>CAMZMU010000037.1:11696560-12115923 GCA_947311845.1 Poa pratensis
TCCCCCGGAAACTTTTCCCTCGGTGGCGTTCGTTTCAAAGGAATTGTATCTTCGTTTCCTTAGGAAAGTTTTGCTAGCATGTACTTTTCAAAGAAAATGAAACATCCAGCAGAACATGTTTCGCTTGGGCCCGAGGCAAAACTCTGCCCGTCAAACAGAGGAAGAGCAATCGTGGAGAATAAACAATGGTTCAAAAAAAAACAATGATGACCATTGTGAAGAACCACGATAAAAATTTCCATTGCATGGAGTGCTACCGAACGCACATGTCTCTGCTCTTTCCTTTGTTTTGCTTTCCTCCGGTTTGCATCAGATGCATTTCCCTATCACTACAGGAATGGCAATCTAAGCCGACGACTTTTTGCCGTCGGCATAGCCCAGAATGCCGTCGGCATAGGCTATGCCGACGGTAGCCGTCGGCTTAGCTCCGTCGGCTTACATGCCCGTAGGCGTAGCCCCGAAAGCCGTCGGCATAGCGAAAGCCGTCGGCATAGGTCTACGCCGACGGCCTTTGCCGTCGGCATAGTGACGTCGGAATTTTTTTTTTCTAATAATTTTTATTTTTTTAAAACTTTTTTTTGAATTTTTTATCTTTTTTTTTACTTTTTTAATTTTTTATACTTTTTATTCTATTTCGAAATTTTCCACTTAGCCACATACTTAATCTCTAATTACACAATTAATCATAGGTCAAAGTACTTACCCTGATCAAACTTCCCATTCGGTCACCCATCCTGAAATTGCTCCAGCCCAAACACGCTTAACTTTTGAGTTCATTTCAAATTAGCTTCCAAATAAGAAGTTAGAACTTACTGATATTAATATCCTATCAATCATATTAACCACTCGGTTACGATGTTACACTTTTTCATTGTTTAAATTTAGAACTTTGTTTGAATAAGTAACAATGATTATGTAATATTATATTTTGAATAAATAACAATAAAATGAATTTTACTTTATATTTTCCTATACATTTAATATGGAATAATTCATATCTTTAAATCCATAAATCGAAATTTGACAAATAATGTCTAAGTTGATTAGAAAAATGTGAGGAATTCAAATATGCCATCCCTATCAAGATCAATCCAACTCTTGCAAAGGTTCCCTCCGTTTCGCCGAAGTGGGAGTTTTCAGCTATAAGTCCACAAACTTACTACAGAGAAAGTGAAGCCGGTGAAGCCGGTCACACACCGGAGTAGGATCTTGGACATGTACAACACCCAACACAATTGTATATTGATGGCGTGTTAATGGTAGAGTGTTTTATTACTTCCCATCAACAGCACCAGAAGATCTGCTTGTTGACCGTGAAACCACGTTCGTTGGGAGACCCCAAGAGGAAGGTATGATGTAGTGCAGCAGTAGTTTTCTCTTGAAATATGACCAAGTTTTATCGAACCAGGAGGACACGGAGGTTCTTCAGAATGTTGTGAGCGGCGCAACTGACGGTGGAACCTGCACACAACACAAGCAAACTATTTTGCCCCAACGAAACCGAGAGATTGTCAATCTCTCCGACTTGCTGAAAACAAAGGATTAAACGTATTGTGTGGAAAACAGTAATGAGTGCAGAAAGTAACAGAGAAAAAATGATTGCAGTTGGTGATTTAATCAGTATGAGGAAATGGACCGGGGTCCACAGTTCACTAGTGGTGTCTCTCCATAAAAGATAACTACATGTTGGGTAAACAAATTACAGCTGGGCAATTGACAAATAATGAGCGCATGACAATGCAATATATGACAAGATGATTATTATGAGATTTAATTGGGCATTACAACAAAGTACATAGACTTGCTATCCAACGCATCTATGCCTAAATAATCCACCTTCCGGTTAACATCCGCCCCTTCCGGTATTGAGTTGTAAACAACAGATTATTGCATGAAGTAAAGTGTGTAATGCAAACAATGCAAATGACATGTAGACAATGCATCATTGTTTTATCCCTAGTGGCAACAGCACATCCACAATCTTAGTCGTTTCTGTCATCTCGAGCCCAGATTACTGGAGGCATGAACCCACTATCTAGCATAAATACTCCCTCTTGGAGTTACAAGCATCTACTTGGCCAAAGCATCTACTAGCAACGGAGAGCATGCAAGATCATAAACAACATAAATAGATAGATTGATAAACAACTTGCTCATAGTATCAATATTCATCGGATCCCAGTAAAACACAACATGTAGCATTATATAAGATGATCTTGATCATGTTAGGCAGCTCACAAGATCTAAACATGGAGGTACAAGGTGGAGAAACAACCATCTAGTTATTTCTATGGACCCGTAGTCAAAGGATGAACTACTCACGCATCACTCCGGAGGCAGGCTTGGCGGTGTAGAGGCCTCCGGTGAGGATCTCCCCTCCGACAGGGTGTCGGGAAGAGCTTCAGAACCCTCTCCGATCTAGGGTTGACGACGGCGGCGGCGACGAAACTTTTCGTGGAATATGATCGGTGTTTTTAGGGTTGTCGGGACATCGGGAATATATAGGCGAAAGGGCTGCGTCGGAGGGCACCCGAGGCGGCCACGGCAGGGCAGGGCGCGGGCCCACCCCCTGCCGCACCCTAGGGTGGCGTGGCTGCCTCGTGGCCCCACTCCGTCTCCCTTTCTGGCTTCTGGAGTCTTCCGATGAGATATTTGCACACGTTGATTTTCGTCCAATTCCGAGAATATTTTGCGACTAGCCTTTCTGTAGGAGAAAAACAGCAGAGAACTGACACTTCGGCATCTTGTTAATAGGTTAGTCCCAGAAAATGAATAAAAATGCTACGAAGTGTAAATAAAACATGTAGCAATTGGTATAATAAGAGCATGGAATATAAAAAATTATAGTACGTTTGAGACGTATCAAGCATCCCCAAGCTTAGTTCCTGCTCGTCCTCGAGTAGGTAAACGATAAAAAATAAATTTTTGAAGTGACATGCTACCAACATAATCTTGATCAAATAGTAATGCAAAGCACATGAACTTAATGAAGTGATCCAAGTCAATTGTCTATAGTTTGCTAACAAGTAAACAAGGAGTAAACAAAATGAATCATATATGTGCAAACTTTCATGAATAATACTTTGGAGACAATGGAGCTATAAGAGTTTGCATAAAAGTTAGCTCACAAAGCAATAGATTCTAAATGAAAGTGTTTGACTAACACAAAGGAAGATTTAGTTTCAGCACTGGATTCAACTTTAACATATTTATCTCATGGATATTGTCAAGGCAAAGTAATGCAATAAGTCAAACATATCATTATATAACATTTGTACCAAAGTTGACACTAGTGTTTGCTTGTGGAGATAGAAAGAAGTAGTAAAACTGACTCAACAATAAAGTAAAAAAAGGCCCTTCGCAGAGGGAAGTAGGGATTAAATCATGTGCTAGAGCTTTTTAAGTTTTTGAAAGCATATAGAGAGTATAAAAATATATTTTGAGAGGTGTGTGTTAGTGGTCAACGAATCAGTAAATAGACAAAACTTTAAGTCACAAGTTAACCAGACCTTACAAGAGCGGCTCCATGAATGACGTTATTTCTACCAGCGGGTAGATCATCTCTCGTTCTCTTTTGTTTACACACTTATGAACATAGCTTGACTGATTTCTCAGGGCAAAAAGATGTGAAGAGAATTAATGGTTAAGTTGTAATTAATTGGGACTGGGCACCCGTTGCCAGCTCTTTTTGCAAAATTATTGGATAAGCGGATGTATATGCCACTAGTCCAGGTGTAAAGTCTGATCAACAAGTGAAATAAAGACCATCTACCACATCCTCATGAGCTTGTAAACAGTGACACAAAAAGGAGTTGTAACAGTTTTGAATATTTTAAAGGTAGCACATGAAAATTTTACTTGGAATGACAGGAAAATACCATAATAGATAGTTATGGTGGACACAGATGGCATGGATTTTGGCTCAAGCGTTTTGGATGCACAAGCAGCATTCCCGCTTAGTACAGAGTTTAGGCTAGCAAGATTATTTAAGCAAACACAGACTGTCAACCGGTACCAAGAACCATATAAAAAACATGCTTGAAAAATTACAAGACTCCACATTGTCTTCCTTGTTAACCAAAACCTTTCACTAGAAAATATCTAGACTTTGGAACTACAATGATACAAATCAAATATCAACAAGCTTTACAGTAGTTCTTCACTAATAGCCTTTACTTAGATGATGCACAAGTCTAAAATTACTTACTTGGTAACTCAAAACAATTGACAAGTATCAAATTACTCAAGACAGTGATCTACAAGACTTATGTAAGCATTTTATAGCACTACCACATGCATAACATTTTCTGTTCCAACCAAACACCAATCAACTTATTTGAACAACTTTCCAAACAAATATAAGTGAAGCAAGAGAGTACTTTTTTCAAAAAAACTAATAGCTCTGACAAGCGATATATGCAAACAGAGAGCTAGAAGCTTTAGCAGTAGCTAGACAAGAATACTCAACAAATATAAGTGAAGAACAAGAGTATTCTAATGAAAAAGCGGAGCGTGTCTCTCTCCCAAACAAGAGTGCTAGGATCCAACAAGTATAGAGCAGCAAACAAAACAAAAACAAACTGAAAACAAAAGCACACTGACGCTCCAAGAAAAAGTACATATAATGTGAAGAAATAAAATATATCACTAGAGATGACCTGATAGTTTGTTGATGAAGGGGATGCCTTGGGCATCTCCAAGCTTAGACGTTTGAGTCTTCTTGAATATATGGGGGAGATCCATGGGAGCTTCCCCAAGCTTAAAGCTTTCACTCTTCTTGATCTTATATATCATCTCCTCTCTTAACACTTGAAAACTTTCTTCACACCAAAACTCAACATTTTCTCATTAGCGGATTAGTGCATCAAAACAAATAATCTCACTTGATTCTGTAGGACACAAATTCATAAACAATCATTTTCAAATATTAGCTAATGTTACTAGGCTTAAGTGATGCTCTTTCACCTTAAAAGAAACCACTCAACACTTGTAAAAGATAGAATGCAAAACAAACAGAATCTGTCAAAACAGAACAGTCCGTAAAGATGATTTTGTTTCGGGACACTTACGTCGCTCAAATTGAAAAAATTTAGTCGTACAAAAGTTGCGTACATATCTCAGAAACACGCACAAAAATTGGCAGAGTTTTTTAAAAAATTCGTTTTTCTACGGCGAGAAACGGTGACGTTCCAAAATCTGTTCCTGTGCAGTAATCCAAATATAGATACCATATTGTCATAAGAGACTTTTCTTGGCACAACAAAACAGCAAAATAAAATATACAAAGGAGTTGTTACAGAAGTAAACAATCTCCTTGACACAAAAAAGAAAATAACAGAAAGTAAAAACAATGGGTTGCCTCCATAAGCGTTCTCTTCAATGCCTTTTAGCTGCATGAAACATGAATCAAGTATTGTCAAGACTAGAAACATCAACATCATCAAAAGCTTCATCAAAAACACAGCTTGCATTTTTAAGTTTAGGGGATCTTGAGAAGAAAATTTAAACAAACATTGCATGATTCTTAACTAATCCACGAAATTCTTTCTCAGTTTCAAACAAATCAACAAATGTTAGTTTCGGTTTAGGCACTTTGGGCACATTATGAATTTTTCCCCATGTCTAATAGATGCTCTTGCTTTTTAGTTTTAAGTGAGGAAAAAGTAGAATCAAAGTATCAACAACCTCCTCTAATTCTCCAATCCTAGAATTTTGATTATCATGGATAGCACTAGTTTCTAAAACAGTAACCCTTCTGTTAATTTTTCCAAAAGATTCACCAAGTTTACTAGTACTATCATGGAGCTTTTCTATCTCATTGATCTTATCAATACTTGGAAGGCTTTTCTCTATAGATTCTAGTTTTTTCATGACATCCTCAAGAGAAATTTCAATTTTAAATTCATTAACAGGTGATATCCCAACTAGACTTTCAATGATGTAACTAGCTATACCAATTGGTGATGCCAACATAAAAATTCCTAAGAAGGATTGTATGTGGAATGTTTCTTAGCACACCTATGATGAGCATTACTAATTCTATACCAAGCATCTTAAACTTTCTCCCCTTGTTGCTTAAAAGTACGAATCTCAACCTGAGGAGATGAAGCATAATACGCAGAACCAGACATGATGACTAAACAAAAAAGATAACAACTCAAAATTAACTAAGTGCAGGAATTTTTTTTTGTGTGTTTTGAGTTTTAACAGCAAACAAGATAAAATAAAAAAAACTAAGCAAGACAAAAACAAAGTAATGAGATTGGAAGTGTGATCCCCTATCTGGAGATTCTAGTGTCCCCGGCAACAGCACCAGAAAAATGTCTTGATGGCGTGTTAACGTAGTAGAGTGTTTTTATTACTTCCCAGCAACAGCACCAGAAGATCTGCTTGTTGACCGTGACAACACACGTTCGTTGGAGACCCCAAGAGGAAGGTATGATGTAGTGCAGCAGCAGTTTTCCCTTGAAATATGACCAAGGTTTATCGAACCAGGAGGACGACGGAGGTTCTTCAGAAGGTTGTCAGCGGCGCAACTGACGTGGAACCTGCACACAACACAGCAAACTACTTTGCCCCAACGAAACAGAGAGGTTGTCAATCTCTCCGGCTTGCTGAAAACAAAGGATTAAACGTATTGTGTGGAAAACAGTAATGAGTGCAGAAAGTAACAGAGAACAAATGATTGCAGTTGGTGGTTTTATCAGTATGAGGAAATGGACCGGGGTCCACAGTTCACTAGTGGTGTCTCTCCATAAAAGATAACTAACATGTTGGGTAAACAAATTACAGCTGGGCAATTGACAAATAATGAGCGCATGACAATGCAATATATGACAAGATGATTATTATGAGATTTAATTGGGCATTACAACAAAGTACATAGACTTGCTATCCAACGCATCTATGCCTAAATAATCCACCTTCCGGTTAGCATCCGCACCCCTTCCGTATTGAGTTGCAAACAACAGATTATTGCATGAAGTAAAGTGTGTAATGTAAACAATGCAAATGACACGTAGACAATGCATCATTGTTTTATCCCTAGTGGCAACAGCACATCCACAACCTTAGTCGTTTCTGTCATCTCGAGCCCAGATTACTGGAGGCATGAACCCACTATCTAGCATAAAATACTCCCTCTTGGAGTTACAAGCATCTACTTGGCCAAAGCATCTACTAGCAACGGAGAGCATGCAAGATCATAAACAACATAAATAGATAGATTGATAAACAACTTGCTCATAGTATCAATATTCATCGGATCCCAGCAAACACAACATGTAGCATTACAATAAGATGATCTTGATCATGTTAGGCAGCTCACAAGATCTAAACATGGAGGTACAAGGTGGAGAGACAACCATCTAGCTACTGCTATGGACCCGTAGTCCAAGGATGAACTACTCACGCATCACTCCGGAGACAGGCATGGCGGTGTAGAGGTCTCCGATGAGGATCTCCCCTCCGACAGGTGTCGGGAAGAGCTTCAGAACCCTCCCGATCTACGGTTGACGACGGCGGCGGCGACGAAACTTTTCGTGGAATATGATCGGTGTTTTTAGGGTTGTCGGGACATCGGGAATATATAGCGAAAGGCGGCGTCGGAGGCACCCGAGGCGGCCACGCCAGGGCAGGGCGCGGGCCCACCCCCTGCCGCGCCCTAGGGTGGCGTGGCTGCCTCGTGGCCCCACTCCGTCTCCCCTTCTGGCTTCTGGATCTTCCGATGAGATATTTGCACACGTTGATTTTCGTCCAATTCCGAGAATATTTTGCGACTAGCCGTTCTGAAGGAGAAAACAAAAACAGCTGAAGTTAATAGGTTAGTCCCAGAAAATGCATAAAAATGCTATAAAGTGTAAATAAACATGTAGCAATTGGTATAATAACAACATGGAACATCAAAAATTATAGATACGTTTGAGACGTATCATATATTATGATATGGAATCACCTAGGTTTTTGTGGGTTTCAGCTATAAGTCAAATTTCCCGTGTACCCCTTGAACGGAGTCAAAAGGGGTAGGCCAGTGGACTTTTTTGCTTGGTTGTGTAGGTTAGGTCATAGGAACATCCAAAACCAAGATCCACCCAACTCTTGCAAAGTTTCCCTCCGTTTCGTCCGAAGTGGGAGTTTTCAGCTATAAGTCCACCAACTTACTAGAGAGAAAGTGAAGCCAGTGAAGCCGGTCACACACCGGAGTATGATCTTGGACATGTACAACACCCAACACACTTGTATACATATGGTATGGAACCACCTATGTTTTTGTGGGTTTCAGACGCTCCGAAGCCCCGCTTTGGCGAAACCCTAGACCCGCTGGAAAAAAGTCAAAATTCTCGTGTACCCCTTTGAACGGAGTCGAAAGGGGTAGGCCAGTGGACTTTTTTGCTTGGTTGTGTTAGGTTAGGAGATAGGAACATGCAAAACCAAGATCCACCCAAGTCTTGCAAAGATTCCCTTCGTTTGGCCCAAAGTGGGAGTTTTCAGCTATAAGTCCACCAACTTATTAGAGAGAAAGTGAAGCCGGTGAAGCCGGTCACACACCGGAGTAGGATCTTGGACATGTAAAACACCCAGCACACTTGTATACATATTCTATGGAACCACCTAGGTTTTTGTGGGTTTCAGACGCTCCGAAGCCCTGCTTCGGCGAAACCCTAGACCCGCTGGAAAAAAAGTCAAAATTCCTGTGTACCCCTTTGAACGGAGTCAAAAGGGGTAGGCCAGTGGACTTTTTTACTTGGTTGTGTTAGGTTAGGACATAGGAACATCCAAAACCAAGATCCACCCAACTCTTGCAAAGTTTCCCTCCGTTTCGTCCGTAGTGGGAGTTTTCAGCTATAAGTCCACCAACTTACTAGAGAGAAAGTGAAGCCAGTCACACACTGGAGTAGGATCTTGGACATGTACAACAACAACACACTTGTATACATATGGTATGGAACCACCTAGGTTTTTGTGGGTTTCAGACGCTCCGAAGCCCCGCTTTGGGGAAACCCTAGACCCGATAGAAAAAAGTCAAATTCTCGTGTACCTCTTTGAACGGAGTCGAAAGGGGGTAAGCTAGTGGACTTTTTTGCTTGGTTGTGTTAGGTTAAGATATAGGAACATGCAAAACCAAGATCCACCCAACTCATGCAAAGATTACCTCCGTTTGGCCCAAAGTGGGAGTTTTCAGCTATAAGTCCACCAACTTAGTTGGGAGAAGATACTCAAAAAGTGAAATCCCTTGGCATGGAGTCCCTTTTATGTGTACTAGTTGCTAGCAAAAATGATAAACTTGAGTTTTGACAAATATTTAAAAAAAACCTTCACAAAAGGTCTATCATCTATAGACATGTATAGGTTTCGCTTCAAATGACCAAGTTATAACCACCCCGTGCCATAGTTTGTGATAATGTGTCCATATTTGATAATAGTGTGTCTTGATATGGCAAACATTGTTGGAAAAAACAATTTCTAAATTATTTTTATAAATATCATTTTCCATTTTTAAGTGCCAAAAATGACTTTTTTTATTAAGCAAGTACCAAAATATGTTGCAAAAAGTAATATGCATGGTGAAAATGATGATATGGATGCCATATTTGGATTCTCTCATTTTTCTAATCGATTTAGACATTTTATTTGTTAAATTTCGATTTACGGATTTAAAGATATGATTTATTTCATATTAAATGAAAAATAGAAAAAAAATGAGGGACCTATGCCGACGGCTTGCCGTCGGCTAGTCTGGTGAATCTATGCCGACGGCTCTTTGCCGTCGGCTTAGCCCTGAGTCCAATTTTTTTTTGTACGCGGACTCTATGCCGACGGTCCCGACAAAAAGCCGTCGGCTTAGCCTCTGGCCGTCGGCATAGACCGCTGTTCCTGTAGTGTATTCCTTTGCAGTTTTCTATTCCTATGTTTTCTGTCCCTGCAAACCGAACAGGGCCTAAAAGGCTTCACTTGGCGGACATCGATATTACGGATGAGGACCTTCGGCTTTTGATGTCCAACTGCAATGTTCTGAGATCCCTTGGTGTTATTGCTTGTGTAGTATTATTTAGCACATTTTCGTTGCTTGTGTAGTATTATTCAAGCATATTTTCCTTTGTGCGTGACATGTTTGGTGTGAACTCATAACGATCAAACACGTTTTTGATAATATTCACCTATCAATGCAATTACTTAAGCAAAGTATGTGACTAGCATCCGGTCGGACAATATACAGACAGTCCACGTCAGCGTGATTAGCTTGGTTGGCCCTATTTGGAGCTAAGGTGTATCACTTCTGCAACTCGATGGAAGAAACTGAACAATTTATAAGTTAATGTACTAAATCGAACATCACACTTTTATGTAGTACCATGAATATTATTCTGTTGTTAAATTTGTTATTGTATACTTGAAGCACATGGCAAATTATTAAAATGGTGAATACGCAGCTAGCAATGAAACATTTGGCCACTGAATATGAATATCATAAAAGATAAGCAAGTTATTTCCACCTAAAATTGTATAGAGGCTTCAAATGATATAAAGGCTAAATCGGCTCAACTGAAAGTCCTGAATTTTCAGTGAGAAGTGATAAATGATAGCTGCACTTAAAGTTGCACATAGTACTACGGCAACAAATGTAGAGAATCAAAAGGTGGATACAGGAATGAAGTTTCACACCCCACTCACACGAGGGAAGACGATATAAGCCCCCCAAAGAGCACGAACCCCATGTCATGTCCACCAGAATCACCACGATCTCTGATCGATACCTATGTGTGGATATCAATGTCCATATACACATACTAGGGAATTTAGGGCATGCTAGGATTTTTTTTTTTGTTGGCATGCTAGGATTTAGAGGCATCAAGAAATACATCTTCACAAGGTTCTCGGATGAAACGGGCTAGATGATCGAGTAAGCTCCGCGCCAATAGTCGTCCCTAGGATGCATTCATGCAGATTGCAGCTCCAGCATCACGCTAAGTCCACTATCGATCAGCATCCTGTGTCCCATCCACAACCGTTGGATAATTCACGAACGGCCCTCGCGGCGTCTCCGCTCGCTCGCTACCTACAATATGTGTGGCTGCGGAGGGGAAAAAAGGGCGCAGCCTTTGAACTCTCCTCCCCGTGGTTTCCCTCCCACACCTGCCAGTCCGCCACAGCCGCTCAGTTCCTCTCCGCCCAGCCAGCCGCAGCAAGCGCCTTCCTTGCCTCCCGAACCCCTCGCCGTCGTTCCCATGTAAGCCCGTAACATGAACGCCTACCTCGACCATAGGATAATACAGGAACGGCCCTTGTGGCATCACCGCTCACTCGCTTCCTGCAAGCGTGCAACCTACATGGGTGGCTGTAGAGGGGGGGAAAGATAGCTTTGCAGTCAAGGATGTGGACGTGCTTTTAAGGCCATACAAAAGACATGTGCAATTTACAACGCACCATTTCTTGAGAATGTGCTAGCATCCAAACTCAAGAATGTTGACTTGCTTTTTGCGCCATACGTGTCGACATCATAGCGTGGTCTGATCTTGAATTGTGGAAAAAAGGTTGAATTTCCTCGCCCTTAAGGCAGGTTACGTAATTGATTTTTCTGGTGGCTGCAGATGCTGATACAGTCCAAACTTGGACAATGATTTGTATCTAAGGAGAAATCTGGTTGTTTTTTAGACAGCAATCTGGTTGAGATATCATAAGTGATACTCCCGCTGGTCAGCATAATTGGGCGCCTAATAAAGGTCCCGCAGAGCGACCAAGGAAAGAGGTTAGTCTTCAAGATAGATTTGTCTCTCCCATTTTTAAGAGCATCTCCAACGGAGTTGTCAAATTGGGCCCCCAAAGTGTCCGCCGACGTGTCCGCAGACAGCGACCGGACAAACCCCAAAAAAGGTGTCCTACAACCATGCCCCCCATATCCGAATCCTCAAAACCATACTAATCATGCAACGTAACCAGAGAACGTAGATCGGAGCTCAATTTTAGTACGGATTGCATAATATTAAGTCGATCGGAGCTCATAGTTCGGATTACATTAGTAGGGCTAAACTATATATACAAATTTGCAAAAGTAGTCAAACCGGCGGCGCCGCCTTCCTCCATGTCCGCAGGTCCCTTCGCCTCCATCGGTGGCGGTCACTGCCTTGACGCCGGCCCCTTCCCCTTGTCGTCAGCGGAAGGGCGGTGGCGGCGCAGCAGCTCGAAGACCGCGTACGGGTCGGCGTGGGAGGACCCGGAGCTGTTGGAGCGAGCGGCGAGGACGGCGCGAGTCTGCTCGTCGGCGAGCCTGGCCGCGCGGTCACTCTTCGCCGCCTCCTTCTTGGACTCGGCGATGGCGGCGTCGAGCATCGCCTTGTTCTTGCGGCGGAGGCGCCTGGCGTCCGTCTCAGCGGTCGTGTACGACCGCTCCAAGACGGCCAACGGCACCGGCTCGTTGGCGGCGCGCAATGCCCGCTCCGCCGCAGCTGGATCCGCCTTTCGGAGCTGCCGGAAGGCCTTCCCCTCCGTCTCCGGCGTGCGCAACCGCTTGGAAGACGGTGGCGTCTTCGGAAGAAGGCGCCATCCGCCCGCTCCGCCGCAGCTGGATCCGCCTTTCGGAGCAGCCGGAAGGCCTTCCCCTCCGTCTCCGGCGTGCGCAACCGCTTGGAAGACGGTGGCGTCTTCGGAAGAAGGCGCCATCCGCCCGCTCCGTCCGGCAAGATCTTCCACCCAGGTGGAGCTTGGATGGGGGGGGGGGGGGGGGGGCGAGATGGGGAGGCGCAGATCTTACCGGAGCCGAGCGTGGTGGAGGAGCCGACGCCGCCGCCACAGATCCCGCCGCATTGCACGGCAGCGCACCGGCGCAAGCTCCGACCACGGCTGCACTGGCCTCCGCTTGCCGGCGCCGCCGCGCTGGTTCTGCCGTGCACCTCCTTCAATGATTGCTCGAAGGCAATGCGGAAGGCCTCATCCTCCACGTCCATGTGTTCCGGTGAGCGGCGCGGCGCCGCCGTGTCGGAAACCTCGTCCTCCGGCTCGGAGCCCCAGTCGATGGAGGATGAAGACATTGCCGACGTACGGGTCGGCGTGGGAGGACCCGGAGCTGTTGGAGCGAGCGGCGAGGACGGCGCGGGTCTGCTCGTCGGCGAGCCTGGCCGCGCGGTCGCTCTTCGCCGCCTCCTTCTTGGACTCGGCGATGGCGGCGTCGAGCATCGCCTTGTTCTTGCGGCCGAGGCGCCTGGCGTCCGTCTCAGCGGTCGTGTACGACCGCTCCAAGACGGCCAACGGCACCGGCTCGTTGGCGGCGGCGTGCAATGCCCGCTCCGCCGCAGCTGGATCCGCCTTCCGGAGCTGCCAGAAGGCCTTCCCCTCCGTCTCTGGCATGCGCAGCCGCTTGGAAGACGGCGGCGTCTTCGGAAGAAGGCGCCATCCGCCCGTTCCGTCCGGCAAGATCCTCCACCCAGGTGGAGCTTGGACAGGGGGGGGGGGGGGGCGGAAAGGCGGAGGCGGATGGGGAGGCGCAGATCTTACCGGAGCCGAGCGCGGTGGAGGAGCCGACGACGCCGCCACAGATCCCGCCGGCATTGCACGGCGGCGCACCGGCGCAAGCTCCGACCAGCGGCTGCACTGGCCTCCGCTTGCCCGCGCCGCCGCGCTGGATCTGCCGCGCACCTCCTTCAAGGAATGCTCGACGGCAATGCGGAAGGCCTCCTCCTCCGCGTCCATGGGTTCCGGTGAGCGGCGCGGCGCCGCCGCGTCGGAAACCTCGTCCTCCGGCTCGAATCCCCAGTCGATGGAGGATGAAGACATTGCGCCGGAGAGTGGAGAGCGGAGAAGGCGAAGAGAGTGGGGAGTGGAGTGGAGGCTAGGGTTACGGCCGGTGGGGTATTTGTGGGGACGGAGCCGCCACGCGGCGGAAGTCAGCGGCGACGGCCGGCCGTTCAGCGGCGACGGTCAGCCTCCCGAGTGGGTCCGCCGTGTCAGCGAGTAAGGGGCGGACGCGTCCGGGCGCGTCCGGACGGCCCCAAACCCGCCCCAGATATGGGCTGTGTTTGAGGTGTGCCGGACCGCCCGGTCGTTTGGATGACTATGGGGGCCGTGTTTGGATAGCTGTTTGGGCCCCAAATGCCGTCCAGGCTGTCCGCCCGGATGTTTGGGCTGGCTGTGAGGACTCCACTTGGAGATGCTCTAAGCCAGTCATTTAGAAAGCATGGAACCCTGAGATCTGATTGTGAAGGCATAATCCATTGTCATCTTCTAGCCCAAGCTCCGTAAGGCCGCCATGTCATAACGTCCCTCCATTGTCATCTTCTAGCCCAAGCTCCGTAAGGCCGCCATGTCATAACGTCCGGTTGTATCCGCAATCCGCGGAGATATTTGTCCTGAAAATGGAAGAGCTAGCTCTTCCACACAAGTTAACGACTGAGTCTCCCTTTCCAGGTGCTCCACTGATCGGTGATGTTGCTTTGTGGAATGGAATGTACCAATAAAATGCGCAGCAGTACAAATACGACTTGTATTCCAACGTCCACGTGCACCATTCATCTACTCTATATAAACCGCGCCACTCCCATGCCATTTCAATCACACCACTTCGATCGTAGCAAGCTTCAAGCCTGCAATATACCACTTCATTAGATGGGTATGGCGGTGTTCACGTCGTTCATGGCTCTCGGGCTAGCAGCGCTCCTCCTCTCCCCCGCGGCCGCGCAGAACTGCGGCTGCCAGGCGAACTTCTGCTGCAGCAAATTCGGTTACTGTGGCACCAACTCCTCGTACTGTGGGGACGGGTGCCAGTCCGGCCCGTGTACGGGCGGCGGCGGAGGTGTGGGCGGCATTGTCACCGATGCTTTCTTCAACGGAATCAAGTCTCAGTCGAGCGGCAGCTGCGCAGGCCAGAGCTTCTACACCCGCCAGGCGTTTCTGAGCGCCGCCGCTGCGCCTGCCTACTCCGGCTTCGGGTCGGGAAGCTCCGATGCCGCCAAACGCGAGATGGCCGCCTTCTTCGCCCACGTCACGCACGAGACTGGATGTAATAAGTTGTCTTCTCGGTAATCAACGACAACAAAAACTAAGCAATTAACCTCTACCTTATGATTTACACAGACTTCTGCTACATCGAGGAGATCAACGGTGGTAGCAACAACTACTGCGACACCACATACCCACAGTGGCCCTGCTACCCGGGGGCGACGTACTACGGCCGCGGGCCGCTGCAGATCTCATACAACTACAACTACGGAGCGGCGGGGCAGAGCATTGGCTTCGACGGGCTGAAGAACCCACAGACGGTGGCGCAGGACAATGTGGTGTCGTTCAAAGCGGCGCTGTGGTTCTGGATGAACAACGTGCATGGGGTGCTGTCGCAGGGGTTCGGCGCCACGATCAGGGCCATCAACGGCGCCGTGGAGTGCAACGGCAAGAACACCGCCGAGATGAACGCGCGCGTGGCCTTATACCAGAACTACTGCCGCCAGTTGGGTGTCGACGCCGGGGGCAACCTCACTTGCTAGAGACGTACAGTACACCGATCGACGTGCGTGCAATAATACTGAGAAATGTTTATTATATATCTGAATAATGGAGCACCAATAATATTTTGTATCAACTTGTCCTTGCTATAGCTCCTTGTAACTTTCAAGCCTTTTACTTTTTAGATTTCCAATGGGGGTGCTACATTGTGCGGACCGCAACGAACAATGTCGTGTGGTGGATGTGCTCTCTTTAGGCACACTTTCAACCCTTTTTTAGAGACATGAGAACCCCAAGTCGGCGAAAATACCATGGTGGGCGTTCATGAATCTGAACTTTAATTATCTCATAAATTGTAATTGAAATTTTCAGAAATTTTGAGGTAAATCACACATGAACATTAGGATCATACATGGCTGACATAAAAAAGAGAGGATGGAATTTGTGTTTTTCGCACCGTAAAAATCCGGTCATCGTACATACCTTGGACACTTTGTACTTCTTACACAAGTCACATAGTTTTATTTTTTTAGTTTCAAACTTTGCATACACGTGCCTTTTTTTGTGGTGTTACATGCACATACCCGCACACATTCGCTACATGCATGATTCATGCAGTATTTTTTTTATTTTATTCAATATTGTTTCGATTTTATTGTTTATCAGGATTGACATGCACCCATATGTCCACCAAATCTGCGTGCCCAAGTCCGGCTTTGTATTGAAATGCTACAGCTCCTCCTGATCATTGGCCGATCATCGTATCGCTCGCCAAATTATGGTTAGGTCCATGGACAATCCAAACTAAAAGCCATGAGGAGATGAAACTTTCTCTAGGGCATATCCACCGGCGCCCCCAAAATGTGTCCGACAGCCCACAAACGGAGGCTACTTTGGAGTAGGCCTGGATTTCGAGCCGAGCCGAGCGAGCTCAGCTCGACTCGCTTGAACTCGCTCAACTGACGAGTCGAGAGCTCGACTCGTTCAACAAACGAGTTCATAAATGAAACTTGGCTCGACTCGGTAAACTCGCGAGTAGTTCACGAGTAGCTCGTTTGACTCGCTCAAATAAACAGTATGTGATTTTTTTTATATTAGTGCCAAACTGTTAATATTTTTTGCATCGATAATGGTGTAGATGTTTTATATTTCAGCATTGATCTACATTGTAAAAAGATCATCATTGTTTTATTTCAAAATTAGTAGGAAAATTACTTTTTGTTCATATGCGCGCATGTTTGAATACTTAGAATGTGTTAAACGAGTTATCGAACTACTCGCGAGCTACTCACGAGTAGCTTGGTCAACAAACGAGTTCAGAAATGAAACTTGACTCGGCTCGTGAGACACCGAGTTCGAGTCGAGCCGAGCCGAGTCACGAGCTACTCGTTTAGCTCACAAGTTTCGAGTTTTAAGTCCAGCCCTACTTTGGAGGCACCTGAACACTTGTCCAGCCCAATGGGGCCGGTCACCCCTAGCAGCGGCCACAAAACCAAAAAAAAAACTTGTACACAGAAATACAAATTTAATATTCAATTCCATCCCTATTTTTTTTGCTATTTGAACAAAATTTAAACTAACCTAGCCCAAACCTAAATCAGAGTGTTGGAAACGGTAATGATATCAACCTCCTCCCACGACCTACGCGACGCTTGCATGAGGCTTGTCGTGTCATTCGGGTATGTGGAATGGAAGTATGGCAGCACCGGCGGCTGCGGCGTGCTCTCCGATGCACGTAAGTAGCGCAGCAAGCCCGACATGTCCGCGGGGTCGTCGGGGTCAAGCAGAGCGAGGAGGTCCACCTGGCACTGCTCCTTGTTCGGCACGTGGAAGGCCACCCCACCCTGCGGTTGCGAGCGCGCCTCCGTGTTTGGCGGATTGCTGGAGTGACTTGATGGTCGCTGGCATGGAGGGGTAGGGAGAGGGGCGGAGGAATGGCCGACGCACCGCTCCGGGAGGGTCAGATAAAGAGGCCTGTGACGCCGGTTTAATGTTAACAACGCGTCGGTTTATTCCGGTGGGGGTCAGATAAAGAGATCAGATAAGATGTATCCAGACAGATTCCGTGCCGTCCGGAGTGATGGGTCGATGGAGAGGGTTATGGGGACCGCCGCCGGTAGAGTTGCTCCGAGCAGTTTCCTTGCATGTTCTGAGTGTATGCATAATGGCAAAAAATAATTATTGTGACATGGACGCGCTAGCTAGGAGCTTTATGCTGTGGCAGTCAGACACGGCGGCCCATACATTTGACGCATGATGTTGTTTTGGATGTCTTCGATCCGGTTGCCATTGCCACCTCGCAAGCGAGATATTAAACACACGGACGGGGCTAGCAATTAATCCACATATCATGCCAAAGTGAGGTGCATTTTCCATGGCCAAGCCGAAAGCTCCAACCATCACCCATGCATGGCTTGTGCTGTTCTACTCTCGGATACCGAAGTAACCGAACACACTACAACAAAATATGCACATAGAGACGCTCAATCTGATGGTTGGACACGCTTTATTTCATCTCTACGGCATCCTAGAGCCGCTCATGCAAAACGTCTCTCGAGCGTCTTCCAGTCCACCGTCACAAAGATCATATGGACGCTTTGTCATGCGTGTCTACAAAAAGAGGAGACGCCTCATATTGCATCTCTACAAGCCTAGAGACGCTTTGGTATCTGGACTACCATGGCATCAGTACCGTCCCTAGGAACGCTGATTTTTCTATTACCAAGCTAATGACGTCAGGTTGAATTTTCTTTTATTATATAAATAATTTTATTCTGATCAAAATGCGATCTAAAGATGTTCCACCGATAAAGCATTTTCATACACAAAATTACATTGTCTGTACATCGACACAGAAACAAAATCTGCTTTGGCCAAGAGGAAAAGTAATTATATTATTATAGAGAAAATGGAATTCACGACACGTTCGAGCACATTTGGAAACAATCATACACGTTTACATAAATTTTCAGATTATTTCTGTCTCTAACTATTCCGAACTATCTAACTACTTTCAACATGCAGACTTCCAGTTTCCTCTCCACGTCCGATGTATTTGTAGATGTCATTTATTTCCATCAACCTACCTGTATGTTTCATTTATCAAACATGTTAGTCAACCGGAAATAAGTTCCCTGGAAAAAAATTAGCATGCAAACTTCACATAACGAAAGCTGAGAAGAGTCCAACATGCCCTCAGATTTCTGAACCTGTTCGGGGAGAGTTGATACCATAATTGTTTTCGATAGACAAAAAGAATATTCTGACATACCAGAAGTAGCTCCATCCCTTTGATGTTATGATTTGATATTTTTTTGAAGCTTTGTTATGATTTGATATTATGAGTAAAATCTTCAATATTCATGGTTCGGCGATGTACCAGCCGCAGTTTTGTCCATCCATGGTTGGCTATGCAGTGGGATCCCTAATTTGCAGATTCCACGAACAGCGCACAATAGAAACACAATTTTCAATATTCGCGGAATAAAGCAAAAAAAAAAAAATGACATAGGAGAAACGGACAACTGAGTCGCAGCGCTTGCGCAAAATAAAATATTTAGATCTCATACGGGAGATGATGAGGAAGCCAACGAAAGTTTCTCACCATCTTGGATCAGATGAAGTCGAACAAACGGTGTTTAATCCCGCAACACCTAGCGCTTCCTGGGGACGCTCCCGGAGAGAGGAGGATTAGGGCGGAAGGGATTGGTCTTGGAGACGGTAGCCGGAGTGTCCGCCGGAGAGGAACACCACGTCCACGGTGGGATCTATTGGCGGCGATGCTAGGTTTTGCACGCCTGGGTTAGGAGAAGGCGGTAGTTTTTTTCTAAGTCATGTGAGGGATTGGGAGAAGAGTCGTGGGTTGTGTGGGCTTGTGAGGTCCTTTTTTTCTTTTCGTTTTCAGTATGGAACGTGGAAACGAGACGCTATGTACAACGTCTCAAAACAACGTCTTTATAACTTGTTTGCTTTAGAATTAGAGACGAAAATAAAAGCGACACATGGACGACGTCTCTACGTGCCTATTTTGTTGTAGTGTACTGCCGTAAACACATACATCCAGCCTGGAATATGCTGCCTCTTATTCAGCTGCCGTCGTCTGGACCTGGAACCGGAAGGCCACATTATGCTTTGACCTAATCAAATTACTCAATATAACTCTTCTTCATTTTAAGTTCCATAAGTAGTCTTTCGGTTTGTCTCCAAGAAAAGAACTTTCGTCGTCCATGTATGAGTTTTAATCGGCACCGGCGAATTTAAGCTCTCTGTTTATTGAAATCATCCATCCATCAATAAAAACCAAATTTGCATGTATGCTAGTGCGTAACAAAGGTGGCTTTCTTACTTTGCTACTTTAGGTCATACAAATTGTGAAATTTTAGCGAATTTCTTTTTGTCATGCAAATTGTTAATTTTAGCGAAGCTACTTCCTCTATAAAACAATTTACCGCATTTAAGGGTTGGTATGGTTTGAAGTGTGCGGTGTGCCATATTGGCTGCTAATAGAAACGCGTTGGAAGAAAATTGAGAGAGTGTAGGCAAAAGTTAATAGAACGTAACATATATCCTGAAGAAGATGATGACCAATCCAATTATATATATTCGCTAATCAATCTACATATATAGTCTTTTTATGTACTAGTCAAAACTATATTTTTTTACAACACAACTTTTACATATTAGCTAGGAGAAGTTTTTAACAAAGCAAAATGAAAAGAAGACAAGAACAATTTCACCTTCCCACAGAATTTTTGTCTGTTAACTTGTGCAAATATATATAGAAGAGGAAGAAGAAGGTAGATCAAGAGGTGGAACCGCCGCCACCGAAAAGGACCGGCACCAGCGACAAGAGCAAGAGCGATGAATGGGAGCTCGAGGATGACGCGCTTTGTGGCGTTGATGAAAGGTCACATCAATTATGCCTAAGATGATGCGATAAATAGCCATTACATAAAGGGTGAGGTCATGGTGCATAAGTGACAAGTACCAATGTTGAGGGACGAGTTGAGGCAGTTGCACAACTATTAATTTGGAATTCTCAACAATCCAATCCCAAGATGAAGATGACGAGAATTTCGTACAGACTCTTCGTTTTCCCTTTGTTACATACTCTCTTAATAATTAATAAAATTGGTTGTGTGCATCACAAGATGAAGATGACGAGGGTTTTTAACCTCCTTTTAGAAGAAGAAACAGGACATCCAATTTTTAGCTGGGCATTCTGTATCAATCATGAAACAACCAAAAACTCTATTTCTACAAGAATTTTAGTAGTATAAAGCTAGATCTCGGTTCGATGGTAATAAATCTAGCTAGTCACATTGTTGATCTGTGGGAATATGTCATTCTTGATGCCTCTAAATCCTAGCATGATAATCCAAAAACAAAATCCCAGTGTGCCCTAAATTTCCTCGTGTGTGTATGGAGAATTGGAGATGGAGAGCCAAACCGCACATAGCATCCATCCGAAATTGCAGTGAGAACCTCTTATATGGAGGATATAACATGGGACAAACGCTTTTTGGCAGGTTTATATTGTCTTTCCCTCATGAGAGTGGTGTGTGAAACTTTAATTTTCTACCAACTTTTTGATTCTCTACATTTTTATCGTACTATGTACAATTTTAAAGATGCTATCATTTACAGTTCACTTATCACCAAAAATTTAGGACTTTACTGAGCCAAATTACGATTTGCCCAATGTCGAAGCTTTTATATATACAATTTTTAGGTGGACATACCTTGTTTATGTATTATGGTATACATAACCAAGGGCCAAATGTTTCATTTCTTAACGCACTATTCACATTTTAAATTGTTTTCCATCTGCTTCAAATATACTGGCAAATTAAAAATAGAACATTATTCTTGGTAATTACATAAATTTGTCGTAGATGTTTAGTTCAGTACATCAACTTATAAATTGTTTAGGTCCAAACGAGGCTAGCCGATGGTTTGGAAGATAAATAATTAAACTAGATCTATTGTTGGGAAGCTCTCAGCCTGATAATATATCGTTATTCAAGTTAATGGTTTAAAAGATTACAAGTTTTACAGTACTTGGTAGTTTTAACAACCGTCCATCCGCTTAAATCTGACGGTGGGAAAATAGTAGCTACCAAAAACTACTGGGAAAAAACTACCTAAAACTACCTGAAACTACCGAATAATCTATTATTTTTAATGAAAGTAAAAGGTTATTTAGGTAATTTCGTTCTGTGACCCCACGGTCATTAGCCCCATCCCCAGATCGGGCTCACTTTCTCGGTCTCACCCGAGGCAGAGCATTCGAAGGGCGGCGGCGAGGGCGCGGCGAGGGTTGTACGGCGAGGGCGCCGGCGACACGGTGGCGAGGGTTGATCGGCGAGTAGGGGCGGCGTGGGCGGTGCCGGCCGTCGCGGCGGTCAAGGAAGTGGCCGCCAGCAGCAACTGCCGGCCACGGGCGCCGTCGCCAGACGTCTCCAACTCCCCGGCAGCAGCTGGTCGCGGGCATGCCATCGAGCGCGACGCGCCGCCCCTACTCGCCTTCTTCTCAAGCCCAAGATGGAGGCCGTCCCGGTCGTCCCCACCGCCTGTATCCGCTCGGACGAAGATGGGTCACCACCAAGAACAATGCACTCTCCACTTAACTGTCCGCCACCCGGCGTTGTGCGCATCGTCTGGGAGCAGCGCCTTTGCCCGCTCCTTCGCCTCAGCCGCGACCTCGGTGGTAAAAATGGAAAAGTGGATCGGTCGGAGGTCCGTCAGAAAGTCATCGAGCAGACCCTTTTTCAACCACCGGCGGCGCCGACCTCTCAGCCCGTGGGCTCCTCAATCTCACAGCTGCTAACTCCAGCGTGCAGTTTGCTTAGTGCGGAAGAGACGACTTTTTTTCTCGAACACAAGACAAAGATATTTCAGCGTCTAGGCATCTGGGCGTCTAGCATGATTCTCACTTTCTCGGTGTTGTAATGTCAGTGAAATGAGCTGCACCGATTTTCAATGTTGTAATGTTCCTGAGGTGAATGCTGGTTTCTGAAACTTAGCAGATACAGATGAAGCAATAGAGAAATAAGTTTTCCCTTTCTTTTTTAACTCTTGAAAATATACAGGCTGTCTCAACAAAGGAGTATCAGATTGTTGAGTTAAGCATGCTATTCAATCCGTAGAACTTGGCTCAGAGTAAACTTCTTGGTTTCCAATTACAGATGATGTTCCATGATTCAAGTCTGAACTTTGTACAATGTTCTTTTGTTTGTCCTTTGTTCGTGACATTATGCATCAACAAAAAACCATCCATCTTGTAAAAAAAAGCAAGCAATCCTTCATGACATTATGCATGGCAAGAAGCTAGCTGTCCATATGATCAGACACATGTTCACCACGTGCACTTGTATGGACATGGATACTAATACAACTGATCAGCCAATTGATCGGTCACTCTTGATGTATATATCATATCTTGAAATATCTTGCACATAGTTAGCAGTATACTGTAAAGTTCATGCAATAACACTGATAATGAATCTAGTGTTTGTTCGAGTATAATATAGGAATAAACAGTACATGCTCCACTTCCGTTTCATTAACAAATATACATTTTCAGCTGTCCTATTACAAAAACAAATAAGGTAACAGATCCATCGCGTGTTTGCAGACTATGAGCTCCCTCAGTTGAGCTTCTCCAATATTAGTTCGTTGATCTTATCAAATCAGCGACCAGCCTTGAAGGGCTTCTTTTTCACTGGGGCTAAAGAACATCGATACTGCACTGAAGAACAAATAATAAGAATGTTAAGAACTTCACACATCTTGACACAAAAAATAGACTTGACCATACTTGCTAAGGCAAATGAATTAAAGAGCAGTGAATTAACCGTAAGAGCAAAATGAATTCGGTAATATTGCTTTATGACAAGAAGGCTTTTGGGTCATCATTCCTTAACCTGTCAAATGCACTCGGTATAAACTGTCAAAGTATGGACTAAATTTACAATCTGTCAAAGCATACACTCAACACAGATATATTACCGACATGTTTGCAGTTCTGATACCGTCTACTTACGCTGGCAATTGATCAAACTGTAACACCCGAGGTTTATGTCTACGTCGCAATGCGACTACACTCATCAAACTACAACCATGTAAGCGATAATACTGACTGTAATCTAATCACCTCTAACCAAATACCCGTTCCATGAAGCCTATTAATATTGACTACTGATCTGAAATAAATCTGGAGCACAAACACAACTTCTATTACGTGCGAAGGCTACTGACTAAACTGAACACTTGTTTCCGGCCAGCAGACTAGTCACCTAGATCAGCAATTCCACTGACCGACTTAGCAATTCACGTTGCACCGTGAGACTACTGATTAGCAAGCTCAACAAATCGAACCCACACAGTTACTCCAACCAGCGCATCAGAGATCAGCTAAAGCGTAATGATTACTTATGGAGCCTGCATCACACGCTTGCATCACGCGCAGAACACACAGTGGCATCACGTCGCACAAGTGCACGCACACAAACCACGCACGTCGAGCAGACACGCAAGCTTTGCAAACTATGGACGAGAGGGCGGAGGGGAGGTAGCAGAGGTCGCTACCTTGGCGTCGATGCGGCTGGCCGGTGACCGAGTCGTCGGGGGCCGCTCGATTGACAGTCTGTGCACTCCGAGAAGGGGATCTCGTCGTGCGGCGTGCGAATCGTCAGGCCGGCGGTGGGGCGGATGAATCGCCAGAGATAGAGAGGGCGGCGTCCGATACCGTAGGCGACAAGAGCGTGACGGACAGATCCGATCCCGCGGGTTTTGCCGGCGGCGGCGCGAGATCGAGGGAGATAAGATGATCACAGGATTGGACGAGTAACTGGTCGTTGTTCTTTTTTGGTAATCGTTAGACAAATTACCATAATACCCTGGTGGGATTAAAGTTCTGCTTAGCGATTGAAATCAATGGCTAGAATAATTTAGGAGGAGAGCAGCCAAATCAACGGTTAGAATAATTAATTAGGGGAGCCACCTGAAACTACCTGTGGTAGTTTCACAAGCACCGTAAAAGAGCTCTTAAAAGATAAATAGTTTTGAATTTTGCAATAGAGGGTTGAGTTGGATAACCATGAGAAGATAAATGCACGTGGTTGCTAAAACGATGCTAGAAAT
Source organism: Poa pratensis (assembly GCA_947311845.1). NCBI lineage: Eukaryota > Viridiplantae > Streptophyta > Magnoliopsida > Poales > Poaceae > Poa > Poa pratensis. The sequence continues at coordinate 11,721,134 of CAMZMU010000037.1, forward strand.
ATAATATGGCAAACTAAGTATAAAGATTTATATGATTCAACTTTTATAAGATAAGACTAGTAATGTAGTAATTGTATGTGTCCTCACATAATTGCAGGACTTTACATGCCTGGATGAAATATTGACTTGTATTATTGCCACAAATAAAGTTGTGCAACAACAAATGCATGTAACAAAAAGGTGAGTACCAAATTAAATTGTCATGCATCCCACGAAAGGTAATATAAGCCGGCCGAAACGGAGCATCGATCCCATTTTATGCTCGCTCGCTAAATGAGAGGTGTCATATTATTTTAGAGGTTTGACATTATACATGTGTGGTTATACCAAGCGAGCTAAAGAACACTAGGATTTGGAGGCATGGGGAACTGTATCTTCGTATCATGGTGTTATTGTCTAGATTCACATATACCTACACATCCAAATCCACATGCACCCCTACAGCGCATCTTGGAAGATCGCAACTCACGAATAAAACCCCTTGCTGAAGAATGCCTAACCGTACGAATGCTAGATAGATGCAGGAAGCAGAGTCAATAGCACCCGTCTAAGTAAAAGATAAATTTTAGTTTACCAAAAAGCACCAGACTGATTTATTCATTATTATTAAGAAAAAATTGCTGCTGGATATCCTTTTATTTCTGGCTTTTGCTGAAACACACCGCCTTATGGTGGCATGACTACTTTTCCAACATGTAAATCACATTCACAGTCTTCTACCGTTGCATGGTTTTAGAAAACAAATAAAATCGCGGCTATCGAAGGCAGTAAACGGGATGCCCCCAGGGGGCTCTCACAGCAATTAGCGACTCTCGGCCGTCGGATCGATCTTTCACAGCGCGATCTGGAGCGTCCGCTCGCGGTGCAGCAACAGTGATTCTGGCCGCCGTCGTGGTGTGCGTTTCGCGTGACGCTGACAGTGGGGCCAGGGCGTCGCCGGTCCCACGCCGGTCCCGCTCGACAGCGTCACAGCGCGTCGTGACCCCGGTGCGCGTCTCCCTCCACAAATTCCACTGCGCGTCCATTTTGCGGAAAACACCCGACGGAGGACCTGTTCGTGATCGCAAAAGGACTAATCAGAAAATAAAAAAACTTCAGGGACCACCGTGTAAAAACGTCGGCAGACCTCCCCTCTCACCTCTCTCTCTCCCCGCGAGCCGTGCCTCGCCGGCGCCGCCGGCGCCTCCCGCCGCCACTACGTTGCTCCCCGAACAAATCGAAGCCCACGGGGCGGGTCGCCGTCGCGCGCTCTCCCACCTCACCTACGCACGCATGCCGGGACAGCCCAACGTCGCCGGAATCTCCGCCGCCGTGCTCCGCCTCCTCGCGGATCTCCGCCGCCGTAAATTGCTCGCCGCCGGCGACTCCGGCGTCCAAATGGCCGGTCCCGCCGCCCATTCGACTCCCCGCGAGGTCCTCTCGCGACTCCGCGCTGTCCCAGGCCCGCGCGCGGGCTCGCGCGAGCTCGGCGGAGCTCGGCGTCGCCGGCCGTGGCCGCGCTGCCGCACGTGCTGACGTAGTCTGACGTCGCGCGGGCCCCGTTCGTCAGTGAGAGAGAGGGAGAGGGAGGCCGATGCGGGCTGCTGGGCTTCGGCCCAGTTGGGCCTTTTCTTCTTTTTTTTTTGTTCCTTTTCTCTTTTTCTTTTCTGAAAACTTTCTATAACTTTTGTTCTAAATATCCAATTGAATTCAACCAGTTTCTAAAAATTTGTAAAGATCAAAACAGTCATTTTAAATACTTTGGGACCATTTCCAAATTATTTAAAATCTTGAAAAATTTAGATAATTCAAAACCCTGCTAGATTTTAGTAATTTCAGAAAATGCTTAAAATTGTAAAACTCATATCTTTTAATTCCTAATTCAGAAAACAACAAATAATATATCAAAAAAAACAGGAAAATACAATCCGTACAACTAATGTGTTTTTATGCATAAATAAACAATTTTGAAAATGTTAAATTAGACCAACTAATATCAACTTTTTTATATAAACTATGGGTCTAGCAATCTCATATTAATATAGCATATAATTTTTTTGGCGACTAACTAATAAAATATTTTTGCAACTAACTAATAAAATTTATATTTACACAAGGGGTAGTTGAGAACAACCGAAGTAGCATGTAGTCAATGCTGAATCTGCCTCATTTATAACATATTTCCAGACTTGGATTTTCCATGACATGTTCTTTCCCACTAAAATTTATACAAACTTTTAATTAGGCAATGTGTAATTAGGCAAGTTGTAAAAATTTCTTATATTTCAGTACATCGAAGACCAAACAAACTCCCATTAAGCGAGATGAAACAATATTTTCGCACCTAATACTACTTATCTTGGTTGGGACCAGTGAAGTATTTCATGTTTGTGCTGAAACAGACAAGGCCATATTGCCCTCGAGATATTATGACGGTTCAGGAAGAAACAATTTTGGGACCTATCCAAATATTGTCCTTACTGTTCAATCGCTCTCTGCAAAGGGTATATTTTCCTTTTTATCTGCTTCAGTTTCATTAGCTGGATATAGATCTACATCCCCTAAAATGTGTCAAAATGGTCTGCCCTCTATGCACTTCTGTTGCATTTTGGCCTTCATCTGATTTGTATTATGAAACATGTCCTGCTACTGCTCATACACATAATGTTTTACCCATTATCTTGCCTTAAGACAATCATGTATGTAAACATTATGTATGGAATGGTGATGTGCTTTGCTCTTAACTTACATTATCGGTGTCTACTAATTTTCTAAATATGATGTCATATTAAGAATGTTTATCATAGCGTTTTTCAAATTGAAAACCAGTGTCATCGGCGGGTGGCGCGCGGCAAAGCCGCGCCGGGGGCAGTGTGTATGATGTATTTAACTAGGACCTAAAGCAAAATATACATCACCCCCTGATGTAAAATTGTGGATTACGACCAATAACACCATGAACAGTTCAGTTTGATTTTAAGGAGCCAAAAAAAATTAGAATCTTATTTCTAGGAACACTTCAAGATGGAAGAAAATCTTAAAACAAATATGCGGTATTATTTTTTCATCCAAACATTCAAAAGTATGTTTGAGCAGCAAAACAAAAATATAATCTCATTTTGAGGAACACTGCAGCATAGAAGAAAATATTAAACATGGATCTTGTACTTTTTACGAGCAATACTATAAAAGTATAGCCGGGACACAAAACAAAAACGGAATCTTGATTTGTGGAACACTACTAAATTGGAGAAACGTGAAAAACATATGTTGGGGTTACGCTAACATCTACTGTATGACAGTTGTGCGTTATAGACTATCTCTACCTTTAGATAATCATGTGATGCCTCTCCATCGTCCATTCCTGCTAGCTTTTCAGTGCCAATAGCATATATATTAATGTACGCTTAACGAACTACCTATTGTATTTCTGTGCTTTTGCTATCTAAGTTTAACTATCTTTGTGATGATCGTTAGATGCTGTAATGAAGCACCTGTTTATCCTGGAGGCTTATGGGATGTAGACTTTGTATGTAAGAGTATTGTGCTTTACTCTAAACCTATAATGTCTTTATGTATAATAGTGATTGCCTATGATGTCATAATAAAAATGTTTATCATACTGTTTTGCAAACTGAAAATCAGTGTCAACGGCGGGTGGCGCGTCATCTGGGCCGTGCGTTTGTTGGTAGAATTTCACTTCTGGAGCGCCGTCGTGGTGTGTGTTTGAGGGGTCACTGACTGTGGGGCCAAAGCATCGCCGGTCCCTCGCCGGTCCCACTCCACAGGGGCACACCGCGTCGTTCCCTCGGTGCAGTTCTCCTTCCCCAATCCGCTCCTGCGCGGGCGATTAGCCACTCTGGGCCGTCGGATGGAGCAGCTGCCGCGCGATCTGGGCCGTCCGTTTGCGGTAGAATTTCACCTTCTGATGCGCCGTCGTGGTGTGTGATTGAGGGGTATTATCGACATTTCGCGTCCAGAGACGACCTCGCACGCCTGCCCGATCCCCTTTCTCTCTCACCCCGCCGCCGCTCCCCCGGCCTCCCCGTCCTTGGATACATTTTGCTCCACTTTGTTTGGAGCTATTAACGAAAAGCCCGGACGGCTTTTCGTTCCGACTTCCCGGTTTCACGTTTTCCCGACTTCCCGTTTTCACGACTTCCCGGTTTCACGACTTCCCGGTTTAACATTTTCCCGACTTCACGACTTCCCGTTTTCACAACTTCCCGTTCCGGACTTCCCGGTTTCACATTTTCCCGACTTCACAACTTCCCGTTTTCACGACTTCCCGGTTTCACGTTTTCCCGACTTCACAACTTCCCGTTTTCACGACTTCCCGGTTTCACGTTTTCCACGACTTCCCGGTTTCACGTTTTCCCGGCTTCCCGTTTTCACGACTTTCCGTTCCGACTTCCCGGTTTCACGTTTTCCCGACTTCACGACTTCCCGTTTTCACGACTTCCCGGTTTCACGTTCTCCCGACTTCACGACTTCCGGTTTCACGTTTTCCCGACTTGACAACTTCCCGTTTTCACGACTTGCCATTCCGACTTCCCGGTTTCACTTTTTCACACCTTCACGACTTCCCGTTTTCACGACTTCCCGGCTTCACGTTTTCCCAACTTCACGACTTCCCGTTTTCACGACTTTCCGTTCCAACTTCCCGATTTCACGTTTTCCCGGCTTCCCGTTTTCACGACTCTTCACGACTTCCCGTTTTCACGGAACACGGCATCGGAAACACTGTAACACGGCATCGAAAACACGGTAACACGACATCGGAAACACGGGAACACGGAACATGGCATCGGAAACACGGGACCACGGCATCGGAAACACGGGAACACGGCATCGGAAACACGGTAACACAGGAACACGGGAACACGAAACACGGCATCGGAAAACACCGCATCAGAAACACGGGAACATGGCATCGGAAACACGGGTCACGGCATCGGAAAACCCGGTAACACGGGAACACGGCATCGGAAACACGGAAACACGTCATCGAAAAAACACGGGACACGCCACGGAACACGGCATCTTCCCGTTTTCACGACTTTCCGTCCCGACTTCCCGGTTTCACGTTTTCCCGACTTCACGACTTCCCATTTTCACGACTTCCCGTTTTCACGACTTCCCGATTTCACGTTCTCCAGACTTTACGACTCCCCGCTTTCACGATTTTCCGTTCCGACTTCCCGGTTTCACGTTTTCCCGGCTTCACGACTTCCCGTCCTGTTTTCACGGCTTTTCGTTCCGACTTCCCGGTTTCACGTTTTCCCGACTTCCCGGTTTCACGACTTCCCGTTTTCACGACTTCCCGGTCACAAGTTCCCGTTTTCACGACTTCCCGGTTTCACGTTCTCCCGACTTCACGACTTCCCGTTTTCACGACTTCCCGGTTTCACGTTTTCCCGACTTCCCGTTTTCACGACTTTCCATTCCGACTTCCCGGTTTCACGTTTTCCCGACTTCACGACTTCCCGTTTTCACGACTTCCCGGTTTCACGTTTTCCCGACTTCACGACTTCCGGTTTCACGTTTTCCCGACTTGACGACTTCCCGTTTTCACGACCTGCCGTTCCGACTTCCCGGTTTCACGTTTTCCCGCCTTCACGACTTCCCGTTTTCACGACTTCCCGGCTTCACGTTTTCCCGACTTCCCGGCTTCACGTTTTCCCGACTTCACGACTTCCCGTTTTCACGACTTTCCGTTCCGACTTCCCGATTTCACGTTTACCCGGCTTCCCGTTTTCACGACTCTTCACGACTTCCCGATTTCACGGAACACGGCATCGGAAACACTGTAACACGGCATCGAAAACACGGTAACACGACATCGGAAACACGGGAACACGGAACATGGCATCGGAAACACGGGACCACGGCATCGGAAACACGGGAACACGGCATCGGAAACACGGTAACACAGGAACACGGGAACACGAAACACGGCATCGGAAAACACCGCATCAGAAACACGGGAACATGGCATCGGAAACACGGGTCACAGCATCGGAAACCCGGTAACACGGGAACACGTCATCGGAAACATCGGAAACACGGCATCGGAAAATAACCCATCCAACTCAAGGATCAAGTTCATAAATGTTTTCTGCTACTGTTTACCGTACCATTTTACACACTGCATACCAGTGTCATCGGCGGGTGGCGCGCGGCGAAGCCGCGCCGGGGGATCTAGTAGTTAATGAGAGTATGAGGCTCAAAATGGGAGAAGAAATTCCCGTGGCAGCCATAGGATAACACGCGCACGGCCCTGGTGGCATCTCATCTCCCCTCGCTCGCTGCTCGCGACCAATCACCAATGGCGATGGCTGGCTGAGCCGCTGAGGAGGAGAAAAAAAAGGAACGGCGCAGACTGAGCTCCCCTCCCCATGGCGGCCTCCCTCGCCTGCCCTCCAGTACCCTCCCACGCGCCGGCCACCGCCGCCGCTCACCTCCTCCCCGCCCCGGCCGGCCGCACCGGGCGCCCGTCCGCTTCGCTTCTCTTCTCGTCCGCCTCCGCCCGCTTCCTCCACTCCCCGCGCGCCCCCTGCAGCGCCGCCCGCCAGCGCCGGCGCGACACCGTGCGGGTAAGCATCGTGTCTCTGACTCAATGCTGCGAGGTAAATTCGTTGTATGCCAGCTTCGTCGATCTATTTTGGGCCAGTAAGCTCGAGCAAATCGACCCGCTGTTTCCTCTAGTCTAGGTTACCCAATTCGAGGTTTGATCGCTTAGCTTAGCTCCACCAAGTTGATTTTACTGCATTTGTGCTGTAGTTCCCTGGATGTCCTGAATCCTAGTCGGCCCACATGCCACATGTTTCCGTGATGATTCCCTAGTACTCTAGTAGTATCTGTATACCTCAAGTACACTGTAATTCAAATTCTTAAGCATTGGGTGCTGGCCCTTTGCGGAAACTGGAGATCAGGGAGTATCACGATTGACATTTTGCTTTTCTTTGCAAAGGAGGCTTGCCAGCATGGTGAATGTGATTACCTGTTACATTTCCCTTCTTGCAGACATTTTTCATGGCTACTAGTGATGACTGAACTCACTGTTCGCTAGTAGTCACCTATCAGTGTATTTAATTAAACAAAGCTATGTGTCTTATCGGATATTACGATCACACTGATTTGACATGGTCCTGGTACAGGCATGCTCCCAAGCTGATGCTGCTGGACCAGCTCCTCTGTTAAAGACACTAGCAGACCTAAAGGATTCTTGCTGGAGATTTTTGAGGCCACACACAATCCGAGGAACTGCTTTGGGATCCACGTGAGCATCAAGCTTTTGGGTTTATAATGGCTGAACCAGATGTAAATTTGTAGCACTGAAATTGTTGTGTTGACTGTTGATGCAGGGCTTTGGTTGCTAGAGCCTTGATAGAGAATCCCCAGTTGATAGATTGGCGCTTGGTATTCAAAGCATTCTATGGGCTTGTGGCATTGATCTGCGGCAACGGTTACATTGTTGGGATTAATCAGATCTATGACATTGGAATCGACAAGTATGTATATTACTCTTCCATGTATTGAGTTTTGACTTACACTTACTAATTGCGAAGTATTACCATTTGAAACAACATATCGCCAAGGCCAACTACTGTGTCTGTTATCCCGGTCATTTCTAACTTTATGCCACTGAATACTTGAACAGAGTAAACAAGCCATATTTACCTATTGCTGCCGGTGATCTCTCAGTTCAGTCAGCATGGTTATTGGTCGTAGCATTTGCAGTGGTGGGCTTCTCAATTGTCGTTTCAAACTTTGGATCTTTCATTACCTCTCTTTACTGCCTTGGTCTATTTCTTGGCACCATTTATTCTGTTCCTCCATTCAGACTGAAGAGATATCCGGTTGCTGCTTTCCTTATCATTGCGACGGTACTTTACTCTTTCCTTCTTATTTATATAGTGACAACACTAGTTGTTTTGTTAGCTCTTATGTTTTAGAATGATTATCGCTTAAGCACTAGGTAACTTTGTTTAATTCATCACTGCTTACTTGTAGTCAATCTATAGATAAGCCTCTAAAAGCATTATATAACAACTAAACATAAGATAGTGATGAAAGCCTTGGACATGATTGCCGGCCATAATAGTCTACGACCCTCTTGTGCATCATTCCCACTGGCTTATAATGGCTGCACATGATAGATACAATGGGAGGTATTTTCATGCTCATCTAATTTGTATCTGAATGGCCCTCTCTATGCAGTATTTGTAAGAATATGACGAGATATGCTGTAGCGATAAAAGGAAGTTTTGATGGGCAACCTGGCCTCAAAATTATTTGCTTTTGTAGCGTGACTGAAAATTAACAGTGTTAGCATCACACACAGGTAGTCGCCGTGTCTGCCGTATCTTGTGCACATGGTCATCCGTATGGAGCTCAGAACGTGATCAGTGTGTAACTCAACTTTATAGAAATATATTTCTCGGGAGAAACAAGAGTAGGACTAGCAAATCTCCTCCACCATAACTCTAGCTATACCAGTTCACAGAAATTTGCTTGGGAGAGCTTTTGGAGAGTAATTTATATATTTAAGCGTGCTCTCCTTTAGAACAGTTTATTTGCTCAAAATTTATTTCAATTATCAGATTAGTCCTTATTTTCTTAGCAAATCGAAAAATACGCGATTTCCAAAGACCTCATTTCTCTGATTTATGCTGTGCTACCATGTTTCTTGTTTAATTTCGGGGCCAGGCTATCATGTTTCCTACTTTATTACAAGAGTACAAGACCATGCTATCTTGAGACCTTTTTCTCTTAATTTGACAAACCTATCTTTGATTTTTTTTATAGGTTCGTGGATTTCTTCTCAACTTTGGAGTTTACTATGCTACTAGAGCTGCATTAGGTCTTACATTCCAGTGGAGGTAAACTAGTCAGTGGAGACTTGTTGCTAAAGTTGGCGTTGTATTTCTTGAATCATTATGCACCTATCTAATCTTAGTGGTTTGTTGCATCTCATTGCAGATATTTAGAGATATTCATGATGTCTAATGCTATATGATACCTTTCTATCTGCAGCTCCCCTGTTGCTTTTATTACATGCTTTGTGACAATATTTGCTTTGGTAATTGCTATAACCAAAGATCTTCCAGATGTTGAAGGAGACCGCAAGTGAGTTTCTGGTCTATAGATATTTTTGTAATCATATCCGACTAGATTTTCTAACAAAGATCATGTCATTTTGTTTAAATAATAGCTAAACAGATATTTGTGTAGCTAGATGATTTTATGGCGCACATCCACGTCTTTGTGTCACTATTTTAGTTTCTATATTAAATTATCGTCTGTAGGCCCCAAAACTGGCAGTAATTGCTCAATCAAATTACTAGTTGGAAGGGTTAAGCAATACAAGTAAGATTGTGAGCTTTGCCCTCCAATCTTGATATCATATTTCTATAGTCTTACCCAATGGTCTGAGCCAAAATGATTTGAAGCTGGATTGAGGAATTTCATCCCATTTCCAAAAACTTATCTAAAACATACTCATATTGAAAGTTTTTAAGAGAAAGGGATGAAATTTGTAGGTTTGCATAACCCTGTGTTCAAGTGTAGACATTTCTACTTTGTTTCTTTTGGGACTGAATATTAGCAGCCATCAGCCTTAGCAAGTTCTGTTTGAACTATTTATATGTCTAAGAGATGTCATTAATTGAATTACTGCTGTTGTACTTATAATTTTTTGCCCCGTGTAGATTCAAAATATCAACTTTGGCGACAAAGCTTGGTGTCAGAAAGATTGCCTTCCTCGGCTCTGGTTTATTGTTGGCAAATTATGTTGCTGCTATTGTTGTACCTTTTCTCATTCCTCAGGTTAGATATCTACTGATTCTGACCATCCTTTGATCTTCTCGCACTCATTCCAGCTAGAGGCATAATTAGCACCACTCGTAATATACATGCCCACATTTTAACTGGCATTGTTATTCTCTCTCGTTTGCTTAAAATTTCACAAATTCAACTGCAGCGATGTCTCAGGTGATAAAATCATGCATCCAAGGTCAAGTAGACCAGTAAAAGTTGCGACATTCTTTACCTTGATAAATTTTGTATACCAAGCATGCCTTTCTGATCAGTGGATGCTTTGAAAAAGACACCACTTTAATGCATAATTCTGTGCTAAGCGGTGTTACCTTGTCCTTGCACTGATGGTATTTTTCAAACATGCAGGCGTTCAGAGGCACTGTAATGGTGCCTTTCCATGCTGCTCTTGCAGTTGCTTTAATTTTACAGGTAAACACATAGATCCCTGTAGATGATCGGTCCTGCACTTTGTAAGATCTCTACCGGTTCAATCCCGCGTAACCATCTTCTATCGTCCAGCTTTATTAGCATGGTAGACAAACAAAATACAACTTGAACACTGGGGACACCAGCATAGGAACCAAAGGGGCAAAATGCATCACATAAACTATGTCATCAAGCGAGATTCTCATAGTCCTTAGATGTTTATTTTCAAGTGTAAAATATAGAATTGAAGAGGCACGAGCACATGGGCTTATTGACCTTGAAGTGGTGAGGTCAAATCACTAGTATAATACCAATATTACTTAAGCAAGTTTGAACGCAAACCTCAATGCAAATGCAACATTTTCATTCAGAGCTAGTTCCTTGGGTTTTGGAGTAGATGTATTTCTTTTGCTAACTGTGTGTGTTCTGTTGAATGATTTCAGACATGGATTCTGGAGCAAGCAAAATACAGTAAGGTGAAGCTTCTAACTAATGTTCTGAACAGCTCCATTTTGTAAATACAACTCTCAAAATAATAAAGACTTTAGAATTGAAAGAGATTTTAGGAGAAATATTGTTTGTGAGCTTGCATATATTTTGGTTATTTGAGTAGAATAATAAGTAGCTCCCATGTTTTTGTTTATGCAGTATCATAATGCAGTAGTTTTTTGTTCTTGGGAGGAAACATGACATTCCAGTGCCTTAGACATGGAATTTTAACCAACAAAAGTGAAGAGCTCTCAAGTTGCGATGTAGCGTATATATAAATTAATTAGTTCCATTCTTGGGATTGGATGTCTTAGCTTGATTGTACTCTCGGTATGCATTTTTTGCTGACAGACATTTTTAGGCAAAATTAGATGTGCATGTAGGTATTCCAAGTGCATTTGTATTTCTTCTGAAATAAATAACTTAAGCTGTTTCTCTTATGTGGCAGGATGCTATTTCACAGTACTACCGGTTCATCTGGAATCTCTTCTACGCTGAATATATCTTCTTCCCGTTAATATAGAGGTAACATTTCTGGGTTGACTCCCAGTGCTTTGCTACGTCTGTTTCAGAAACCTCGTATACTCATTTGCTTTGCACCGTCAGATGCGGCGTCTGACCTGGGCTACATGATCAGAGTAACAGAAAACATGGAGTTATTGGAAGAACAGACGATGTTATGGGCCTATAAAGCGTAAGCATTTTTGTACATATTTTGACTGGTAGGGAGATAGAGCGGCGGTGTTACGAGGACGTCGAAGATGTCATGTGGGAGTTTCGGTGGAGCTTGGCGTTTGTAGTCCATGGATAGATCATGTCAAGTTTTCATGTTTGTTTCTTCCAAACAAAGAGGAAAATCCAGTGTTCAGTGATTTCGTTGTCAGGGAAGCACGAGCTTGAGCCAGGTTCGAACAGAATCAGTTTTCCTTTGACTAGTTTCAGCAAATCTTGTACAAAATGTGGTCAAAGTTCAGGGAGTATCGAAACCGAAACTTGACTGAAACTGGAATGTTGAACCATGTTGCGTCATCTGTTAGGCCTTTGCTGCATGTATCGCAAGAGTTTGGACTTGCCCCGTCATCGTCTGACGTGTGACCCACATGTGGAGTACTGGCACATTTTTCAGTTGCACGTACCGGTACCGGCCACCTTGATTGATACGTACTCCATCTCCATGAAGTGCCAACTGTCCAGCACCTGTTGCAGTTCTGATGAACTTTAGCTGATGGGACTTTGGTGGTTTCTCGAACGACGAACGACAGGCATCCATGGTTGCGGAATGCACAAGGGGCCACGTCCGTTGATAATTCTGCTGTGGCGCAACAGGAGCGGTAGTGATCCAGCCGCCGTACGTCTTCTTCCTGTGCTGCAACTATTGCCTTGCCTGTGCGCTCTTTCCTCTTGTATCGACTCCCTTCTTCCTTTTTTGAGCGATCCGACGCCGACAGTATTTTGCCTGTTGGGTCGACAAACGGGGCAGCCCAAAAAACTGTTGGTGCGGAGCGGACGACCACCACGTCTGACATGCGTGCGTGCAGTGACCGCTGCTTGTAAGTGCTGTTCAGTGGTCTTGACATCGATCAGCCATCTCGATATTCATGCCTATGTAGCTTTACGGCTGCCTATACCCGTATGATGTCTCTTTGGGTATATATACGCGCACTGACGACGAACAGTACTAACATGCGCGCGAGACTACTACAGTACGTTCGTGTGTACGCGCTCTGCATGTGCTTTTGGAAAGCTAGCTCGATCGGATAGGTATTCTTTCGACTCAACTTCTTCTTCATGGAATCTCCTGATTAACTAGAGTGTACGACTGTAAATCAAACTGTAGCGACAAGTCCATCCAACAGTACGTAGTACTGTATACGTAGATAGGAGTAAATGCAGAGACTAACCCCACAAACAGCATAGTTGTCGCAGGGCCCAGTAATGTCTTCGCGGAGGCCCAAGACGCCCATAGGCCAGGTTCAAACAGAACGAGTTTCTCTCCCACTAGTGTCGCGCGCACAACCACGTTACCTACTGATCCAGCCGTCTTCCTGGCCGCTACGATTGCTTCCACATTCTTGTGCGCGCGCGCGTATTTTCTTGCCTAGGTCTAGGTGCCCAACACACAAGCTGAGAAAACACTGTTGGCGCCAGCGGCTGACATTATGTGTTGGCGGTGGTGATCGCTACGTATGTAGGAGTAGTACATTACATACCTGTAAGTACTGTTTCATGGTCCTTAATTACTACTCTCTACAATCTCGTTCATGTCTATTATAGACAGTCTATACCCTTCTGTCTCTTGACGCGGATGAACAACCGATCATGCGGTTTTTCTTCTATCCAAATTAATACTATATAATAATGCGCTGCAAAATACTCGCTTGGTTACATAAGATGCTTTATACGTTGACTAAATATGGAGCAAAATGAATTAACTACCCACTAAAATACGTAGTAATCCCTCCGTTTTTTAATATAAGATGTTTTAGCATTTGTCTACATGCACATGTACACAAATGTATGTAGACATGTATTAGTGTGCATGTTCACTCACTTTAGTATGTATCTAGACAACATGTGCAACACCTAAAGCATCTTATATTAAAAAACGGAGGGAGTACGAATCAGCAGTAGTAAGATCCATTAATTTAGTTGGAAAGCACGATATTCTTTCCGACTCAATTTTTTCTTAGATTCTCCTAATCATTTAACGCATCAACTGTAGATAGGTACAGAGTCGGAGGCATTTGCACATGAACCTACTGTTAGTAGCAGCTTAATTAATTTCGCTTTGCATGCATGCAACGCACACATATGTACTGTACGTCCTTATCTACGGCTAAGACTAGTCACAATGGGTAAGTTCCTCCCTTACCATCATTAACGCAGTAAACAGCGAGATCGATCCACTTAAATCATTGGAACAACAAGTCAACAAGTGCCGATGGCAACGTGTCAGTTGTCACGCACGAAAGGGAGCTACACAGATTAAATGCTCAGCCGCGTAACGTACTTGTGCACTACACGGTACCTGTAGTACAACTAATACTCCTACTTAATTTGATGTCTGGTCCTCGATCCATCTACGGAGTACTCCCTCGCTCCGTTTCTAAATACTGTATAATTTTTTAACCCTTTTCATGTCTATACGTATTTTAATGGATAGTTCATTCATTTTACTCCCTATTTGATCCGTATTAAAATGTCTAAAATATATATTCTATTATGGAACAGAGAGAGCACGTACCTGTGGTACACCTCAGTTCATGGTTTTTTAAAAACGTTGTAACGTGTGGTACACCTCAGTATTTGGTACGTTGTATATGTACATGTAACATGTCTAGATATATCCAAATGTAGATATATTCAAGTCAATTAATTTGGAACGGAGTGAGTAATGACTAATGAGCGTAGGGTCGTGCAGGTGGTCCTTCATCTGGAACTGAAATGATCGAGTCCTTATCAGTACAGTCCCATGATTAATTAGGTGCTGTGTCTATGCTGACTTATCTAGCTATCGGCGTGTCACCTTGATCGGAGACAATCGGAATATAATCATCCTTGGCAGACCCGTTCCTGGTAGCTCGATTGGACATGTGATTAGAGCATCTCCACCGGGGCCTCCAAGTGACTTCAAAGGCCTAATGGAGATCCGGACGGCAAAAACCGTCACCAACGGCACCCCAAAGGGTTGCCCCGAGCAATTTTGTGTCCGGTACCCGAGAGGGCCTCCAAGGGTGCCGGACATGGGGCAGACATGCCCTCCGACAGGGGTGGCCCGCCCGTCATAGGGACGCCGCGTTCAGGCGTCATTTATCGTGCTGTGCAGGAGGCCGGTCTGGTCGCGTTAATGATGCGGTCGTCGGCGGTTTCCAACGCGACGCGACTGGACGCCGGTGCGCCTGCACACACGCATGCCAGGCGACGCGACGGCTCCCCAAGCCACGCGGCCGGCGTTGCGGATTCCCCACGCGTCGCATTTACGCCGGCCGCACCGCCCATCGCCATGATAAAAGCCAGCGCCCTCGCCGTGCTTATCCACCCCGGCTTCTTTCTCGCCCTCACTTCCCTCGCACCTCAATCTCTCCTAAACCCTAGGCATGGCGTTCAGCGGGCGTGTGAACGTGGGTGAGGACGCGTGGGAGCTGCACCGGTACGGGCTCCTCGCCCCTCCGTACTGTCGCCTGCCCAAGCACTGGGCCATCCCGGCCGGCGGGCTAGCCGTGCCACCGCTGCCCGACACGGCCGAGCACATGAGGCGATTCATCGCTCGCCGGCGGAGCTGGATGACGCCGGCGGAGCGGCGCCTCCCCGAGAATGACGACGGCGAGGCCAACTGGGGCCGTTGGATGGACCGCTTCGAGCGCGAGCAGGCGGCGGTCATCGCCACCAACGACGGCCCCAGATCGCGCGAGACGCGCTACAACACCGTCGGCCGCAAAGACTGGTGGGGGACAACCGGCCACACGGTTGCCTCCGCGATCGAAGCCGCGCGCCGACACGCTGCCACGGGCAGCGCCATCCCCTTCCGCCTCCTTCCTCCGGTGCCGCGCTTCCCTCCACCGTGCCCCGTGCCGCGCCAGGTGGTGAAGGAGGAGCGCCGCTCACCGCCGCGTCGTGGAGGCGGCATCACCATCTGCGAATGCCGCGAGCGTTCGCCACCGCGTTCGCCACCACGCCCGCGCGGGCGCCTCTTCCTCCGTCGCCCCAGGGCGGAGGCAATGCCGGTGGAGACAATCCCGTACGGCTACGACGTGCCGTCCGAGATGCGGAACGAGCACGACGGCGACAGCCCGGGCTTGCTAAAGGCGCTCTCCGAGTCGGTGGTCGAAATCGAGCACAACTCGCCGGGCCTCATGGCGACCCTGGCGATGTGAGCCTCCTCCCCTCCGGCGGCCCCTCCACCAGCCGTGCGCCGGGCCACGACAGCGCCTCCACCAGCCGCACGCCGCGCCACGACGGAGCCTCCTCCAGCCGTGATGCCTCCTCCGCGGCGGTGGTGAAGATCGAGGACGACAGCGACGACGACTCGTGGTGGGATAGGGAGTAGGCTAGGCGGCGGTTAGGGTTTAGGTTTTTCAAATTTCATTCAAATATTTTGTAATTTGCACTAAATATGAATGAAATTTGCACTGAATATGAATGAAATTTGCCCGCAATGTGTTTGTTGTTTGGTCGACATCTCGTCGCGTTTGGGGGGCGGGCGTTTGGGGTGCGCCGCTGTGGGCGGTCTCCAAAACTTGGCCGGACACATGTCCGGCACCCCCAAATGGACCTCGATTGGGGGGTGCCGGACACGAATTTGGAGGCCCCCGGTGGAGATGCTCTTAAGCTAGTCAGCAAGATGATTTGTGCAACACTTCAAGGGCATGCTCCTCCTCCGGGCTAGTGTGTTTTTTTAATCGAAAAGAAGAGATCACCTCTTGCCTATCGATGGGCACAACTATTTTATCTGACGTGGAAAGGATACACACATGCTCTATTGCGCGTAAAACAAATTACCTCTAGTACATACGCATAACTTCATAATGCCAACCTTCGACCAAATCGTCGAACAAAGCTCATGCATGCTATACCATTTCTAACTGTTACGTCCATGATGCATCGTTCCACACTTCCTCCGTTTCTTGAAAAAAGGCATATAAGTTTACAAGTCTAAAGTCAACATATAATAATTAACTTAAGCCAATTATATAGAAAAATATATGAATGTTTAGAATACCAAATCATAGTATGTTAAATCTTGCAAAAAATTATATTTTAGTCTATCAAATTGGTCAAAATTACAATGTATTGATTTTGGCTAAAATAAACGCCTTATTTTGTGTGATGGAGGTAGTAGTTCCGAAGCTCCACACGTACCGATCCATGGTTAGCTTTATAGATGACCCAAAAAAAAATTAGAAGCTCTAGCATTGTGCAATGCAGTATCATTTTGATGCTCCAGATAGACTAATATAAAGCGCCCACCCCACCCGGATGTTAGCTATAAGTTGTCCGCTAACCTTCTTAAACTAGTTTCGTAACATATTTGAAATACTAGTTGGCGGAAAATGGTTAAAAGGTATATGTAGAGTTTCCAAAAAGAAGCAACAGGAAAAGACAAAAATAAGTGTTGAATTGTTCCTTGCGACTACAGAAGCAACATTTCTTACTGCCTTTCAATGGCGCCTAGCAAAATCATTCTTAGTTGGAATATCTCCTCATCTAAGGTGTCAACTGAATATTTTATTTTTTAAGCAGATCTTTAAGCTTCTAGATGAACTTTCCCCGAAAGATGATGCTCCATGTTGGAATGCCTGTAATTAAGGAAAACACCACTAAAGCATGAAGGTACCAACGAAAAAGATATTTGGATCTTAGATTAGATTAATATCCATCAGTCGCTAAACCAGATGAGGCCAAGCCATCTATTTATCAAGTAGATGTGAGAGGAATTTGAGGGCTTGTGCCTTGGTCCACACGAAGCAAATTGAACCATCATTTATATGGCAAGCTGCACAAGTTTGTATCCATCCGCTACAAACTGAATGTATGAAATATTCTTGTGTGTTGAGACCATGATTCAATTCTCAGTAGATGTTGCTGTTTATGAAAGACCATTACAAAGTTGTTATTTAGGGAGGCTGCTATTTACTAAGAATCTTTACTGGAAATATTTTTGTTTACTAAGAATTTCTTAGTTGAAAGGTTGTTATTTACTAAGAATTTGTTAGTTACAAGTTGTTGTTTACTAAGCATTTTTAGTGAAAATGTTGTTGTTTACTAAACATTTTAAGTTGAAATTTTGATGTTTACTATGCATTTTATTGGAAATCTTGTTGTTTATTACTCCCTCCGATCCATATTAATTGTCCCTGAATCGGATGTATCTAACACTAAAACATGTCTAAAAGATGCATCCGATTCAAAGACAACTAATATGGATCGAAGGGAGTAACAATTTTTAGTTGAAAATTCTGCTGATTACTAAGAATTATTTTAGTGGGAAAAGGGTGTTGATTGCTAAACATATTTTAGTGGAAATTTTGCTGTTTACTAAGCATTTTTTAAGGAAAAGGTTGTTGGGTACTAAGCATATTGTTTGTTTATAGTTTGTTATATACTAAATACTTTGTTGTTATTTATGGATTAAATTTTCACACCGTGAAGATACAGTGTGAAGAAGACCAAAAACTGGTGAGAGAGAAGGATTAAGAGAAGAAGGTTATCCATGTGGGATGAGGATGGATACAACCATGTTTTATGCCACTAATCCAATGATGGAGTGGTTAAATGAGGATAAGGACCATATAATCCGAGGGTGCTAGCGCCGTGTTTGAGAAAATATCTAACCAAGTAATATGTATGTAAAGTACGATCTACGAAAAATAATCAAGTAATATGTATTCAGAGGGTACACTTGTTCTGAATAGATTACTGAACCTATATGAAATATATATTGGCTGATTTGCCAACAGTTCGAACTATACTCTAGAATTTTCTATGATTATACTTACCTAATAATGTACTAGAATCACTAACAAGGTATTTTGTCAGATGTGCACTTTTACAATCTCTATCACAATATTTAAGCATATTAAAATTTATACACCAGCAAACATACATGTGTACAAATACATAAGTAGACACAATATAATTTATGCAACCCTCAAATTAGCTCAAAGAGATTTTTATTACAACATACAATTCAAATTTCGCACACCAAATTTGCAGTGATATACGTAAAAATATAATAAATAAATAGTATTCTGAAATATTCATATGGGTTAATTATGTCAGCCAAATAATAGAAAAATTTACTTGTTAGGACTATAGTTTGATAAAAACAATTAGTATAAACAAGATTTTTTTAATTTATCCTAGGTCAATTTTTTTTATTTGGACCGGTTACGATGGCATCCAATGTGTATTGAATCTAGTTTTGGTACGAGATACGTTAATGGACAAGAAAAATGTCTAGTCTGATTTTAATGCAATATATGAAGTAGAACAATACTTTAGCATCAAAACTTGAAAGGATTTAACCGAATATGTCAATGGGACAAGTTACAGTTACCTGACACACTCTGTTATCCATGGCAATCTTTGTTGGAATCTCTGCCCTCCCACTTGCTCTAACTCCAGCAAGATCTGGTGCGACGCATGCGCTCAATTTGCATATCAAAAAATGATCATGGTCCATAGGAGAAGATAAGAACCAACTTACGGATAGTTTGTGTGCGTTTTGCAATGGAATTAAGATCTCGGTGAAAAATATTCCTTGTGCTATATATAGTGTCTATTTTGGGACTTGGCTTCCTTATTTAACAAACAATAGATTTATTTTTCCAATTTTTTCTTTCATGTAAAATGATTTTTAGTTTGTGATGATATTGTACCGCTACCTGGTTTCGTTCCGATAATGGAATTAGGGTGTCTTCCGAGTCTCCTCTTGATAAAAAGTGGCAAAGTGCAATGTGAAATATATATCATGATGACATAATATTGATTTGATATTTAAATGATGATTTTTTTTCTATATAGGTGGAGTCAACGGAGTAATTTGAAGCGGAGCGAGTAATGTGTATATGTAGCCCAAAATATCATCATTTTGGCTAAAAATTCTCTTTTTGTGTAGCCCAAAATACAAGATTGTTTAATGAAACTTTTGGCGTCCGTAAAAAATGTGTATATGTAGTTGTATACTTTATTTTAGATTTTTAGCCATAGAAATATTATTTTTCAATTTTTTTTTAAAAAACGGGCACCAGTGAGATCGGGTGCCACTGTGCAAGCACCACTTTCCCTGCAAACCCCTCTGTCTAAAAAATATCATCATTTTTAGCATGACATTTCCTGGCAGTACTACCGCTGGTCTGGTCTGCATACATGTAAAGTCGGTCTAGCTAGTAAGAGTCGGTAGCACATGGCGGTGGCATCAATACCATCGGTCCATCATAAGTAACATGCAAAGCAGTTAACCACCAACACTTTTTTTTTTTTTGCGAGATTACAGATGCAGATTACATCGAGTAGGCAGAAGAAAACAAGCAGGAAAAACACATTACACATCGATTCTTCTGCGTCGACGTCGCCGGTGAAGAAGACGCATCGGATACGCGCCGCCGCCACTGCTTCGAAACCTTGGAACAGAAGCATCCCCCAGGCGGACGGGAAGTTTCCGAAACTCGAACCTCGAAAGGCCTCCATCCAGCTCCATCGTCGTCGTCGCTCGCGCCATGAGCACCTGCAATCAAAGGGTCAACCAGATCCGCCGCAAGCAGATCTGGAGGGGGGAACTCCGCGCACGGCGACCCCGGAGGGCCGCGAGCACGAAGAAGAGGGTGCCGCTCCGCCATGGACCTCCACGGAGCTCCACTGCCAGAGGGGACGAACGCCGCCCGCAAACACACCGCCGACGAAGCCACCGCCTCCAAGCCGCCGCCAGCAGAAGCCCTACTACTACCTACACTATGTACACACCGGGATCCGGCGATTCCCCAGCCTCCCGCCGCCGAGTTAATGAAACTCTGCAAGATCGGTAGGAGCTGGCGACGAAGGGAACACACTGGACTTGTACCCAGCTAGAGATCGAATATAATCTTCGGTCAAGCCTTCCGATCGTACGCGGATAGCTTGACCTCCTCAAAACCCATTGCACGCAAGACCTGTTGTATAACTGGCTATGCATATGCTTGAGGTTAACACTGCGTTAATTAATTGTTAGATTAGTGGGCTAGCTACCCGTTGGGAGGGACTCCGGTTGTGGCTCAGACGAGCAGGCAAGGCGGAAGGTAGAACGTCGAAGGGGCCAGCGCCGTCTTCCTGCTACTATTCCCTGCAAATGCATGCGGGGCCATGAACCATGAATATTGCGTGTGCGTGTGTACTCCTTCCTCTTGTAGTATCAACTTTTGTTTCTTCCTTTTTTGAGCGATCCTCCTGCTGGATCATCAGCTACCCTTTTTGTTTTGTAGCAGCTGTTAGATCGACGAACAGAGAACGGAGCAGCCGAGAACACTGTTGGTGCAGACGACCAACATCGAGTCCCTGTAGTGTGTAGGCGGTGATCGCTACTTGTAACTTGCAGGTACTGCTCCGTGGTCTTGAATCTTGACATCGATCTACTATCTCCACCATGTCTATACGGTGGGCAGAATTTACTCTAAAATGAGTCGGTTTGTGGGGTATCTTGTGAATTGTGATTATTCCTTACAAAACCAGCTTAGTAATCGGACTATTTGGTATTTTCTGGGATCCGCAATAATCCCTTTCATTCTCCAAAATAGGCTTCCAATACTCTAAAAATAACCAAGACATGGAGATGGAATTACACCCTGCTCAAAATAACCATCTGCACCATATATTTAGTTGGAAAGATCGGCGCATTAATTCTTCTCACTGGACTTGTTAGATTCTCTGACTATTTAACGCTAGAAATGAACTGTAGCGAGCCCAAACAGTACGTACGTAGCTACAGTCTACAGACAAGCAGAGACATTTGCACAAGAATTACTGGCAGCTTTAATCGATTTCTCCTTTTGCATGTACTTACGTACACTTATCTACTAACTTCCTCTCCTACCATAATTTAACTCAGCAAACAGCGATGTCGATCGACTTAATTTGGCGTAACGTACTTGTGCACTAATTAAATCTCAACTGTCAGCCTATCTACAGTATATATATTTAATACAGTACTTGTTGTCTGGTCCTCGAACCATCTACGTGTACGCATGCATTAGTTCAAGGTTGTAATAAGCGTGCCGAAGTTCAGGAAATTCGAAATGATAATAGTTCCATGGTTAGGCGTGCTGTGCTGACTTATCTAGCTAGCTGTCGGCGTGTCACGTCGGAGTCGGAATATTGGCACACCCGGTCCGCACGTGTCCCCAAAAAGGCAACTTCTTACAAGCATGTGCTATCACTGCATGAAATAGATGAGTATCACATATATACTTCCTGCTTCTTTTGAAAGGATTGTTGGGATATGGCTCAATGTATCTAAGAATGAAGTAGTCAATGTAATTGTCCATATTGTTGTTATGTGGGTTCTTTGAAAAACTAGAAATGATATGTGTTTTGACTTTTAACAGAGAGAGTATATAGTGGTTTGGTATGCAAGTGCTATGGAGAAAGTTACCAATACAATTTTCAGTGGCAGATTTCGCTCATAAGGAGCGAAGAGCCAACTGATCAAGGTGATGAATGCATTGGAGCTGCTGGCTCGTAACCCTCCCTCCTTAACTTGGCCAAATCTAGGCGCGGTGAGACTTGAGAGGACTTGTACAACTGGAAGTCCCTCTGAATAAATGCACCAAACTTGGACCTCTGTAACCAAGACGATGATTACTAGGAGGTCAGAACTCAAGGACTGGTGAAAACAACGGAATCAGCCTCACTGGTGATGGTGGAAGACGGTTAGTTGTGGAGGGTCATGCACAAATCTGCGTGACCGGCAATTTGCCACGGCTCAAACCTAGGAGAGGGAAGTTTCTAAGATAAAATGGTTCCTAGTGCTTTTGCTTACGCCCTATTTGTAGCACTAACACTAGTTTTTACTCTCCTATCATGGCACGTTAAAATCTATGCCTAGGCGCGGCAGTCAGCCGTCCCATGGGAGCCTTGTAATGACTTTGTTAGAACATGTCGGTTTTATTCTATACCTTCTACTCCCTCCGTCCCAAAATAAGTGTCTCAAAGTTGTACAAAAGTGGATATATCTAGACATGAAACATGTATAGATACATCCATTTTTTGACAAATCTAAGACAGTTATTTTTGGACGGAGGGAGTACAAAATTTCCATTTATAAAGATGGATATGGTACATAAATAACATAATATCTTAACTAGACTCTGCATTATGAGAAATATGGGTCAGTGAATTATATGATCGTACCTTCAAAATGCAATCATCAACCCCGAATCATGTCCTAAGTAGACCTAGGACTTTTAGTTGTATAAATGTCATGTCCTTTCCTTCATGGCTTGGAATCGTTTATCAATGTATCACTATCAAGTTGCCAAAATATTTTTCGCTTGGTGCAGCATATCATAGGGTCGCCGAGCAAAAGATTTTTCATCTTTTTATGCAACTTGGACATGCTAATCTTCATTCCCAACAAATCTTCAGCACAACATCCATCATCCTCCTAGACTTTGCCTCCCCCGACAATTTGTGTAGATCCGAATAATGGGTATGTGTTGTAGTATATCATATGGCTATGATCATTACCATGGTTCTCCGTTATGGATAGCTCTATGTTCCGAGGAGCATAGGAAGTCCTAGTCATGATTTTATGAATATGCAATTGCATTGTTTTCATGTTTTATCCGTAAGCTGGCCTTATACACACAAGTAATGGAGAGCATACAAAGGCTTTGGCATATTAATTCCGGGCACTAGAACGAAACCCCTTCTTACCGCAAGCTTTTAATAATATGGCCGTGATCTGTCATTACGTGCGACTATCTCCACTATAGAAAGAAAAAAGAGAGGATCAAATTTTCTACTTCCTCCGTCCGAAAAAGGATATCTTGACTTTGTCTAAATTTAGATGTATGTACACACTAATACATGTCTAGATACATCCAAATTTAGACAAATCAAAGACATCTTTTTCCGTACGGAGGAAGTAGTAAATACTAGAAAAAAGGGTTTTCTACATAGGGATCGTAAAAACAACGATTTTTCCCTATCAGCTGTAGGAAGGAAGGACACTTCACGAAAATCAAAAAAGGAAGAAAGTATGGCCTATACTACTAATCTATGGATATTCTTAGACTCGTTGTCGGTCAAAAGATTTTTTTTTCACAAAACAAAAAAGCTGCCCAGGTCGAACCAATAGGAGCCATCTATCCATTTTGCGGCCCATATCCGTAGGCGACGACCGAGCCCGACCAGGTCGGGGTCCGGTGTGCTGGACGCAACGTACGTACGACGCGGCTGGCAAAGACCCACTCTTCTCGGCCTAGTACCGGCCTTCCGCATGACAGTTGGGGCGTACGTCAGGCCGTCGTTTCGTGGGCCCCCACTTTAAATGCCACAAGTAGGTACGCCATCTCCAGCTCACCGGCGTACCCTGCGTCTACATTGCGCGGCAGTTCCGTTGCTGTAGCAGATCGATCCTGTCTCCCCTAGCTTCCACGCGCACGGCGGCGACGGCCGGCTGCGTTGCCATGCGTTATACGCCGCCGCTACGTCGAGCACGCAGTCGGAGGACCTGCGTGCCGGCGGTGATGCGAGGTGGCGGCGGCGGCAGAGGTTCCAGAAATACGGATGGAGGAGGTTGGACTCTTCTAACTGATCGATACAATACTAGCTGGGTCGTGAAGGTCTTCGTGACACGTCTGGTACTGCATTAAATTGGGGGAATAATCCAGGTGTGATTCGGAAAGGTGACTATAATCCATCTCTACGTTTGATGACCAGAACCAAAGACAGCGATGAGCGAACGTATTACATCGACAGTTTTAGATCACGAGCATGTACTACTCGACTATTATTTTGATGTGTTGCCTTGGGAAATACAGACTAAGGAATAGGCAATGTAGAAAATGAGAACAAGCAGGAACATACTCCCTCTGTTTTTAAATATTAGATGTTTTAGTATTTGTCAACATTCACATGTATACAAATGTATCAAGACATGTTTTAGTGTGTAGGTTCAATCATTTTAGTATGCATCTAGACAATATGTTGAACACCTAAAGCATCTTATATTTAAAAACAGGGGGGGGGGGGGGGGGGGGGGGGGGGGGGTAATATAACTGTGAACGCACGTGGAGCATTCATATCAAAGAAATTAGGTAGTTAGGTGCCAAATTATATAAGATTGTTGTGTTTCGGGCTGAAATTGTTTTTTATCGCTTCCAGTAGTTCGAGAGTGTGTGATATGTATGGTTTTGGAAAAAAAATAACTATGTTGGTCAATATACTAGTTACACGATGTCTTAATAGGGTTCCAAAAGGAGTTACAGAGTAGCAACATATATACATTTTTAAGAGGTGAACTTTTATCTATGGCAGGAAAAACAGGGTGTTATGAAGTATCATGTACTTCGTTGGTCTCATGTTTCTCAACCTCGGGATCAAGAAGGTTTAGGTGTGATTAACATTCAAAGGAAGAACGCTAGTTTGCTTTGCAAATGGATTTTGGAATTAGAAAATGAGGATGGGCAATAGCATGAGATGATTAGAGCAAAGTATTTGAAAAAAATAAAACTTTGACTCAATGTAAACCATCTCCGCTCATTCTCACTTTTGGTCTGGTATTGTAGCTATTAAGGTATTTTTATAATTGTTGATGGAGAGTCCTAGCTGATGGAAAAAAAATACTATAGGTTTTGGGAGGGGTGTTATCCAGGTTGTATAATTTAAATTTTTGTCAGCATGTTACTGTTTTTACTAATAAAGGATGGTCTTGTTTGAAGTTTTACACGTTTTGTTAGAGAAGAAACATTACGTATGTGGGAAAGTTTGAAGGAACTTTATGTTTCGGTTCACTTTAGTGAATCACCGATAAAGTTAGGGGGTTATTAACTAAATCTGGTGGTTCACAGTGAAGTCTACATTTATTTTTATTTTTTTTCGAAACCGAGGCAAAATCTTTGCCTCACCTTTTATTAAGCAGAAGGTGCCCGGTTTATTATGGAAGAAACCGGGCGAAAACCATACAACAACACAACACCCACAACCTCGAGACACCACGACGCCGCACGACACGGCCACCCACAGCCCAAGCTGCACCAGGAAAGCCGCTCGCAGACCACGGACGTCACACCACCATCCGGGGCCGCCGCCCGGCCTAAAATACAGCCACAGCTGCCGCCGCCACACCACAACACCGACACCACGGGGACAAGCCCGGCACAACTCAAAGAACCACCCTCCGGGGAGCTGCGACAGCTCCCCAACAGCGCAAAGGCAGCGCAGCTCCGACTCCGAAGAAGAGCTAAGAAGGAGAACCAGGCAGGCTGGCGCCGTGGAAACTCGCCGAAAGGAACATCTGCCGCCAGTCATCGTACACCACCGGGAACCCACCGCAGCAGCTTCGACTTCACAGCAACAAGACACGCCGAGGCAACCCAAGGACACGCCGGAGAAGAGCCGACTACCGCAGCCACAGCCACGTCTCCGACATCGCTCAAACATCATCATCGTCGCCACAGAAGCCTCCACGCGAACACCTCGGCCTTCCACTGGACCCTACCACAAGTCCCTCCAGCCGGTCACCACTCTAAGAAACCTCAACCTCGCCTCCAAAAGAAGCCGCGAAGCTCTCGGGGCCGCCGCCCCGACATCCACCACTCCAGTATGCCCTGCACACTCATCCGACACCACCTTCCGGGGCCGCCGCCCCGACATAACACCGCTCGTCCTCGAGCTACGACGCCGCACGGCCCAGATGCCTGTAGCCGAGCTACACAGGACCACTGCCCGCAGACCACGGCCGCCACACCATGCCCGGGGCCGCCGCCCGACATACCGTCCAACCATCCCCGCTGAGATGCGCCGACCGAGCCGACAACCCTGCCGCCCCTGCTGCTCAAGGTCACCACCCAAAGCTGTGCCAAGCCGCAACCCCGCCTCATGGAGCTACCACTGCACCGCCGCCCGAGGCCGCCGCCTCGGCGCACAACCGCCATCCCGGGGCCGCTGCCCCGACATCCTCAATCCCAGAAGAGATGGGAACCCCAAACAGCGACAAATGACTCGCCCTCCAAAGCAACGCCTCCAAGAAGGATACGACATAACTGTCGCCGTCGCTCGCTCCGGATGGAGCTTGGGTTTTCACCCGGAGGGCCCAAGTCGCCGAATGGAGACGGGAAGAGCTCCACGACAACGCCTTCAACAAGGTCAACGACGCCCGAAGGGAAGGCGCCGCCGCTGCCGGCACCAACCAAGGTTGGGCAAAGCTTTCACCAGAGCTCTTCCCTTCCATCGAGCGCGCTGCAAGGATGTCACCGCCACTGTCCACCACGCACCTCCACTGGACACCAATCACCGCACCATGACACCAGGGGCTGCGCGAGCCACCTTGCCCCGCTCCAGTCGCTGCCGCGCCCTCCACCATGGACGCCCCGCATCAGCGAGCCCAGATGGGGCCCGCCACACCACCGGCAGCCCGCAGATCACCATCGCCACCGGCCGCCCTCCTTAACAGCGCTGGCCTCCACCACCTCGACGACCATCACACACGCTGCCGAGGACCCGGGCCGCTGCCCCAGGCATCGCCTTCTCGAGCACACCCGCCGCGTCACGTCCTGAAGCAGCGGAGCAGCGCCGCCTCCGCGCCCAAGAACGGCGACTGCGGTTCCCGCCGCCGCCGCGCCGTCCGGGCTTTGCCCGGCGACGCCTCCGGCGGCGGCGAGAGGAGGAGAGGCGCAGGGGGAACGCGCTGGAGCCCGCGGGGACGCCCCGGTGCGGCCCGGCGGGCCGCACGGGAGCGGGAGCAGGAGGGGCTTTAAGCTTGACTCGAGCTTCTCCGCCGAGGGAGACGACGAGGACGGAGCTGCTTTTCGGGCTGGATGGAGAGAGGACGACGAGGGGGTGCCGGATCTGCGCTTGGCTGAGCCGGAGGTGGACGGAGGTGGGAGATCCGGTGGTGGCGGCGGCGGTTGCTGCGCGGGCGGAGGTGCCCTGCGCGAGGCTTTTTCCCAACGATAGAGAGGATTTGTGATGTTTTGCTGAATAGTCTACATTTATCGATCTGATGGCAAGTAGGGTTAATTTTCCTTGCAGGTTTTTATGGTAGTTGAAAATTACTTTGCGAATCAAAGTCTTATGTTGGTTTGTTGTTAAGAACAGACTGCTAACTAGGGATAACTTGAAAACCTGAGTGTGGAAAGGAACAAACTTTCGGAATTTTGTGGAGCAGAAGAACGTTGGAGCTTCTTTACTTGCCCGTTGGAGAGATAGGTGTCTATGTGTGCGCGTTTGCATTTGTCTCCTTATCAAAAATAATTTCTTGCTTTGGGCTTCAGTGGTAAATTAAATGTTTTATTTGTTGCAATCAGGTAAATTAAATGGTTTTTCTCAAGGATAATCAATTGCAAGGAATAGGTAAGTAACGGTTGTGCTCCGTGCACTGTTGATCAGTGCAAGTGTGCTACTTGTACTTTCTGTAGTACTTCACGGAATATTTGACTTCAGAAACAACCAGGGATAAGAGATACGATCGAGTTCTAGAATTAAATTAAGTGATAATTAAACTGTACCTATTAACGACCTGTGTATGACAATGATGCTGATTGCTGAGAGTCTGACAGAGCACCAAACATATGTGCAGCATATGTGTTACAAGAAGACAGACTAACACCTACACTTAAAATATTATGGCCCATGTTTAGAACGTGAGGATCTCACCAACCCGTATTCAAATTAATTTGGACGAAAAAAAATTGAGGCTAGATCGTACAGCCAAGATTTTCAGAAAGTCAATATTCCTATAAGATCCTAGGTTCGTGCGAGCTTGCAACTAGCACCTATGAGCTCATCCTGCAAAATGTCAGGAGTGTGGTCTGTTTAAGATGCAAATGCACATCAACTCCACCATAGAATTGAAATGATCTTACATATTAATCTCTTGAAAATTAATAGCCTGATGTCCCACAGCTCGATGCTTGAGTTACGCAAACATGGGGGCTCTCTAGGAGACAAGATCCAGACCCTACTGACAGTATAGCAGCACCACTGGTACCTTAAACCAGAACTCTCTCGACCCTCCCCTCGTTCCCCACCGAAAAAGGAAGAGCGGCGATTTTTGGGCGTCTCCCGTGCACTCCAGCTCGCCGGCGGCGATCCGCCGATTCCTCGCCCTCCGCGGCCGCTCCGGCGGCGGGGGACGGGGGATGGACGGATCCCGCCGTGTACATAGCTAGGTGTGTGTGGGTGGTCTGCCGGCGGCGCTATGGAGACGGAGGCGCGGCCGGAGAGGCCTTTTGGAGGTGGTGGTCTTCTCCTCTTCCCTCGGCGTCGCCCTGGGCAGATCTGCCATCTCTGGCGCGTCCGCTGCTCCCCGGAGTCGCGGCGTGTCTTCCCCGAGCTGGCGACCGTGGTGGCGGTGGCGGCTCCTGTACATGGGGTCCTGGATTCCCCGCCGACGTGCGGGGAGGAGCTTTTGGTCAAAATCTCAGGAAGTCTGCAGGTGGGTTCTTCTCCCTCTGCGGCGATCTCGGTGGGCGTGGTGGAAGAAGGGTGGAGGCCGGCAGTGACGGCGGCCTGGCGGCGCCTCGAAGCCGTTTTCGTTCAGCGTCAAGATCCCGGTGCTTGCGTCGGGTGGCTTCTGCGGCAGCTCAACAAGGTTGGTCGACGGCGCTGCTTCGGTGTGTGGTGTGTGGGGTGGTTCTGAGTTCGTCGTCGTCGGTGAGTTCATCGCCTGTGTTCGTGCGTGTGTGTGCTGTGTTGTTGTGATCCTGTACACGAGCTTCCTATCAAAAAAAGTATAGCAGCACCACTGTCCTTTAAGATTCAAACCCCACTGACAGTATTGCAGCACTGTTAATCTGTTATCTACAGTTAACCATACAGGTCTGAACTTGTGATACGCCATGATATTATATACCATGGATGTGTCATACGTGAAACCTGCTTGCTTCTTTAACTGTGATCCACATTTTTTACCTGATTATTATCCTTGTATTATACTATTGAGATGATATATGTAAGTAGACTTTGTTTCTTATCTTGATTTTGTTTCTTTTTGCTTTTTGATAAAGTAATTCTTATCTTTCAATCGGTTCCATGTATATCCTCATCGGTGTGGTCCTCTCACCTTATCTTGCATATACATATGTTTGCATGCTCCCAACCTTGTTTGAATCAAGGAAAAAAATGCCAAATAAGTATCAGAATATCAGCACATCAGATTTCCATCTCTCTAATTGTTCTGTGATTAACATGCGCAAACATCCACACGAGCACCTCTTTGAGTCGCATTTTCATCTATTTGGCCCTGCAACTACAAATAACAGAAGCACACTAAGGGCATTTACAACGGGAGCGCTTAGCCCAGTCGCTTGTGTCAAATCCCGGTAGTTGAGCCCCAAATCCCGGCCGTTTCCTCCTAATCCTGGCTGAGCCCAGGAATTGCTCTTGCGTCGACGCAACATCAAGCGCCGGGCGCTAGTCCTTTTTTTCTTCCGCTCTAAGACTCAAAATGGTGATGTACAAGCGCCTGCACTTGTCGTACGCGTTGCAGTCTGAGGCGCTTGCGCAGATTTTCTTCCCTTAAGCGCCTGCCCAGGCGCCTTTGCGCTGTACATGCCCTAACTCACATCACCACATGAGGACATAAACGCACACTGCAGCCAAAGGAGACCTAAAATAAGTTCATAAATTTTACTAAATTCCTAATGATGGCACCTCTGTGCAATTTTATGGAGCACTAAAAATTGTTGAGTGAATCATACCCTTATAACTGAAGAACACATCGTAAAATTAAGTCCAGAATTACACTCTCAAGAACACGCGCGAGCATCGCGTGTCTTTATATATTAAGATAGAGAAAGCAATTTACAAGAGTTTGATCGGATACACAGCCACAGACGGCAGGTCTCCCTCCACAACACAACCACCTTACAAACTTATGTAATTCCTCTCACCCGTCTGCCTGGTCCGCCTAGCCCAGCTCTCTCCCACTGCGTAAACTCTTGTCTGATCCTACTGCATACCCTAGCCGCGGACGAAGACACCCGATCGAACACTCTGCTATTCCTCTCCAGCCAGATCGACCTTGCCGTGAGAATGATCAGCCCGTTCATGCGCTTCCTGTCTCTCTTTGGAATAGCTGAGGACACCGCGCTCCACCAAGCCACCGGGATAGTGTCAGCCGTCGGCATGAACCTCTGCAGCCCATAGGGTAGTAGCATGGTGAACACACTTCCCTTGCGAAGACGCAACGTACCAGGAGATGCTCTCCATTCTCAGGTTCCTGGTTACACAGAGGGCAGTGCGGTGGGTGCTGCATGCCTCTCCTTTGTAGCCGGTCAGCTGTCCAAAGACGATTTTTCAAAGCCAGCCAAATGTGCAGTTTCTGCAACAATGGCGCCCGGCCGACCAGAGCTCAGAGGCGGTTCTCTCGCTCCTCTATCCTTTGCTTGCACAGATTTGTTTTCTCATCTCCAATACGCCGCATCTATTTCAGGGATATGTCGTAGCTTTATTGACGTCTTGTTCTTTTCCAAAACGGTCAGGAAATCTTTTTATCTTACTGGACCAGCTAGATTCAGCCTGTTTCTAGTAAAAAAAGAGACGACTGCTCTGCATCATTGCTACGTTACAAAACCATGCAGAAATAATGTTGGTGCGTACTCCTGTTTAATCATTTCTCCTGTCACATGACATGATCGAGCAGAACAAGCATAGAAAATCCCAAAGTTCCATGTTATGTACTACCGGCCAATAGCGGATAGAACAAAATAAGTCACACACAGAGACTTTACCTTGAAGCTAAAAAAAAGAAATAAGCAACCATGCGGCAAATTTGACAAAATTGACCCTTTTGTCAAATTTATTTCACAAAATGAACCCAAATTCAAATTATTTCACGATCTAATTCTTTTTCACGGCGCCTGGCCCTAGGGCGCCATGCTCTACTGCACGACGCCCCGGAAAAAAGGCGTCATGAACCATGACACGTCAGGCTAGAGGGGCCCGCACCTCGATATCACGGCGCCCTGGCTCGGGGCGCCATGCCTACTAGCACGACGCCCTAGCCCGGGGCGCCATGCTTTTTTTTTTTGCTTCTTGGGTAAGATCCGAAATAGAATACAGAGCTTCTATGGAAAGACATAGTACACAAAAATTGCTCTACCCTAGTGGTTTGGAACCCATAAGGTGCCTTTGCCCTTTGCTCTGCGACGCAACCATCAGGCGTCGTAATGTATCGCATCGGCTTCCCGGGCAAAGGCAGCACAGACGTAGATGAAAGATCAGGGTGCTACAAGATCATAGAACACAGATGAAGCGCACAGAGATAAGCATGTGACTACTAGATCAAAGAATAACCGCATCAAGAGCTAAGCATGAAGTACAAGATCAAAGAACCACTGCATCAGGAGCTAAGCATGGACTACAAGATCAAAGAACTACCAGCTACTACCACATACTACCAGATACTACCACATACTACTCAGATCTACCAGATACTACCACATACTAGCAGATCTTGGGTAGAAACGGAGGAGGAGGACTTACACTGAAGCTGCGGATAGCCGGGGAAGCAACGGACGAGGAGGAGGAGGACATCTCGGAGAAGAGGACGAAAACGGTTTGTCGCCGATGACCAGCACCGACCGCAAGAGGAGTAGCCGCTCCTCTGTGAAAAACGTGCAAAGGGGAGAGCTCAAGGGGGGAAATTGTGGCGGGAGTTCCGGGGGAGAGGCGGAGGGGTGAATAGGCGAGTGAAATTGATGGGCGGTGACCGAAATTTGTCTCGCCGCCTTTTCGCATGTGCGAGCTCGCGCCATCTCCGAGGTTGCACGAACTCGGCTCCGCGTTCCTCTTCCCTGCACCACGAACAGAGCTCTCGAGGGTGGCTCAGTGCAAACAGCCGATTTGGCCGTTCCTATTGGGCCTGCCCCAAGGCTGCTTTAATGTTCGTGCGGTGCAGCAACGCAAGCCAGCACAGGGAACCAAATAGCCGAAATTTGCATACATGGCCTGGTTGGGAACTCGGTAGGCTACCAAACGTAAGTGTCAATTGTTCGTGTGACATGCACTGCGTTCATTCCCCCCAACTGAAACCGCCCCCACAGAATGCAAGAAAAGAGCGAGAGAAAACGACTCCACTTTCTTTCCCCCGGATGGACGAGAAAAAAGAAACAAATCTGGCCAGCTACGCCTATAAAAGACGACGCCCATATGCCCAGCCAGCCATCAGCAGGAGGAGGACCATCCTACACTTGCGCCCAGCAATCCGTCTCGAGAATCTTTCACAGATCGATCGATTGGTGCAGCCCGAAGGGAATGATCAGTTCGATCCCCAGTTAATTCAGGTACTGTAGTCGTGTGTGTACCACACCATGAATTATTGCTTGCCCTTCTTGATGTTGTTGCTGCTATGTGATTTGTTTCCTGGTCAATTAGCATCTTAGAGACTTGGTTTTATGTTGATTTGTTATGTGTTCATGCCACCCTTGAACGAGTTAATCCATGCATAATCATCATTCATTAGTTGTAATTGGACATCGATCACTGTACAGACTAAATTGCTTCTCATCATTTGGGTGCATTTCTTCTAGGTAGTACAATCAAGCTCACCTCACTGAATTATTTGCTTGCAGCTCACAGTAGCATCATCTACTAGCGGTAAATAAATTGCTCATCCCTAAGGGCACACTACTACTAGCTACTCCCTGCAGGATTTGGTTACCAGTCGAAATACCAAGTAGCACCAACATAACCAGCAAGGGTTCTGCAATTTGGAACAAGAATTAGCAAGTCAGGATCAAGTCTTTCTCGCCGGCCGGAGACCGGTGCAGCGCGGCGGCGCACATAATACATGGAGGCCTTCGGGTGGAGCACGCAGCCTGCTGCCGTGCCGAGCTGCCCGAACGACGAGGCCCTCCTTGCCGCCTTCCTAGGAGCGAGCAGCTTCGAGGAGCTCCACTCCACCGGCGATGGAAACTTCAGCTCGGACGCCTACGGTGCCCTCGGTCTGGCGCCGCCGTGCCAGAACGATCTGAGCCTCCTGCGTTACCAGAACGGCGCGACGCTTCCCGGCCACGGCGACACATCATCCAACGCCTTTCTCGACTCGGTGGGTTTGCTTCCCGCCCTCACCTGCGCGTACGACGGGTTCGCGTTCCCTAACATCCACGAGGAACCCGCGCAGGCCGCCGGCTCGAACGCCGCCTTCTCCGGATACAGCACAACCACCGGCGGCGGCAACATATCCTCCGGCGAGTCCAACACGTACGGCGGTGGCGGACACGACACGGAGGTGGCGTCGCCTGCGTGCGCCGTGTCGCGTCGGGTGACGATTGCTCAGGTAGCCCCGTCCGCGACGAAAAGGAATAAGCTACCGGACGACAAGTACCCGGCAGCAAGGGCAACGACGACAAGGACCGCGACCAGCATCACGTTCGGGCAGAGCGGGGGCGGGCAGCGCGGGTACGAGCCGGACACGGAGGCGATAGCGCAGGTGAAGGAGATGATCTACCGCGCGGCCGCGATGCGACCCGTTTCTAGCCTCGCCGGTGAGCCGGCGCACGCGTCGAGCGAGCCACCGTCGTCGTCGTCCAAGCCCCGGCGGCGCAAGAACGTGCGGATCTCGAGCGACCCGCAGACGGTGGCGGCGCGGCTGCGGCGGGAGCGGGTGAGCGAGCGGCTGCGTGCGCTGCAGAAACTGGTGCCCGGAGGGAGCAAGATGGACACGGCCTCCATGCTCGACGAGGCCGCCAGCTACCTCCGGTTCCTCAAGTCCCAGGTCGCCGCGCTCGAAACCCTTGGCGGCGGCCGGGGCGACGACGACGGCCGGTACTCGTCGCCGCTGCAGCGGTACGTGGGAAGGAATTTTGACCTTTCTTCTCGTGGCGGCGGCGGCGCTGGCAGTACCGTGCTCGCCTTCGGAAGAGACGGCGTCGCTGGGTACGTGAAATCCAACAGAAACATGCAGTTGTAACAGCACGTATACGTACTCGTCGTGTGTTCGTGTCATTGCCGTTTTGTGATGACTATTGACTGATGAATTGATTGCTGGACTTCACTGTGTGTTGAGAGGAATAAAAGTGTGTAATTTTGTACGCTTAGTACTACTGTACGAACAAAACATGCATGGATGAATCGAGTAAGTACTACTGTACGAACAGATCTTACATGGATGAATCGAGGTTATTTTTTTTTTCGTGGATAGCTAGTGTGTGTAGTTAAAAGTATAAATGATGAGTTGCTAATTATTCAAGCTTATGCATCCTAATTCCAAGGACACAATTTTGAAAAATTGAACAAAAGGTGTGAACTTTTCTCTATCTGAATTCTGACATGGCCGAAACTTTCTGCATGCATGGTAATCGATGGATGAAGGACCGATTAAACAAGCATGCATGGATGCATGAACAGAAAGCCCCTTTTTTCCCCCAAACTCGAAAACTTTTTCCGCTGCATGCATGCAGAGGTGCATGTAGTACTATACACTAAGCTATGCATCATAGCTGTGATAATTAGCACTGCTAACCTAGAACTACAGCTACTCAGCTAGCTAGTTCATCTATCCACCGCATTGCATTGCGCACCGGAATCATGCCACGTATGACCACAGCACCATTTTTTTTTTTGGCAAATGTTGACAAGAATGTAGTAGTATATATGCAAACACGATCGACATGGAAGATGGAACCATGGAAATGTGGTTTGTGATGATCTATCTTTTCCAACAAGCTATAGTTTCTATCTATATTTGCATTCGGCTAACCAACTTAGGGTGTGTTTGGTTGAGCTGTAGATTCCTGAAAATCAGCTGCCAGAAATCTGCTGTGGAGAAGCAGCTGTGAGGTGACAAATGTGGGAAAGCTGAAAATTGTTTGGTTAGAATAATTGTGAACTATGGATTCGAAAGAAAATATTTGCACATAAATAAATCCAGCACTAAAATTGACAAATGAAGAAGTTTAATTTCCCATATATTGCAAAAAGAATCACACACAAATTTGATCTAATCGAGGACGAATTTGATCAAACTATTTTAGAGCTATCAAGCTGGAACACACGTATCACACACACAAGCGTTAGGCACATCACACCAGAGCACACACGCATCACGAGAGTTTAGAGCATCTCCAAGCGGAGCCCCCAAATCCGCCCCCCAAACTGCGCCCGGACGCGTCCGCGGACACCGACCGGACGACCCCCATAGTTGGGCTCCTACAACCACAATGCACAAAAATTGACACCCAAATCCATGCAAGCCATGCAACGTCGATCCGATCCGATACATACCGGATCATATTACAAGACGTAGAGTTCAAATTTGAATGAAAGTTTAACAAGTTGTCCGATACAAAAGTCGGATTATGGGGCGGATCAAGGGGCGGATGAAGGGGCGGATCCACGGAGCCATCAACGCCGATGTCACGGTCGGAGATCTTCTTCTTCATCATGAGGATCCACTTGGCGCTTGCCTCATCC
This sequence comes from Poa pratensis, assembly GCA_947311845.1. Taxonomy (NCBI): domain Eukaryota; kingdom Viridiplantae; phylum Streptophyta; class Magnoliopsida; order Poales; family Poaceae; genus Poa; species Poa pratensis. Next base: position 11,756,960 of record CAMZMU010000037.1, read on the forward strand.
AAGAGTGAAACGTCTTGAAACATGATTTTTTGTTCCTCCATACTTCTTGCGATCATGTTCTTCTCATGCTCCATGGCATAGGCATCCGCCATCCTCTTTTGCTCCATCTCATAGGCATTGGCTATCTTCTTTTGCTCCAATTGGAGCTTCAACCAAGCCTCCTCCTTCGCCACGATCAACTTCTCCCTCTCAATGTCCAACCTCTCCTTGAGCCGGATGCGGTCAAACTCCATTCTCTCCTTTTGCAAAGCCAAGAATGCGTCATACCTCTCGGCCTTCTTGTCCTCCCTTTCTTTCTCCAACTTTTGCATGGCATCATCTTTCTTCTCGAAGATGTCCTTCCATGTGGTGGACATCTTCGCGGCGGCGCCGTCTCGTGCCACCCGGTCCTTCTCCCACTTCTTCCCCGTCATCATCCTCTTCCGGCCACCTCCACCTTCGGATGGCCCATCTTCCTCATCAACTCCAATTGGGATGGAAGAGGTTGATCCATCGTTGGTCTTCCATTTCTTGGCCGGATTCTTGTGATCATCATATTGGAGCATCCACTTGGGCTTTCCATTCAACTCTAGCCAACAATGTGAGAGGGTGAAGTGTTTCTTCTCCACTTGATGGTACAAAGTGGCGGCCAAACTTGTCTATCAAACACAAAAGTAGCCAACAATTTTAATGACCACCCATGAAGTTTGATGCAAAATGAAGAGATGCAAATGAACAAATCATAAGGAATAGCTTGCATAGGAAGTCACGTTGACGCCACTAGAATTCCGGTTCACCACTTGTGCGTGGAAACCGCAATACTTGTTGACGCTTTCTTGAATTGCCGCCCACCTATGTTGAAGAGAGCCGGCATTGCGATCGGACACAATGGGGTGGGGTGTCATGTATTCCTTTTGGTGATGGAAATGGGCATGTATCTTCTCCCACAACCTTGTGCCCTTTTGCTCGGTTCCACATATAGGATCCATGCTTGTGGCTAACCAAGCCGGCAAAGCAAAACATCTTCAAAAGTGGAGTAGGACGAGCCTCTTGGCGTGTATGCCTTCCGGGCCTTCGGCTTGTCCGCATTCCCCACCGGTTCGGACTCGCCCACCACCGCCGACGGACCCTGTGATGCCGGATCCTCCCCATCCCGGATCAATTCCAGCATATAATCATTCTTATCATCCTAAACATGCTAAGGATTACACTAAAGGCCTAGATTGAGTCGGAACTATGAAGTTTGGGTAGAGATGCATACCGTATAGTCGATTTGACTTTCGTTGAACAGGTTGTGGGCGACGTCGGTAGCGGTGACGCCGGAAGCATCCCGCGTCCGCTGGAGCGGCGGAGACTCGCCCATCATCTCGTTCTCCTGCGTCGGCGGAACCTGCGACGGGTACTCATCCGGGTGGAAGATGTTGCCCGCATCCACCACCGGGTTCGTCGTGGAGGATGTCGACCTCCTTGCCGGCGCGGGGACATGCGGAACCTGCGTAGCACGCCGGACGACGGGCACGGGCGTGGACAACTCCGGCTCGTCGCCCTGCGTTTCCGTGTTCGCTATCCGTTCCGCCTCCGTCTCCGACATAGCCTCCAGCGCCGCTTTCTCCGCCGCGAGCTCGCGGAGGCGCTGCCTGCGGCGCCGCGTCCGCCGCACGATGGTCTCCGGCTTCAGTGCCGAGGCCCCCGCTTGCTCGACGGACTGGGAGGAGGCACCGTTCTCGGTCAAATCGATTCCTTCCGTCGCCTCCATCGGATTTGCAGGTGGATGGGGCGGGAGGAATGAAATTGGCCGGCGGGAAATGGAGGCAGAGAAGGGGAAAGTGGAAGTGGCCGGCGCGCCGGAATTTTAGATGGAAATTTGGGGTAGGCCCGCCTTGCCAGATCCGACGTGGCGGACGCGTCCGGGCGCCCCCAAACCCACCCTACATATGGGCTGGCTTTGGGGGGAGCCGGACAGCCCGGACGTTTGGGGAGAGTTTGGGGGCCGCCGTTGGGTGGATTAAAAAAGCCCAAAACGCATCCGGGCTGTCCGCCCGGACGTATAGGGAGAATATAGCTACCATGCTTGGAGATGCTCTTACGCCTGAAGACAACGCTACCACTGGCCAGGGTAGCGGGCGGGACGCGCTCGGCGCAGCACCTGCCAACGCGACGGCGCTGCCACGGCCATGGCGCACTCGCACGGACATGAGACCACCGCCGCCTCGCTCTCCCTCTCTCTCGTCCAGCAGATCGTGAATCTCTGCGATCTCGCCCAGAAGCGTCCCGATGCCGACGACGGCGGGGATCTCCATGGACACTGCGGCGGTGGGCTCACCAAGGCCGGGCGTCCGCGAGCGTCGCCTCGCTCGACCAAGCTATGGAGGCGGCGGCGAGCTGGGGACTGGAGCTTTGTGTCGAGTCGAAATTTCGGCCAGTATAGCAGGGGAATAGGAGCGGTGGTCTCCGGCGTCGACCGGAGGCCGCCGGAATAGTTACCTGGCCTTTTCGCTTCCTGTTGCGAGTCGTGGGGAAAAGAAGGAGGAGCCGTACGGGGGAAGGAGAAAAGAAGGGAACGAACTGGCCATTTTTCACTTATCGGTGGCATGCGGGTAATTTTTCCAAGTTTTCGACTGGACGCAAGTGAAATCTTGGGTGGAACCAGCTTCGGTTTGCACTAGAGAAATCTGCTGCGTTACCGGAATCTGCTTCGGCCTGGTATCCCTTTGGTTGAGATTTCAGCTTCTTGGCCACGAATCTAGGTGCAGAATCCCAACCAAACACACCCTTAATTTCATATGTTTAAATTGTGGCTATTTTTTTGGAAAAGCGTTGTAGTCCCCGGGGATCTTTTCCTCCGCGTCCTCCCCTTGCGCGTGTGACACGTGCCCCTCGTGGTGGAAGGAAACGACACAGCGAACGTGGGGGGGGGGGGGGGGGGGCGCCCAGCTACCTTATCTCTTCCGTCGGTTCCTCCCCTCCCCTCATTTCTTCTCCTACCTCATCCTTCCTTTCTCGCTCGACGTCGGCGTGCTCCAGCGACTCGCCCGATCCAGCGATCCCCGCACCAGCACGGCCTCCCCAGCGGCAGCCTTTCCACCGCCGGCGAGCATGCTCCTCCCCTTTTCCCCACTTGTAGCTGCGAGACCAAGGGCCGCTTGCTGCAAGAGATGACAGCTAGTGCTGTCCGGCGGTGCTGCCCTGCGATGTTGCACGACGGTGCTGCGGAAGTCGCTGGTGCTACCGCGGTGGCCGCATGTGCTACAAGAGGCAAGCCATGGTGCTACCAGCGGTGCTCTCGGCCGGTGCTGCAAGGAGCACTGTGGTGCGAAGGTGGACCACCGGTGCTGCGGGAGAGGGGCGCGCAGCTGCAAAGTCCGGCGACAATGTGCTACCACAGGCTGGTGGCGGTGCTACCAAAGGCCGTCGGCAATGCTACGTCTAACCGGCGGCGCTGCTACGTCTGATCGGCGGTGGTGCTACTAAAGGCTGGCGGTGCCGCGGCGGTGCTACGTCTGACCGGTGACGGTGCTACCTATGGCGAGCGGCGGTGCTACCTATGGCGAGCGGCGGTGCTACACGCGTCCGCCGGTTGCTACCTAGGGCAAGCGGCGGTGCTACACACGCCCGCCGGCGTTGCTACCTACGGCGAGCGGCGGTGCTACACGAGCCCGCCGGCGTCGCTACCTAGGGGCGAGCGGCGGTGCTACACACGCCCGCCGGCATTGCTACCTACGGCGAGCGGCGGTGCTACAAAGGAGGAGCAGCGGTGCTACCGTCCTCGAGCGGCGGTGCTACAAGGGATCGACGGCAGTGCTACCGTGCTCCAGCGGCTTTGCTACAAAAGTTTGACGGCGATGCTACCGTGCGCCAGTGGCGGTGCTACAGAGCTGCGACGGCATCTTCTCCGGCGATGGCGTCTTCTCCGGCGACGACATCTTCTCCGGAGACGGCGGGCGGAGCGACAGGGGTGATGGTGTGCAGCGGTGAAGCTGCGACGCCGTCTTCTCCGGTGACGACGCCTTCTCCGGCGACGACATGTTTTCCGACGACGGCGGACGGAGCGACGGGGGACGGGGAAAGGTTCTGTTGGGCGAGGGATTTTTTCTTTTTTATTTCACATGTGCTGACGAAGACATCGCGACTTCCTTTTTTGACCGGTACGTTTTGACCAGTCAACGGGGTTGGTGGGGGTGGCGTGGATCTGACGGCTCCAGTCGATCCGATCGGACGGCTCGCGACCCGGGGGATCGGACAGAAAGATCCCCCGGAGGACGCCTAGTACCGTCCAATTTTTTTCACATCGGTTACAAAAATAAAAGTTCTTCACAATTACAACCGACCAACCGTAAACCGAGCCTAGCCTATCAAACATGGTATTGTAGCATGCAACAAACTAAGAGCATCTCCAAGCGGGATGGTCAAATCCTCCACAAACGTCCGGGTTGTCCGTCGGACATAGCCCAGACAAGAGAGAGGGTAAATTTGTGTATCCAACCATGGTCCTCAAACACTCCCCATACATCCGGACGGTCCGACAACCCCCAAAGTGAAGGCATATGTGAGGAGAGTTTGGGGTTAGATTAGCCCGTCTGGGCGTGTCCGGGCTAGTGGTTGGATCACCTTTTTTGCTTTCTTTTACTTTCTTTTGTCCTTTGTTTGTTATTCTCTCTCCTTCTCTACCAATCACATGCAAATGACGCCATAATTTGGTGAGACTTTGAGGTACATGGTTGGAGAAGACCACTTTTATGTATGGTCCGGTCACTTGGGGTTTGAATTTGGAGGTTGTAGTTGGAGATGCTCTAACCTATGCAAAATTCATGGCATCGTTGATTCGTTGTATTGGTGTTTGGTACCACCAGCAGCACATCCACATGCACTTGAGGGGTCCGGGGCTGGCTGCCCGATGCCAAAAAGACATTCCCTCTGTGCATCATCGCTGCCTGCCTCGTTCGGTGCCAAAGCGTCATCGAGAAGACCACCCTGTGACGACCAAAACTCCCTGCGATTGCTCCTCACATCACATGCCCTCTTGCTCGCCGGCCCGGAACGTTCGCCGGTTTTACGCGGTGGCGGTGGCGACTTTGGATGACCACCGCGCGCGTAACAGACTCGGTGCGTCACCGGAAGGCCGCCGGAGAAACCAAGGCGTATACGCTAGTTTGACCGTGAAAGTCAAGAGGGACACGAGAGAAGAAAAATGGCAAGATCAGATGAGATGATGAGCTGAATTTTTTAGCTGGCCGGCATCTTTTTTCTTCTGATAGAGGCTTCGATCTCTAGCTAGGAGAGGTAAGATTATATATGTCCATTGTGACGGGATGCAACTATGCGAGTGCAACTGGCTCAGTTGTTTGGCGATGTGTGCCTTGCCTAGAACTTCTGGGTATTAATTCGAGAAACCAAGCCTTACGTTGGCAACTGATTGATCGATATTCCATTGTACTCTACGTATATATTTTAGACTGTTTCTTTGGCGAGTATACGTACGTTGAGCATGAAGGATCGATATGACACTACAACAAAAGAGTCACGTAGTGACGCTGTCCATGAGACGCTTTAATTTTTGTCCTTACGGCCCTATTCGACCCCTGTGTAGAGACGTTTGTTGAGACGCGAGACGAATCGTCCTAAGCTTCATGCTTTATACAATACTAAAATAAATAATAACAACTCCCAGTCACCCACGTTTATCTTTCTCTTCCCCAACCAACCCGTGTGGTAAACCTACGGCCGCCGCCAGAGGGCATTAGATTCGATCCGATCCGATCAAGGTCTCCAGTGAACTCTCCCGTCCGGCTATCTCACGGATCGCTAACCTTCTGTCTCTATCCAGCCTAGGCGACGACGTGCACTTGTGAGGATTTATCCGGCCGCTGGACTCCATCTTCTTTGAATCTGGAGACCCTGTCAGAGTAGTCCTCGAATGATCAACTATTTTTCCTGCTAGGCTCGATCTCTTCAAGTAGGTACGTCGTCCGCCTCTCCCCTCTATGATCTCAGACTTTGTATGGCGCAGGTTAGTTTCCGTCCTTGGATTTTCCTGCTGGTCATGATATATTATCGTATATTTTGCACAGAAGAAACGTGCCAACGCTTGGAGGTAGTATTCTCAGTGAAGGACACCAATTGCATCGGCCAGAACAAAAGAATTTTACCTTTTAACTATTTTTAATGCACATAGCTCCAATTATATTGGAACTGATGTTCGGTTTTTTGGATTTATCTACAAACAGGTTCAGGTTCTACTGAACTCATCTAGTAATCTGTGTATATGTCTTCCATCGGACTGGAACTCTAGGATTCTTTTTGCTGCTGCATACGGTATTTACTCCCAGATCATGAGTATATTAAGCTGTTATCAAAAACCTAATTGTCAATAGTTTAAGATTGATTTTTCTCCTGTAATTGTCCCTTTGCAGGATATTTATTTACGAAGATTTTGAAGCAGCATACAGCGATCAAAGAAAGTATGCAGAAGCAGTACACCGGAGAAAAAGGATGATAAAGACCTAATAGATTAATTCCTGTTAGTTAGGACATTACATATGGCTACGAACATTTCATACATGTATGTAAATCTCTGTAATGATGTAGATTTCACTTGTAAAGTACACTTGCCATCAAATGATATAATAGATATTTTTCTACAGCAAACTGTGTTTTTCAGTGCCTTTTTTTATGGCCGGAATTTATTTTAGTCATATCATCTCCACCGGTGCTAGTTGATTGCAAAGATTTGGCGAATAATTAATTTTGGTGCAAAAACTCTCCTTTGAAGGACGCAATAAAACCGACATAATGTTGGTAGAGACGATGAGCTGGGCATCTACAAAGCGCCTCTATTAGCATAAACATGCTTTTGAAATTGTCTCATTTTATTTTAGATATGCTTAGAATGCGTCGTTATGGTATTTGAGACGGTGGATAAGAAGACGCTTCTATGACGCTTTATAGTAACGTCTTTACAACCACGTAGAGATGAAATTTGGCGTCCCTATCCTGTAAATAGACGTCTCTACTTGTCTTTTTTGTTGTAGTGTGATACGTAGCCGGTACGTAGGAGCATGTATGTGTCCAACCTTTTGGAGCTTAATAACTGACTGCCACTTTGGCTTAACTTGGTCGACTCTCAAGCCGGTGCGCGTGCGTCCGTGGTCACGAGATGATCGACGATTCTCATATCAACACCGGCCCTCTGGAGCGGCCGGTACAAGAACGAGCATAAGAAATCGCTGACCCATCACGGCGATAAACGGGCTCTCGCTGGCCTTCGTTTTCGCCCCGGCCGGCGATGTGGGTCAGCCATGCCCACGAGCGTGAGCTTCTGTAGCTGTTTCAACCTGTGGAGTAAGTAACGACACCTGCGCACTGTGTGCTTGTCAAACATGCATCGCTAACTTAACTGTCACACACAAAGAACCAAATAATGCAACGCCGCAACCCTGACCACCTTACACTGTTACACACATAACTAATTCAATAACGCTGTTTTCCTTCAGGGATGCCTATTCGCCAAATTTAATTTGTTCACGTTTCAGCTGCTGGTCGAATACGACTTTTTTATTATCATATCTTAAATTAGCTTTTCATTTGTCCTGTCCAATTATTCCAGTAACGGATCGATGCGTGGCTACAGCAGCAGGAGGAGGACAGGTGCAAGGAGCAGTAGTCCAGAACGACATCCAACAAGGACAAAGGGTGAATAGGCCTGCTTTGGCATGGGCTTGGAGCCTGATTTGGGAAGTAGAATTCACATCCATTAAACCTCTTTGTGATATGCTCCCTCTCCTCTCAATTCTTCACTTCAACTTCTTGGACGCAAGAAAGTTCCACACAATCTTAGAAATGGTTCATGTTTTACATGGTTGCAGGTGTCACTGTACATCACATTCCACACACATGCCTCGGATGCAGAGTCAGCTGTCTCAGGGAAACCAATATTTAACTGATGCGCATACTGCGTTTAGCGTGGCTCGGGGAAAGACGCTTAGCTCTAACGAGCAAACTTGAAGTACAGTATGAAGAGGATGGCCAAGACGAGCGCCCCGATGATGCCGCCGATGATCCACTTATTCCTGTCCATCCTCTTGGACATGGACGCCAGGATCTTCTTGCTTTTGCCGATGTAGTCGTCCACGCCGTGCAACTGTGAGCATGAGCAGAGTAGCAATTCATTAGCGCACACCCCCACAGCAGTTAATGGACAGATGTAATCTATAGCTGATATGAGAATCATCCTCTCAAGTCTTAACTAGCAGGGTGAATCGTGAAATCCAGTCAACTCGCCGTAACATAATGCCAGAGAAAGCTAAACATTACGTAGGGTTCATGGAGTAGCTATACCTAACATGCAAAGCTAAACTCCACTAGCTCTGGGGAATTCGCCTCGCAAAAAGAAGGGAATTATTTGTTTCGTTTTGTAAAAAGGAGACATAAAAATACATGTTTCTTGACATAAAAGCCAGGTGGTCAAGTAGGAAAATTCCTGATACCGAAAACTGTGAACAAGAGGCAACCTAAGGAAAATACCATCCACAATTATATTATGACCGGGAGAAATGGATATTTTTTTTACGATTTGGCATCATTGAAGACAAACTATTTTGTAGCTCATGTCCAAAGAATCAGGACGCATGTGATGTATCTATATGTGACGCATCTAGAAACAAACAATGGTATAACTCCTGTACAATAGCTTGGTTAGCTATATTCTTTCAGCTGTCATACCAAATACACACCTAATTTGGCAGCAATTGTACCTTGCACTGTTGAGTATAAATACTTCATAAATGACTAACCAGTTTCTAATAAGCCCATGAGCAGTAAATGCATCAACACCAAAAAAGAATAACAGATGACATTTCTTGTCTATGTGGTTTGCTAGCCAAGATTGTCGATGTTGGCCGACATGTAAGGCCAGAAATGATCAATCCATAAATTATTAGACAAGAGAAGGTGCAAAGAACATGCCTCCACCGATGGCTCAAAGTCCCAAATAAAAAATAACTTGAAAGATCAAAGTACATACTGTTGTGTGAGCATGCAGCAGCGACTGCCGTTGATTATGAAGGTCCTGAAGAATTGACACACCAATTTCTTCTGTCTCGAATACTGTTCTTTGGCTCTCTCTAATTCTGTCTGAAGATTGGTTTAATCTTTCTGATGTCATCATCAATCTTCCTCTCTGATCGGAGGACGCCTGAGACATGTAACAAACCAGCAAACATTGCATAAGTACAGCCAAAAGAAAACAGTGCCATGATAGGATAATTGCAAGCATGACAAATAAAAGGAAAGGATACTGAATAAGAGACAGACATAAATAAGGCAATTTTGGAGGTTTCCAGTGAATAGATTCTCTTAACATGTGCACTTAAATAGAAGTGAATTAAAATTGCGAGCTAATGGATCGATGGAAGTTCATATATATGGTTTTACCGAAAAAATATGCTATGAACCTTTGTTACAACGAAAACCATGTGTATTCAAGAGTAAAGGTATCATATCAAATAATAATTAAAGTGGATTTGTAAGAAATATTAAAGTTATAAAAAGATGAAGTGAATGTGGCTTTGCTATCTTGCTCATACTTTGATTGGTAACGCATTATACATCCAAGACTGAAGTTCCGAGTTCAGGCACACCCAGGTTATGAATTATTATTGCTATATACTGATTACAACACGCCTGTATCTAACCATAACCAGAATACTAGATTCAAAACCGAGGATTTTCAAATTACAGTCCTAACTGAAGTTTATAAAACATTTTTCTCATTATATTTACCAACTAAAACCATTAGAACCCATAATAGTAGCAGTGATCACTTCACGGATGTCAGATACCCATGCAAAAGATTTAAAATGAAATAAATGGCATGGAACACTTCTGTACATGCCACAATACTGCACATTGGGCATGTTCCAAAGATCTGCTTTGCACTGTAACCCATCCCGTTCATACAAAGTCTAATAATAGCTGTCAAGCACACTGAACACAAAACCCTCAATACTTACCCCTCTGCTTGGGAATTGCCTTCTCAAGAAAAATTCCGTTGCAGATTCCCCGTATAATAGGGTAAACTTACAACATAGTTCAATGTCACAGCAGAACTAACACTATCAGAAACACAGGACATCAGTGACACAGATATGGTTTTTGAGTCGCTGTATAGTCGCCGACTAATCTATCGCCAAGTCGTTTTCTAGTAATCAGGGCGACTCATGGAAAGTATTCAATTAGAACATGAAAACGTGACTCAACTGGTCTTAGTTAGTCTTCGGGACGGAGTGGAAGAAGGGCGGAGACTCTCGCAACTATACAGCGACTTTCGTCGACTAATTGTCGAGCCGCAGGGCTGGCGACTTGACTTGGCTCGGCGACACAAAAACCTTGGACACAGAACTAACACCAGCATTCAGTATTCAAGTGCATGGAACAAATGTGGAATGTGTGTACTGATATAAAGAACTATGGGCTCAACTCGCACGAGCAGGCCTCACACAGCCACTTGAAAACAATACAGGGGCAAAAAAACACAAAACGACGGGTATCACAATATCAGGATTACAGGTTTCAAACACATAATCTAAGCTAATACAGTATACTAGGGTCAGGCACAGACACTATTTTTTAGAGGACACAAAAACACACTACAGCAGCAACATCTATTTAAAGTCCATATCTGTCACTTGTGAGTAGAATATCTGACGGTGTGCTACAGGCACAACATACATGCGAGTTTGCGTAGCAAATGCGTAAGTTAGGGAGCTCACCGCGAGTGTGTCGGACATGCCGGCCTCGAGGAGCTCCTCCCGGGTGGCCTGGTGGGCATTAGGCGCCGAGACCTTCTTGATCTCGCCCTTGACGTTGCTGAGGTCAGACTTGTACTCCCTCAATTTGGCTAGCAAGCCCGCCTTCACGCTCGGCTGCAGGCTCCGGGCCTCCAAATCCATCTTCCTGATCTATGGCGCAGCCAGCCAAGCAGAAATTCGAGGCATAAATCGCACAGCTAGACATCATAACTAACATAGTCTCTACCTAAAGTAGATATGTTTTTACCAACGATTCGGACTCCTGCACGTCCGCCTGGATCTCCGACAGCTTCTGCTTCTTCTTCTCTGGCAAAGGGGACGAGTAAAAGGGGCGGCCAGAATCAGACCAGACCAAATCAGAAGAGCAACCGGCCCGGGCACCGGAATCTTAGAGGAAGGGAGGAGAGGGAGATGTACGTACCGCCATCGAGGGCGGAGGCGGCGGCGCACTTGCGGGAGAGGGCGGCGGAGATCTCGCAGTACTGCCGCTCGTAGCCCTCGAACACCTCGCTCATGGCTGCTGCTCGCTACGCACCGCGTGGCTCCGCCGCGAATCTGCAGCCGCGCAGCTGAATCGGATCGAGGCCTGCCGCGGAGCCTCACAAGAGTTGGAGAGCTGCGGTGGTTGATGGGTTGGTCGGAGGAAGGGTGCCGTGTTGGGAACCGGTGAACGGAACACGGAGAGAATTTATAATTTGCCACTTATTACTTCGTACCTTTATTATTTGCCACATATTACTTGGTCTTCTACTACGTATTTGCCACACTTTACACCAATACCTTTCTAATTTGCCCTGTTTGTACTTATATAGATCAATTCATTTTTTTAACTCTAAAATACATTAGGAAATACGTTGCATTAGCACCCGTGGCAAATTTACTGGTTGGACCGGCTCAGTCTGGGGATCGATCTGTTCAACACTGAACTTTGGAAAGCTGCTGTCCATCACGGCCGTTGCCGCCCGTCCTCGCGCGCCCGTGCCCATGGCCACGCGCCCACGCCATGTCCTCGCTGCCTAAAAAAAGCGCCCGTGGCCGCACGCTGTGCCATCATGGACACTCTCCCCGGACAAGCTCCACGGTGCAACGCTCCGCCGCCGCGCACCTCGGCCGGCGTCTTGCGTCGCCTCCCCTCCACACGTGCGCACCGCCGTCCGCGTGTCGTGCTCGCCGCGTTGCTGCTCCTCGAGCACGCCCACGGTGAAAAGCACAACAAGGAGCACGACCTGGACGCGCACAGCCTGGACGAGGACGCGACCGACATGACAGAACGCGACGTGTGTCCAGTTCATGCCTCCGCCGGCGTGCTCCGTCGTTTTCGCAGCCAACGTCCATGCCGTGCTCCGATACCTTGTCTAGTAGGTCCGCCTCGCTCCTCTTACCATCCATTTCGAAAGAATCGTCCCAATACATCCCCAGTCCATGGAATCGTCCTCGTCCTCTTCAAGTTCGGCGGCGGATTTAATCCGAAGCGGCCGATGAGGCGGCGACCAAAAACATGCTTAGGGCAGGGCTGCGGAGAACTATGTAAGGAGATTGACCGAGAGCCCGAGATGTGGAGGAAGGGCGGCGTTGGGCTGTGCTGTACATCGCCGGCGGAGGTAGCGGCGCAGGACGGCAGCGGTACAGGTGCAGGGGTCGGCGCCGGTGCAAGGAAACGTAGGCTTCAGGGACCGATATGTCGATGGTGGGCTAAGCATGTCGGTTGCGGTAGAGGTGATTGACTGATGGGGAACCTAGGCTAGACGTGCGGGACGGTGGCGTCGGCGGCTGCCATGTTCAGGAACGGAGGTTGCAGCAGCAGGGGTGAGTTATTCGGGGCGTGTCACACGGCTGATGCGGGCGCACACAGTTTCGGAGCCTGCGAATCCGCGCTCCCCACCTCTACAAGCAGGAGGTGCTCCCTCGAGGAGAGCCGTTCCGCCCTTGATCCGGTAGGGGGCGGCAGCTCTGCACTTCCTCGACATTCATGGTGGGCGAACCTTCCGTAGTCGCAGCCGGGAGGAAGGTCAGTGCGTGTGGTCCGGCTGTGGTGGCGTGAAGTCCGTGGTCGCCGCCCGGAGGAAGGTGGCGGCGGCACCCGTGGTCCATCCGCTGCCGGCGGCGGCGTTCACCCCAGGTCCCTGTTTGTCCTCCGTTGGACAAGGAGAACGAGAAAGAATCAAAATCGAGCAGCACGACCAGGTTCGGTCCAACCAGGTGCAGGGTACTAAGATACGGTATTTCGTAATGTATTTTGGAGTTAAAAAAATTGAACTTACATGTATAAGGAGAAACAGGGCAAATTAGAAAGGAAACAATGTAAAGTGTGGCAAATAGTAGAAGACCAAGTAATATGTGGCAAATAATAAAGGTACGAAGTAATTAATAAGTGGCAAATTATAAATTCTCCCCAACACGGAACGCTGCGCTGACAAGTACTTTCAGATCAGAAGGAAAAAAAAGGTACAGCCGCTTCATCAGAAAATCAAAAAATATAACTCAGAGAATCACTACTCTTTTTTACCGCAAATCACATCTTCGTTTAACAGGAAAATCGAATTTACAGACGTGTGATGTGATCCGTGAGGCTGCTGAGTCGGCCCGCCGAATTTGACTGGATGTTTCTTGTTTTCTTTGAGAAATTGAGTGGATTCTTCTGATGAAGTATTAAGTAGGGAATGAAGCCCATTAAATAATGGTGTTCGCCTCTCCATTTGTAGATGTAGTATTTCCTACGAAATCGTACACGCAAACGACCACCACCGCTCTGTCTAACACTCTAACTCACTCTAAGTGGCAGTGTGATAGGATTAGGATCGACGATGTGGCTGTGAAGAATATGCGAGAATATTGTAAGAATATGTGTCTTCCCACCGAAGTTGCGAGAATATGCTCGATGATGTACCATACATACATGACGACGGCGAGTATTTGTCTACAAAGTACCGTATCTTGAGAGGGGATTTCTTACACTTTGCAAAGAAAAGAAAAAGGTATTTATTCTCGAAAAAAAGAAAAAATGGCAATTTTCGAAGAATAAGAGGTTTGCAAGAATAGCGAAAAGAGATGGATGAGCAATACGTCGCTAAAGGAAACGAGTAAGAAAAATTGGATAAGGAGAACCCCGATGTAGGAAGTATGGCTATATCAGTGTGTCTTACCACCGATGGCTTCCGTGCGTCAACGGCGGCGTGATCCAGAAGAAGAAGATAGAGGACCTGTTTGTAATTTCCTTTTCTTTCTGGACCTGGTTGTAAGAGCTCAGTTTTAATATATATCACCCTTTTCTCCGCAAAAAAAACAATCACATGACCTTTAAGGGCACATTTGTCATGTGGGCGCAATAGTTTTGCTGTGAGACAATCCCTTCCCTCACCTAGCTAGTCACCTCCAATCATCCTCCTCGGCGCCTCTTTTTTTGATCCTCTTCCTCAAACCACTCTTCTCCTCGACTCATCTCGTCATCTATAGACACGGTTGGCCTCCTACCTACTCAACAATCAAAGCGTGGCTCGGGGGAATACGCTCTTTGCTCTAACGAGCAAACTTGAAGTACAATATGAAGAGGATGGCGAAGACAAGCGCCGTGATGATGCCGCCCACAATCCACTTGTTCCTGTCCATCCGCTTGGACATGGATGCCAGGATCTTCTTGCTTTGTCCGATGTAGTCATCCACGCTGTGCAACTGTGAGCATGGGCAGGAGCAATGATCATTAGTAGTTTAGTACACACCCAACGGAAGGTAACGGAAGAGATAAACTGTAGCTCACATGAGAATCATCCTCGACTAATATCAAAAGGAGTATCATCCTTGCTGTTTTTTGTTGTTGTTAAATTCAGGTAACACACAGCAAAGTAAAGTGAAAGTCTAACTTTAGTCGAGGGGTCACGAAAGTTGGTATAAATAGTCGGCAAAGTTAAAGTTCCATTAGCTCTGTGGAATTTGCCTGGCAAAGGTAAATATTTATGGCACTTTCTAAACGGGAGAAATACAAAAGATATGGTTTCTTGACAGAAATAACCAAGTGATCAAGTGGGCCAAATCTCTTTCTTCATACCGAAAATTATGGACCCAAGGAAAATTCATCTACAGTTACATTGTCACTTTACGAGTGGGACAGATGGTAATTTTTAGACGCTTTGGCATTACTGAAGACAAACTATTTTGTAACTCTTACTCATGTCCAAAGAAGCAGGACACATGTGTTGTATCTAGATGTGACACATCTAGCACCAGACAATGGTATAACTCCTGTACAAAAGTTTGGTTAGCTATATTCTTTCAGCTGTCATACCAAATACACACCAAATTTGGCAGTGGCACCTTTCACTGTTCGAGTATAAATAGTCCACAAAGGACTGACCGATTTCCAATAAGCGTATGAGAAATAAATGCATCAACATCAAAATAGAATCTAAACGTGGCATTTCTTGTCTATGTAGTTTGCAAACTAAGATAGTGGTTGCTGCTCAACATGTAAGGCCAAAGATCAATCCATAAATAATTGGACAAGAGAAGGTGCAAGAACATGCTAGCTCCAAGCCTCCAACGATGGCTCAAAGTCCCGAATAAAAATAACTTGAAAGAGCAGAGTACATAGTACATACTTTTGTGTGAGCATGTAGCAGTGACTGTCGTTGATTATGAAGGTCCTGAAGAATTAGCACACCGGTTTCTTCTGTCTGGAACATTGTTTCTTGGCTCTCTCAAATTCTGTCCGAAGACTGATTTAATCTTTCGGATGTCATCATCAATCTTCCTCTCTGATCAGACGACGCCTGAGCAATGTAACAAACCAGCAAACATTATACATAAGAAAGGACATGGTTTCATGATATAATAATTGCAGGACTACTAAAAAGAAGGATACCGGATAAAATACATATATGAAATACGGCAGTTGTGGAGGTTTCCAGTAAAAAAGTTCCTCTTAATATGTGCACTTAAACAGAAATAAATTGAATTGTTAGCTAATAAATCGACGCCAAGATCATATATAGGTTTACCAATAAGTTATGGCATGAAGCTTTGTTGCAACGAAAATAATACATATTCAAAGAGTAAAGGTATCAAATAATAATTAAAGTGGACAAGCAAAATCATTGAAGTTATAAATAAGATGAAATGAATGTAGCTTCCGAGTTCAAGAGTGTTTGACTAGGGTCACCAGGTAACACATTATACATCCAAGAGTGTTCGACTAACGACTAGGGTCACCAGGTCCGAAAAAGTAACACCCGGAACACTTTTGACAATGGAGTCCACTAGTTCCGAGTTCAAGGCTTAAACATTGTTCTCATTGTATTAACCAACTAAAATCATTAGAACACATAATAGTAGCATTGATCACTTCATGGATACCCATGCAAGAGATTTAAAATGAAATAAACGGCACGGAACACTTCTCTACATGCCACAATACTGCACATTGGGCATGTTCCAAAGATCTGCTTTGCACTGTAACCCCAATTCATACAAAGTCTAATAGTAGTTGTCAAGCACGCTGAGCACAAACCCTCAGAGGTCTGGGTTGCACTGTAACCCGTCTGTTTCAGAGTTCAAAGTCTAACTGTGCCAGGCATGCTGAACACAAAACCCAACATTATTCACCCCACTGCTTGAAATCGTCCTCCCAAGGAAATTTAGACCTAGACTCCCCACATAATGGGGTAACCCTACAACATAAGTACATAACTCAATGTCATAGCAGAACTAACACTATCAGAAACACAGGAACTAACACCATCAGCGACACAGAACTAACACAATTAAACAGGTCAACAACATCATCAAATATTGAAGTGCATGCGACAAATGTGGAATGCAAGTACTGATTAATGAATGACATCAACAACTACGGTCTGAACTCATAACAGCTGACCAAACACGGCCAATTGAAAATAATACAGGGACCAAAAGGGATTAAGATGAACAAAAGCAACGGGCATCACCATAACAAGCAAACAGGTTTGAAACAAATAATGTAAGTTGTAATGGAAAGGCTCGGATAAGTGTATGTTTTGCGGGAATATAGAAACTTCAGATCATTTATTTTTTAGCTGTACGGTTGCCAGATATATCTGGGGAGTGGTAAGGTGTGCTTTTAATCTAAGAACTGTACCTGATGGTTTTGATAAATTACCTGCTTGGTTAGATACTTTTGTTAGTAGAGAAAGGTCCCTGATAGCGTCAGGCGTGGCTGCATTGCTGTGGGCAGTCTGGAAAACCAGAAATGATGCCTGCTTCAATGGAGTTTGCCTTCATGATCCGACTAGCATAATTTTAAAGATGGATAATTATATTACCTACTGGAATGGTTTGCAGAGGCCAAAACTTCGAGAGCTGCAACTCAAAGGGAAACACTAGTGTCAACTTTGGTGTCAGTCTACCTACTTCTTTCTATCTTAGAAGCAAACACTAGTGTCAACTTTGGTGCAACAATTTTTATATGCTCGTATATTGCACTTATTATATGCTTTGTGTTGACAAATATCCATGAGATATATATGTTGAAAGTTGAAAGCAATAGCTGAAACTTAAATCTTCCTTGTGTTGGTTAAATACCTTTTACTTAGAATCTATTGCTTTATGAGTTAATTCTTATGCAAAACTCCTTGATGCTTGTCTCGAAAGTACTATTCATGAAAAGTTTTTGCTTATATGATTCAGTTGTTTGCTCATTACCTACTTGCTAGCAAACTATAGACCATTGACCTGGATCACTTCATTCATAACATGTGCTTTACAGTATTATTTGATCAAGATTATGATTGTAGCATGTCACCTCAGAAATTATTTTGTTTTTATCATTTTACCTACTCGAGGACGAGTAGAACTAAGCATGGGGATGCTTGATACGTCTCAAACGTATCTATAATTTCTGATGTTCCATGTTGATATTATACCAATTGTTACATGTTTTATATACACTTCATAGCATTTTTATGCATTTTCTGGGACTAACCTATTAACAAGATGCCACAGTGCCAGTTCCTGTTTTCTGCTGTTTTTGTATTCCAGAAAAGCTAGTCTGGAAATATTCTCGGAATTGGACGAAACTTGGACAGAACCTCCTATTTTTCCAACACGAAGACGGAGTCCAGAGGAGAGACGGAGGAGGGCCACGTGGCACCCACACCATGGGGCCGCGCGGGCCCCCCTGCCGCGCCGTGGGGTGGTGTGGGGCCCTCGTGGCTCCGCAGCCGCCGCCCTTTCGCCTATTTATTCTTCCCGACGCGAAAACCCTAAATACCCGAGCCATTATCCACGAAAAGTTCCAGAGACGCCGCCGCCGTCAACCCTAGCTCGGGAGGGTTCAGAAGCTCTTCCCGGCACCCTGCCGGAGAGGGGAATCATCACCGGAGGGCTCTACATCACCATGCCTGCCTCCGGAGTGATGCGTGAGTAGTTCATCCTTGGACTACGGGTCCATGGCAGTAGCTAGATGGTTGTCTCTCCACTTTATGCTATCATGTTTAGATCTTGTGAGCTGCCTATCATGATCAAGATCATCTTATTGTAATGCTACATGTTGTGTTTGCTGGGATCCGATGAATATTGAATACTATGTCAAGTTGATTATCAATCTATCTTATATGTTATTTATGATCTTGCATGCTTTCCGTTACTAGTAGATGCTTTGGCCAAGTAGATGCTTGTAACTCCAAGAGTGAGTATTTATGCTAGATAGTGGGTTCATGCCTCCGGTAATCTGGGAGAGTGACAATAACTTCTAAGATTGTGGATGTGCTGTTGCCACTAGGGATAAAATAACCGATGCTTAGCTTAAGGGTGCGCCGTTAGGTCTAATGCATTTGTTTACATTACGCACATTACTTAATGCAATTATCCGTTGCTTGCAACTTAATACCAACGGGGAACTCGGTATGACAACCTGGCGGTGGATTATTAGTCATAGACGCTGTTGGATAACGGTCTATGTATTTTGTCGTAATGCCCACATGAATATCATAGTAATCATCATGTCATATATATGCATTGTCATGCGCTCAATATTTTGTCAATTGCCCAGCTGTAATTTGTTCACCCAGCATGTTAGTTATCTTTTATGGAGAGACACCACTAGTGAACTGTGGACCCCGGTCCATTCTTTTACACTGATAATACAACCAACTGCAAACATTGTTCCTTTTCATTCTCTGCAATTTACTACTGTTTTCCACACCATACGTTTAATCCTTTGTTTTCAGCAAGCCGGTGAGATTGACAACCTCACTGTTTCGTTGGGGCAAAGTAGTTTGATTGTGTTGTGTGCAGATTCCACGTTGGTGATCGAGCGCGCCACCAACAACCTTCAGAAGTGATTTCTTGCTCCTACTGGTTCGATTAAACCTTGGTTTCATACTGAGGGAAACTGCTGCTACACTGCTTCATACCTTCCTCTTGGGGTCTCCCAACGAACGTGTGATCCACGCAATCAAGCTCTTTTTCTGGCGCCGTTGCCGGGGAGCAAGAGGATTTCTGCAAGGGGAGTTTCACGCTTCCAATCTCTTTACTTTGTTATTGTCTTGCTTAGTTTATTTTTATTTAGTCTTGTTTGCTTTATTTATCAAAAACACAAAAAAATTAGTTACTTTTATTTTCAAGTTGTTATCTTTCTGTTTTGTTTTAATTTTGCTAAAATGAGTACCCCTGAGAACACTAAGTTGTGTGATTTCACTAGCACGAACAACAATGATTTCATTAGTACACCTATTGCTCCACCTGCTTCTAACGCAGAATTCTATGAAATTAAACCTGCACTTTTAAATCTTGTTATGAAAGAGCAATTCTCTGGTGTTAGTACTGATGATGCTGCTGCTCACCTTAATAATTTTGTTGAACTTTGTGAGATGCAAAAGTATAAGGATGTAGATGGTGATATTATTAAACTGAAACTTTTTCCTTTCTCTTTGAGAGGACGTGCTAAAGAATGGTTGCTATCTTTGACTAGAAATAGTATTGATTCATGGACTAAATGCAAAATGCTTTCATAGGAAAATATTATCCTCCTGCTAAGATTATATCTTTGAGAAGTAGCATTATGAATTTCAAACAATTTGATAATGAGCATGTTGCTCAAGCTTGGGAGAGAATGAAATCATTGGTAAAGAATTGTCCCACCCATGGACTGACTGCTTGGATGATCATCCAAACCTTTTATGCAGGACTAAATTTTTCTTCAAGAAACCTATTGGATTCGGCCTCTGGAGGTACCTTTATGTCCATCACTTTGGGTGCTGCAACAAAGCTTCTTGATGATATGATGATAAATTATTCTGAATGGCACACCGAAAGAGCTCCACAAGGTAAGAAGGTAAATTCTGTTGAAGAAACTCTTCCTTGAGTGATAAGATTGATACTATTATGTCTATGCTTACAAATGGAAAAATGCATGTTGATCCAAATAATGTTCCTTTAGCTTCTTTGGTTGCTCAAGAAGAGCATGTTGATGTGAACTTCATTAAAAATAATAACTTCAACAACAATGCTTATAGGAATAATTTTGGTAATAACAATTATAAGCCCTATCCTTTTAATAGTGGCAATGGTTATGTTAATTCTTATGGTAATTCCTACAACAATAATAAGAGTGTACCCTCTGATCTTGAAGTCATGCTTAAGGATTTTATTAGTACACAAACTGCTTTCAATAAATCTGTTGAGGAAAAGTTTGGGAAAATTGATGTTCTTGCCTCTAAAGTTGATAGTCTTGCTCTTGATGTTGATTTGTTAAAAATTAAAACTATGCCTCATGATGTTAAAGAGAGCAAAACTCTCAATGCTATACAAGTTAAAATTGATAATAATGTGAGGATGTTAGCTGATTTACATGCTAGGTGGGCAAGAGAGGATGAAATTGCTAAAAAGAATAGTATTGCTAGAGTTTATACTATTACTACTACTGAAAATGCTGTAAACTCAAGTGTTAACAAACCTCCTACTATCAATGGTAAAGTAATTGGTGTTGGCAATGTCTCTACTTCTGTTGCAAAACGTTTAAAATTGCCTGAAAACACTGAAACTGTTCCTGATAAAAGTGCTGAAATTTTTCGAGATGTGGGAGACAATGGTCCCATTACTTTTGATAATAATGATTTGATTTTGATGGTTGCAATATTTCTGAAGTAATTAAGTTCTTGCAAAAGCTAGCTAGAAGTCCTAATGCTAGTGCTATAAACATGGCTTTTACTAAACATATTACTAATGCTCTCATGCAAGTTAGGGAAGAGAAATTAAAACATGAAGCTTCTATCCCTAGGAAGTTAGAAGATGGTTGGGAGCCCATCATTAAAATGAAGGTGAATGATTTTGATTGCAATGCTTTATGTGATCTTGGTGCTAGTATTTCTGTTATGCCTAAGAAACTCTATGATATGCTTGATTTAGCACCTTTGGAACACTGTTATTTGGATGTTCACCTTGCTGATAATACTATAAAGAAACCTTTGGGGAGAGTTGATGATGTTTTTATAATGGTTAACAATAACCTTGTCCCCGTTGATTTTGTTGTTTTGGATATTGAATGCAATGCTTCTTGTCCTATTGTTTTGGGAAGACCTTTTCTTAGAACTGTTGGTGCTATTATTGATATGAGAGAGGGGAATATTAAATATCAATTCCCACTCAAGAAAGGTATGGAACACTTCCCTAGAAAGAAGATGAAGTTACCTTTTGATTCTATTGTTAGAGCAAATTATTCTGTTGATGCTTCATCACTTGGAAACACTTGATTCTTACTTTCTGCGCCTAGCTGAAAGGCGTTAAAGAAAAGCGCTTATGGGAGACAACCCATTATTTTATTTCTGCAATTTTTCTTTTTTTGAGTCAAGGAGTTGTTTACTTCTGTAACAATTCCTTTGTATCTTTATTTTATCGCATTGTTGTGCCAAGTATTGCCTCTAATAGGAAGATGATGCTAGATTTGGATTTCTGCGCAGGAACAGATTTCTGCTGTTCACCGTTTTAATTCTGTAAAATCACAGAAAAATTATTTAAATCTGCAAATTTTTGTGCGTGATCCTCAGATATGTACGCATCTTTCGTTAGTTTAAAGTTTTTCGATCTGAGCAACGTAAGTGCCTCGAAAAAATTCGTCTTTGCGGACTGTTCTGTTTAGACAGATTCTGTCTTTTATTTTTCGCATTCTCTCTTTTACTAGTGTTGAGTGGAATTCTTTTTTAGGGTGAAGAGCTTCACATAACATCAGTGGCAGTAGCTAATGTTAAAAGTAACGGTCATGTTTGTGTCCTTATAGAACATGTGAGTTTTTGATTGTGCACTAACCCTCTAATGAGAATTACTTTGAGTTTGGTGTGGCGGAAGTTTTCAAGGGTCAAGAGAGAAGGATGATATAATGTGATCAAGAAGAGTGAAGAGCTTAAGCTTGGGGATGCTCCCATGGATCACCCCAGCATATTTCAAGAAGACTCAAGCGTCTAAGCTTGGGGATGCCCAAGGCATCCCCTTCTTCATCAGCAACTTATCAGGTCATCTCTAGTGAAACTATATTTTAATTCTTTCACATCATATGTGCTTTACTTGGAGCGTCTGTGTGCTTTTATTTTCAGTATTTTATTTTTCTTATGGTCAACTTGATTGGACCCAGCATTCTTGATTGGGAGAGAGACACGCTCCGCTTTTTCATATGAATACTCCTATTCTTCACTTATACTTGTTGAGTATTCTTATCTAGCTATTGCTATGCTTTTAGCTCCTGTTTTGCATGCATCTCTTATTCAGAGCTGTTAGTTCTTTTAAAGAAAGTACTCTCTTGCTTCACTTATAATTGTTTGGAGAGTTTATGTTGAAATAAATTGATTGGTGTTTGGTTGGAACAGAAAATGTTGCATGTGGTAGATGGTATAATGGAAAAAGCTTACATATTCTTGTAGATCATGTATTGGATAATTTGATACTTGTCAATTGTTTTGAGTTATCAAGTAGTTCATGTTTAAGCTTTTGTATCATGTAGTTAAAACCTATTAATGAAGAACTACCGTAAAGCTCGTTGAAATTTGGTTTGCATGATTGGTATCTCTAAGGTCTAGATATTTTCTAGTAAAAGGGTTTGGTTAACAAGGAAGACAGTGTAGAGTCTTATAATGCTTGCAATATGTTTTCATATAAGTCTTGCTGTGTCGGTTGATATCCTGTGTTTGCTTCAAATAACCTTGCTAGCCTAAACTCTGTACTGAGAGGGAATGCTTCTCGTGCATCCAAAACCTTGAGCCAAAATCCATGCCATCTGTGTCCACCATAACTACCTATATGTGGTATTTCCTTGCCATTCCAAGTAAATTTTTCATGTGCTACCTTTAAACTATTCAAACTTTATTACTCCTATTTTGTGTCAATGTTTACCAAGCTCATGAGGACGGGGTGGATGTCTTTATGTCAACTGTCAAACAGACTTTACCACCGGACTAGCGGCATATACATCCGCTTATCCATTAATTTTGCAAAAAGAGCTGGCAAATGGGGTGCCCAGTCCCAATTAATTACAACTTTAACCGCTTAATTCTCTTCACATTTTTGCCCTGATTTATCAGTCAAGCAATGACAAACAGTGAAATATCTGCATGTGTAAACAAAAGAGAAAGAGGGATGATCTGCCTTGCTGGTAGAAATAACGTCCTTCATGGGAGCCGCTCTTAAAAGTCTGGTTGGCAGGGGTCATATTGTACTTTCCATTTTCTGATTCGTTGACAATTAACAAACACCTCTCAAAACTTATTTTTACTCTCTATATGATTTCAAAAACTTAAAAAGCTCTAGCACATGATTTAATCCCTGCTTCCCTCTGCGAAGGGCCTTTCTTTTACTTTTATGTTGAGTCAGTTTTCCTACTTCTTTCTATCTTAGAAGCAAACACTAGTGTCAACTTTGGTGCAACAATTTTTATATGCTTGTATATTGCACTTATTATATGCTTTGTGTTGACAAATATCCATGAGATATATATGTTGAAAGTTGAAAGCAATTGCTGAAACTTAAATCTTCCTTTGTGTTGGTTAAATACCTTTTACTTAGAATCTATTGCTTTATGAGTTAACTCTTATGCAAAACTCTTTGATGCTTGTCTCGAAAGTACTATTCATGAAAAGTTTTTGCTTATATGATTCAGTTGTTTGCTCATTATCTACTTGCTAGCAAACTATAGACCATTGACCTGGATCACTTCATTCATAACATGTGCTTTACAATATATTTGATCAAGATTATGATTGTAGCATGTCACCTCAGAAATTATTTTGTTTTTATCGTTTTACCTACTCGAGGACGAGTAGAACTAAGCTTGGGGATGCTTGATACGTCTCAAACGTATCTATAATTTCTGATGTTCCATGTTGATATTATACCAATTGTTACATGTTTTATATACACTTCATAGCATTTTTATGCATTTTCTGGGACTAACCTATTAACAAGATGCCACAGTGCCAGTTCCTGTTTTCTGCTGTTTTTGTATTCCAGAAAAGCTAGTCTGGAAATATTCTCGGAATTGGACGAAACTTGGACAGAACCTCCTATTTTTCCAACACGAAGACGGAGTCCAGAGGAGAGACGGAGGAGGGCCACGTGGCACCCACACCATGGGGCCGCGCGGGCCCCCTGCCGCGCCGTGGGGTGGTGTGGGGCCCTCGTGGCTCCGCAGCCGCCGCCCTTTCGCCTATTTATTCTCCCGACGCGAAAACCCTAAATACCCGAGCCATTATCCACGAAAAGTTCCAGAGACGCCGCCGCCGTCAACCCTAGCTCGGGAGGGTTCAGAAGCTCTTCCCGGCACCCTGCCGGAGAGGGGAATCATCACCGGAGGGCTCTACATCACCATGCCTGCCTCCGGAGTGATGCGTGAGTAGTTCATCCTTGGACTACGGGTCCATGGCAGTAGCTAGATGGTTGTCTCTCCACTTTATGCTATCATGTTTAGATCTTGTGAGCTGCCTATCATGATCAAGATCATCTTATTGTAATGCTACATGTTGTGTTTGCTGGGATCCGATGAATATTGAATACTATGTCAAGTTGATTATCAATCTATCTTATATGTTATTTATGATCTTGCATGCTTTCCGTTACTAGTAGATGCTTTGGCCAAGTAGATGCTTGTAACTCCAAGAGTGAGTATTTATGCTAGATAGTGGGTTCATGCCTCCGGTAATCTGGGAGAGTGACAATAACTTCTAAGATTGTGGATGTGCTGTTGCCACTAGGGATAAAATAACCGATGCTTAGCTTAAGGGTACGCCGTTAGGTCTAATGCATTTGTTTACATTACGCACATTACTTAATGCAATTATCCGTTGCTTGCAACTTAATACCAACGGGGAACTCGGTATGACAACCTGGCGGTGGATTATTAGTCATAGACGCTGTTGGATAACGGTCTATGTATTTTGTCGTAATGCCCACATGAATATCATAGTAATCATCATGTCATATATATGCATTGTCATGCGCTCAATATTTTGTCAATTGCCCAGCTGTAATTTGTTCACCCAGCATGTTAGTTATCTTTTATGGAGAGACACCACTAGTGAACTGTGGACCCCGGTCCATTCTTTTACACTGATAATACAACCAACTGCAAACACTGTTCCTTTTCATTCTCTGCAATTTACTACTGTTTTCCACACCATACGTTTAATCCTTTGTTTTCAGCAAGCCGGTGAGATTGACAACCTCACTGTTTCGTTGGGGCAAAGTAGTTTGATTGTGTTGTGTGCAGATTCCACGTTGGTGATCGAGTAACGGCGCCACCAACAACCTTCAGAAGTGATTTCTTGCTCCTACTGGTCGATTAAACCTTGGTTTCATACTGAGGGAAACTGCTGCTACACTGCTTCATACCTTCCTCTTGGGGTCCCAGCGAACGTGTGATCCACGCAATCAGGAGCGTTGGCTCCTCACTTCTAAAAAAACAAATAATGTAAGCTGACACTGTTCTAGGGCATGTCACATGTGAGTACTTCGAATAGCAGATAGTGTGCTAACCGCGCATCATATAATGCGAGTTGGCGTAGCTGCGTAAGCATAAGGGTTAGGGAGCTCACTGCGACGTCCGACATGCCGGCCTCTAGGAGCTCCTCCCGGGTGGCCTGGTGGGCATTAGGCGCCGAGACCCTCTTGATCTCGCTCTTGATGTTGCTGTGATCAGACTTGTACTCCCTCAATTTAGCCAGCAGCGCCGCCTTCATGCTCGGCTGCAGGCTCCGTGCCTCCAAGTCCATCTTCCTGATCTACGGCACAGCCAGCGAAAACAGAAATCCGACGCGTAAATCTTACAGCTAGACATCATTCATAACTGACACGATCTCTACCTAAAGGAAGTTTCCACCACAGCGTGGCTAAAATTAAGCACGGGAAGTCTACCACTAGAAAAAATATGCACATAGAGAATTGAGTTCCGTCGTTTATACCAGGGTTTCGGACTCCTGCTTGTCGGCCTGGATCTCCGACAGCCTCTTCTTCTTCTTCTCTGGCCAAAGGGGACAAGAGAAAAGAGAGGGGCAAAATTAGATGAAGATATAGAGGCAACCAGAAACTTGGAGCGGCCGAGGCAACAGATTTCTAGCGGAGAGAGAGGCGTACGTACCGCCATCGAGAGCGGAGGCGGTGGCGCACTTGCGGTAGAGGGAGGCGGAGATCTCACAGTACTGCCGATCGTAGCCCTCGAACACCTCGCTCATGGCTGCTGCTCGCTACACACGTCGCGGCTGAATAGGATCGAGGTCGCGGAAGCGGATTAATCGGAGCGAGTTCGTACGCGAGGGGGAGGGTGCCGTGTTCGGAACACGGAACACTGACGAGTACTCCACTTCACAAGGGAAAAAAGTATAGCCGCTTCAGAAAATCACATTTTGTTTTTTTTAGAAAAGGACCTTATCATTAAAAGGAACACCGAACGGTAAAAAATAACTCAGCAAAAACTCAAATTACAACTAGATACTTGAGATGCACTTCGTCTTTAACCTCCAGACCGTGTCGACGGCGCGTCGCCGCTGTTGCTCCTCCATGAATAAGCCACGTCACCATGTTCCCTCGACACTAATTCTTTTCGCAAAAAAAATGTTGTCCATCGTTCTGCTTCGGACTCACCGTGTTCCCTCAACATTAATTCTTCTGGGTTTGATGATTCGGTTTTTGGAAAATTGTAATAGTATAACTGAGTGAATGCGTGTTGCTACGAAATCCATGTATATTAGCGAAGAAGCTTCTCGAAGATGGACGGCCGATACCACGTATTCTCTTAGGGCATGTACAGTAGTACCGACGGCCGGTGTCTAGAAGCAGGTATCCACGTCACCAATAGTCAATTATAGACATCTTGTACAATACGGTGTTTGCTTGGCTGTCTATAATAGCCCAACTGCTTGTGAGTTTTGTTAATCTTACCCATGACCCACGAAAGGCTATAGATCCCATCTAACCCACGACAAGCGACAACCTCGGTACAATGGGAAACAAGCCGTCATTAAGCAGATATTTTGGCGCTAATTGACCGTCTGTATTTCTACCTACGGGCTATGCAGTTTCTCGTTTTCTCTCACCCCATGTTTGATTATTTCATATGTGGAGCCTCCTATAGACAGCTGAGTCAGTATTATTGTACATGCCCTTATGTCGTTGGATTAAAGAGCTCCTCTGCCTTTTTAGACGGAAGGCTCGAGAAAAACCGGCTTTGAATTAACGAAGCCAACAACCGGCTAAGGTTCACAACTTACAAGAACATGCTGGTGAAACCAGCAACAGCACACACGCACACCACACACACTCACACCTCACAGCAACAGAGAAACCATACATGGTGCAAAACCAAGCAAAACTAAAACACCCGTGATCGTGCGACGAGTATTAACTTGTATGCTATGTGTTGTCGGATCCGAGAGCTCCGTCTTGCACACTAACGATGGCGCGGCGACTATAAACCTATACCCTCTTTGTCGTCGGATCAAGCTCCGCCTTGAACATGGAGTATTAATAACGCTGGAGGTGTCCAAGCAGCTCCAGCGGCAAACCACTCATTTCTCTTGCACGCTGTGTGCAGTTATCGTATAACCGTGTGTACGCACCTGTCGTAAACAAGTTGTTGGTAACTGATAAGTAACCACACACTAACCGACCCGTCCAGATAAAAAAAATCGTAGCAGCCGGCCGGCGGAGAGTAGTCACGTTACGTACCGTATATACGGTTATAGCTAGATCATTGACACTCCGTGCAAGAAAGAACATTGACAGTTTGACACCAGTAAACAACGGCGGAACTATGTTGATATCAGGGGGGCGCCCCACACCCCCAGCCCAAAACGAAAATTTTAGACCCAAACTTCGAGAAATCATTACCCTATTAATTGAATGAACATCACCAACAGATAATAGCAAATAGCTGTAATGCCTTACAAAAACATGGCATGTAACAAAAATCTAGTAGTACTATCGAGGCAATCAAATACAAACAATTCAGAATGAAAGATTGGAGTAATTAATCCCATTTAAAAGAATTAAAATTCTACAAATTACTCCACCCCACCATTAAGGTAAAATACAAAATTCGAATATATTGTTATAACCTCATTCAGTCAGCATGTGCCCACCAAAAGCAACTAATGCTTATGGGGAAGAAGAGAGGAAGAACAAAGAAGAACTCAACAAAAGGAACTCCAAGATCTAGATCCAAAGGTTCCCCTCACTTAGAGGAGAGATTGATTGGTGGAAATGTAGATCTAGATCTCCTCTCTTTTTTCCCTCTAATTGGAGGCAAGAATCATGGAGGAATAGGGGAAATCCAAGCTCAAGAAGGTCAACAATGGGGGGCTTTTTCGTGCTCAAGAGTTAGCTGGCTGGAGGAAGGTGGAGTGGTATTTATACCCCTCCAAAAATCTGCCCGTTGCTGAATCTGGGAACCGGATAATCCGGTCCAAGTTGGAACCGGATAATCCGACTAACCGGATTATCCGATTACATCCAAGAAAATCCGATCAGAAATATCCGGCTCCCTCCAGTACCATCCGAGTCTGGTCCTTAGCCATTTTTCCAGTTCGCTTCTCCAGAGCCGGATAATCCGACTCACAATGGGATCGGATAATCCGGCTAACCGGATATTCCGAAAGCTTGGGATGGAAATATCCGGCTCGCAGAAACAACAAAACGAAAACTGCAAACCCAATAACTTTTGCGTTTGAACTCCAAATTAGGTGAAACCAATTTTGTTGGAAAGGTAACGACAAGAGCTTACAAAAAGTGGAAATATTAGGAAACATAAATAGAGTTAAGTTGCCACACATGGGAAGGTGTGGAACTTTCCTCAAGGATAAACCGATAATATTTCCAACAAGAAAACGCAACAAGTTTTTCATCCGGACTCCGTTTTATATGATCTTGGGCTTGCTCTGAAGATAATCACAAGCACTACAAGATCATGCATATACACATCATAGTCCATCATGTGAGGAGGATAACACAAGAGGAGAGTTTGACCTCTCTACAAGAGACGAACCGGTAAAAACCTCCAACATCAAAAACACCAAAAGATATTCAAATGAAATCCGTTTTTGATGCACTAGAACTTGGTATGGAGATGAACACAAGCTCTAACTTCTCACATGGATAAAAGCCAAATAAGAACCAAGAAAGATGATATGCCAAATATACAAATGTTTGAGCTCTCTACAAAGATGCGATCAAGTTACTCACTTGAGAGCCCCTCTTGATAGTACGCCGTCTATACTATAACCCGGTCTCCCACTAACACCATGAGACCGGTAAAATAGAAACCCTATCAAGATCATACCTTTGCCTTGCACATTCCACTTGAGCTAGATGATGACGATCTTGACACCCTCAAGTTGGAACACCTTTCTTGATTGTGCTTGCTAGCAGAAGCTTGATGAAGACTTCTCCAAATACTCCCCCATACTCCATGATGGGAGAGTGATACGTCTCAAACGTATCTATAATTTTTGATGTTCCATGCTTGTTTTATACCAGTTGCTACATGTTTTGCATCTACTTTATATCACTTTTATACATTTTTTGGGACTAACCTATTAACAAGATGCCGAAGTGCCAGTTCCTATTTTCTGCTGTTTTTGTATTCCAGAAAAGCTAGTCTGGAAATATTCTCGGAATTGGACGAAAATTTACGGGGATCCCTATTTTACCAGAACTCACCTGAAGGACCAAAGGAGCAGCAGAGGAGAGCCACCAGGGCCCCACACGCCACTAGGGCGCGGGTCCCCCCTGGCGCGCCCTAGGGTGGTGTGGGCCCCTCGGGGGTCGTCAGCCGCCGCCCTTTCGCCTACTTATTCCCCCCGACGCGAAAACCCTAAGTGCCTGAGCCAATATCGACGATTTTCCCAGAAAAGTTCCAGAGCTCCGCCGCCATCCAAAACCCTAATTCGGGGGACAGAAGTCTCTGTTTCGGCACCCTGCCGGGACGGGGAATTGCCCCCGGAGCCATCTCCATCGACGCCACCGCCTCCATCATCGCCGTTGCTGCCTCCCATGATGAGGAGGGAGTAGTTCTTCATCGGGGCTGAGGGCTCTACCGGTAGCTATGTGGTTTATCTCTCTCTCCCATGGTGTGATCTTTATGTGATCATGAGCTTTGTAATCTTGTTGAATCCATAGATGTTACTCTTCATTATCTTATATGCTACTTGAGTGGTTTTATTAATGTAAACTCCGGAGTCACCTTTGTCCCACGGTGCGAAGTTGACAGTGTGCGCACCGTGTGTGGCTCTTAGGCTAAAGATTACAGGAATACTTATCATGAGTTATTATTTGCGTTGGATGTCTCTATGAAATTG
This sequence comes from Poa pratensis, assembly GCA_947311845.1. Lineage (NCBI taxonomy): Eukaryota > Viridiplantae > Streptophyta > Magnoliopsida > Poales > Poaceae > Poa > Poa pratensis. Next base: position 11,787,540 of record CAMZMU010000037.1, read on the forward strand.
TGGTGTTTGTCTAGTACTATTTAGGGCGCTCAAGTTGACAGTGTGGGGTTCCCTAGATGTGGAATGCGACTTTAAGGTGTGCTTTTATAGCCCTACGCAGTGGATTGGTGTTCGTTATCCAACGAGAGAATAACTCAGAGTAGCATAGTGAAGAGGAAATATCTATGTATTCAATTATATTATTATTGTTGAGAGTGTCCACTAGTGAAAGTATGATCCCTAGGCCTTATTTCCAAGCATTGAAACACCGTTTACAACCAGTTCTGCCACATGTTTGCTTGCTGCCATTTTTATTTCAGATTGCAATTACTACTTATAATCATCCATATTACTTGTATTTCACTATCTCTTCGCCGAACTAGTGCACCTATACATCTGACAAGTGTATTAGGTGTGTTGGGGACACAAGAGACTTCTTGTATCTTAATTGCAGGGTTGCTTGAGAGGGATATCTTTGACCTCTACCTCCCTGAGTTCGATAAACCTTGGGTGATTCACTTAAGGGAAACTTGCTGCTGTTCTACAAACCTCTGCACTTGGAGGCCCAACACTGTCTACAAGAATAGAAGCGTGCGTAGACATCAAGCTATTTTCTGGCGCCGTTGCCGGGGAGGTAAGGTAAAAGGTACTCACATCCTCCAGCTACTTAGCTATTTTCTAGCACTGTTGCTGACGTGTGAGTGCTCGAAGGTATTTCCTTTAGATTCTGCAATTATATCTTTTTGTTTCTTGTTTTTATTTTACTAGTTAGGCTTAATGGAAAACAACAACAAAATTAGAGAGCTCTATGAAATTTATCTTGAGTTAGGACATGATGCTTTTGAAGAGAAAATTAAAAAACCTATGGAAATTTGTTTGCATAATAGTGGTAGCAATTTTATTAGCATGAATTCTTTGAACACCATTATTGCTAATGCTATGGAAAAGTCTAAGCTTGGGGAAGCTGGTTTTGATGAATATGATATTTTTAGTCCCCCAAGTTTTGAGGAGAAAATTTTCTTTGATGATACTTTGCCTCCAATTTATGATGATTATAATGATAGTGGTATTTTGGTGCCACCTACTATGGAGGATAAAGTTTATTATGATTATACTATGCCTGCAATTTATGATGATTACAATGATGCTTGTGATAGTTTTACTCCCACTATTACTAATATAATTAATTATGCTTATGTGGAGAGTAATGATACTTTTATGCATGTGGATCATGATAAGAATGCTTTATGTGATAGCTATATTGTTGAGTTTATTCATGATGCCACTGAAAATTATTTTGAGAGAGGAAAGTATGGTTATAGAAATCTTCATGTTACTAAATTTCTTCTCTTTATGATGAAGGTTTTGAGCTTTCTCTTGATTTGCTTTTATTTGCTGGGTACTTTAAGACCTACTGGTCCTTATGAGAGAGGGATACACGGTTTCATATATCTCAATAATATTAAGTCTTCTCTCTTTATGTTGAAATTTTTGAAGCTCCACTTGTTTTGCCTTCCTATGCTAGTCACTTTGTGCTTTATTGATTTATTTTCTTACAAGATTCCTTTGCATAGGAAGTGGGTTAGACTTAAATGTGTTTGATATTTGCTTCTCGATGCTCTTTCATATTCAACTCTTATACATATGAGAGCATCATCAAAATTATCATGCCTAGCTAAAAGGCTTTAAAGAAAAGCGCTTGTGGGAGACAACCCATTATTTTTATTTTCTGCTATTTTTATTTTATTTGAGTCAAGGTGCTGTTTACTTATGTATCAATGCCTTTGTATCTTTATTTTCTTGCATTGTTGTGCCAAGTAAGGCCTCTAATAGGAAGATGATGCTAGATTTGGATTTCTGCGCAGGAACAGATTTCTGCTGTTCACCGTTTTGCTTCTGTAAAATCACAGAAAAATTATTTAAATCTGAAAATTTTTGTGCGTGATCCTCAGATATGTATGCATCTTTCGTTAGTTCAAAGTTTTTCGATCTGAGCGTCGTAAGTGCCTCGAAAAAATTCGTCTTTGCGGACTGTTCTGTTTTAGACAGATTATGCCTTTTTATTTTGCATTCTCTCTTTTACTAGTGTTGAGTGAAATTCTTTTTTGGGTGGAAGAGCTTCACATAACATCAGTGGCAGTAGCTAATGTTTAAAGTAACAAGTCATATTGCGTCTTTATAGAACATGTGAGTTTTTGATTGTGCACTAACCCTCTAATGAGATTTGCTTTGAGTTTGGTGTGACGGAAGTTTTCAAGGGTCAAGAGGGAAGAGTGATATAATAGGATGGAGAAGAGTGAAGAGCTCAAGCTTGGGGAGGCTCCCATGGATCTCCCCAGCATATTTCAAGAAGACTCAAGCGTCTAAGCTTGGGGATGCCCAAGGCATCCCCTTCTTCATCGGCAAAATTATCAGGTCATCTCTAGTGAAACTATATTTTAATTCTTTCACATCATATGTGCTTTTCTTGGAGCGTCTGTGTGCTTTTATTTTCAGTATTGTACTTTTATTTTCAATAAAGCTTGACTGGACCCTAGCATTCTTGATTGGGAGAGAGACACGCTCCGCTTTTTCATGAGAATACTCCTATTCTTCACTTATATTTGTTGAGTATTCATATCTAGCGCTGTTCAGCTTTTAGCTCTTGTTTTCATGTATCTCTTGTCAGAGCTATTAGCTTTCTTTTGTAGAAAGTACTCTCTTGCTTCACTTATATCTGTTTGGAGAGTTGTTGAAATGAATTGATTGGTGTTTGGTTGGTTCAGAAAATGTTGCATGTGGTAATTGGTATAAGGAAAAACTTGCATAATCTTGTAGATCACTAACTTGGATAACTTGATGCTTGTCAATTGTTTTGAGTTAACAAGTAGATCATGATTAAATTTGTGCATCACATGAGTTAAGCCTATTAGTGAAGAACTACCGTAAAGCTTGTTGAAAATTTGGTTTGCATCGGTGGTATCTCTAAGGTCTAGATATTTTCTAATAACAGGGTTTGGTTAACAAGGAAGACGGTATGAAGTCTTATAACGTTTGCAATATGTTTGTCATATAAAACTTGGTGTACGGGTTGATATTCTTGTTTGCTTACATAAACCTTGCTAGCCTAAACTCTGTACTGAGAGGGAATGCTTCTCGTGCATCCAAATCCTTGAGCCAAAATCCATGCCATTTGTGTCCACCATAACTACCTATATGTGGTATTTCCTTGCCACTCCAAGTAAATTTTTCATGTGCTACCTTTAAATTATTCAAAATGTTATTATTCCCTTTTTGTGTCAATGTTTACTAGCTCATGAGGAATTAGTGTGGTTATTCTTTATTCTATTTGTCAAATGGACTTTTACACCTGGACTAGCGGCATATACATCCGCTTATCCTCTAATTTTGCAAAAAGAGCTGGCAACGGGGTGCCCAGTCCCAATTAATTACAACTTTAACCATTAATTCTCTTCACACTTTTGCCCTGATTCATCAGTAAGCAATGACAAACAGTGAAATACCTGCATGTGTGTAAACCAAAGAGAAAGAGGGATGATCTGCCTTGCTGGTAGAAATAACGTCCTTCATGGGAGCCGCTCTTAAAAGTCCGTTTGACAGGTAGAATACTGTTCTCACCCGCTACCATTCGTTGACAATTAACAAACACCTCTCAAAAATAGATACTCCTCCATGGTATGTGATTGATGGAAGGCACCAGAGGATTCGGTTAGCCATGGCTTGTGTTAGCAAGGTTGGGAGGAGTATCAAATATTTTATGCAATCTCTATATGCTTTCAAAAACCTAAAAGCTCTAGCACATGACTTAATCCCTGCTTCCCTCTGCGAAGGGCCTTTCTTTTACTTTTATGTTGAGTCAGTTTTCCTATTCTTTCTGTCTTCCACAAGCAAACACTAGTGTCAACTTTGTTACAACATGCGTTATATGCTACGTATTGGACTTGTTATACTACTTTGTGTTGACGATATCCATGAGATAAATATGTTGAAAAGTTGAAGCAAATGCTGAAACTTAATTCTTCCTTTGTGTTGATTGAATACCTTTTATTAGAAACTATTGCTTTATGAGTTAACACTTATGCAAAACTGTTTGATGCTTGTCTCGAAAGTACTATTCATGAAAACGTTTAGCTTATGTGATTCATTGTTTACTCATTATCTATTTGGTAGCAAATTATAGACCATTGACTTGGATCACTTCATTCATTTACATGTGCCTTGCAATATTATATGATCAAGATTATGATGGTAGCATGTCACCTCAAAAATTATTTTGTTTTTATCGTTTACCTACTCGAGGACGAGCAGGAACTAAGCTTGGGGATGCTGATACGTCTCAAACGTATCTATAATTTTTGATGTTCCATGCTTGTTTTATACCAATTGCTACATGTTTTGCATCTACTTTATATCACTTTTATACATTTTTTGGGACTAACCTATTAACAAGATGCCGAAGTGCCAGTTCCTGTTTTCTGCTGTTTTTGTATTCCAGAAAAGCTAGTCTGGAAATATTCTCGGAATTGGACGAAAATTTACGGGGATCCCTATTTTACCAGAACTCACCTGAAGGACCAAAGGAGCAGCAGAGGAGAGCCACCAGGGCCCCACACGCCACTAGGGCGCGGGTCCCCCCTGGCGCGCCCTAGGGTGGTGTGGGCCCCTCGGGGGTCGTCAGCCGCCGCCCTTTCGCCTACTTATTCCCCCCGACGCGAAAACCCTAAGTGCCTGAGCCAATATCGACGATTTTCCCAGAAAAGTTCCAGAGCTCCGCCGCCATCCAAAACCCTAATTCGGGGGACAGAAGTCTCTGTTTCGGCACCCTGCCGGGACGGGGAATTGCCCCCGGAGCCATCTCCATCGACGCCACCGCCTCCATCATCGCCGTTGCTGCCTCCCATGATGAGGAGGGAGTAGTTCTTCATCGGGGCTGAGGGCTCTACCGGTAGCTATGTGGTTTATCTCTCTCCCATGGTGTGATCTTTATGTGATCATGAGCTTTGTAATCTTGTTGAATCCATAGATGTTACTCTTCATTATCTTATATGCTACTTGAGTGGTTTTATTAATGTAAACTCCGGAGTCACCTTTGTCCCACGGTGCGAAGTTGACAGTGTGCGCACCGTGTGTGGCTCTTAGGCTAAAGATTACAGGAATACTTATCATGAGTTATTATTTGCGTTGGATGTCTCTATGAAATTGTGGTGTTTGTCTAGTACTATTTAGGGCGCTCAAGTTGACAGTGTGGGGTTCCCTAGATGTGGAATGCGACTTTAAGGTGTGCTTTTATAGCCCTACGCAGTGGATTGGTGTTCGTTATCCAACGAGAGAATAACTCAGAGTAGCATAGTGAAGAGGAAATATCTATGTATTCAATTATATTATTATTGTTGAGAGTGTCCACTAGTGAAAGTATGATCCCTAGGCCTTATTTCCAAGCATTGAAACACCGTTTACAACCAGTTCTGCCACATGTTTGCTTGCTGCCATTTTTATTTCAGATTGCAATTACTACTTATAATCATCCATATTACTTGTATTTCACTATCTCTTCGCCGAACTAGTGCACCTATACATCTGACAAGTGTATTAGGTGTGTTGGGGACACAAGAGACTTCTTGTATCTTAATTGCAGGGTTGCTTGAGAGGGATATCTTTGACCTCTACCTCCCTGAGTTCGATAAACCTTGGGTGATTCACTTAAGGGAAACTTGCTGCTGTTCTACAAACCTCTGCACTTGGAGGCCCAACACTGTCTACAAGAATAGAAGCGTGCGTAGACATCAGAGAGCCTTGCTAAGCTCCGTCTTCATGTATCCTCTTGCACTTCATATTCTTCTCTTGATGTATATGATGGCTTGGAAATAAACAAGAATGTTCACCCAATCTTCTTTCCAAGCCATGCTTGCAATAAGCTCAACTCTAGATGACCATTCTTCATATAAATCCTTGGATAGAACCTCGGTCATCATATAATCTTCTAGAGTCCAACACATGAACTCCAATCTTTTCATATGGACAAGATCTACAAAAATATCTCAATGCAAACATTAGTCCATAAGGATTGTCATTAATTACCAAAACCACACATGGGGCAACACATGCACTTTCAGTGGGCCCATCGGAAAAAGTTAGTGCACAGACCACTTCGTCTCTAGGTCATCTCCTGGACAAAATGTATAAAGATCCACGGGGGAAAGAGGAAAGACAAGCCGTACCCAATAAACCTGAGACTGGAAGCGCATGCAGCGCTATATGTGTTTTTTGATAATTAATGACAATCACTATAGAGTAATGTTTGAAGTTTTTTTTTAGATAGACAAGGCTTGGAGACCATCTGCTTCTTTCAAGGTCGAAAGAAGAAAAAAGTGAAACAAGATTAATTTCATGTATGGAACTTAAAGAAAAAACATGCTCTAACTTATGAATTAAGCCCTGGAGGATCAAAATTTTGAGAAGACATGTACACGAGAAGAGTTCAAAATATGGTTGTATGTGGAGATCATGATGAATTCATGTGTGAGACATGAATGACCAAGGGGTGCGTCATATTATCAAGCGAAGAACTCGTCGTGTGTCTCAAGAGATTGTGATAGAAGATTTAAAACATTAAATGATGACCAAAGTGATATACAAGGTGTGATCCGAAAAAACGTGTTGACTATTTTAACCTTTCAATGGTTCTCATATTTTTTACTGTTGGTTAGATTTATATGGTACAAAATTCATGTTGTGGATATTGCGTTGTTATTAAGCATCCTACTGGTATACATGAATGTGAGGAAGCATGAGCCAAATCACAATTATGAAAAATCTACCCACGGTGTGGAAGAGAAAATTAAGTTGGCTTGGTTCATTGTATGCTTATATTTGTAGTTCTCACGTGTTCTATGTTTCTAGGCTTTTATATTTGTTTCTCCCTTTCATGATGTTTCCAACATTTGTTGTTTCCCTATCGTGTGTATTGTGGGTTACATCTCAGTTCTGCATAAAATTTATTGTGAGTTACTTGACCTCTTATGACATGTTAGCCCAAGGCTTAATAGGATTGATAAAATATTCATATCAACAAGTCACTTCTTTTTTCTTAACTCATTTCGATAGAAACTCGAGGTTAAACGTGCTTGCCCTGGGTTAATATTGAGACGGGCGATGGACTGAGTTCTTCCTGTATATGCATGAGTGAGAACAAAGCGCACATAAAAAACTAGTGTTGGTTTGTGGGCCAATCGACCCCTAGCCTTGGGGTGGCTGGGTTGTTACCCCTCTTGCCCTAGAGATCTTGCTATCAAACGATAAAAACAACTATGCCGAAGAGTTAAGGTCGCATAAAACCCTTCTACCACACAAATGTCGAGCAAATACAACCTTGCATCCTCCATATTTTTGCGAAGATCTAGCCGAGATAACCTAGCTCAATGCACGAATGGTTATTATGATTAAAACGATCTTCGATCCTATAGGAATCATCAAGTTGACCTCGAGGCTCACAAGAATATAAAGACATTGTTGTCTTTCACACATTGATATCTCTCTAGTTCACACAAATGTTACGAACATACCTTCTATTGGTGACGTCTTGTACAAACTTATAGTCAAACGTTTAAGTGATAATATTTTTTTAATATTTATATTAGAACATGCAACTCATATTTATATTTGGTCTTCAAAAATATTAGTATTAAAATCAGACCCATATCAACGTCAGTGCAAACAAGGGAAATCATATTTATACATATGTGAACACTTTGAACTTGCAAATCATATTTATATATGTGAACATTTTTTCTTATGCAATGCAATGTTATATTACTAAATCAAATATATAGGGAAAGAAACAATATCAATAGGCCGCCCATTGTGCCCATCAGGCCTGCGTTGTCTCGCGGCATCAACCGCGTGTGGAGCGGAGGAGCAAACACTCGGCACACCAGTCACCGGTGCGGGGAGCGGGACGGCGACGAGCTGGGCCGATCATGGCTGTACATCTTTATATCAGCGGCGGAGGGCGGCCCGGATCCGGTTTTGGTGTGCCCGAGGGATCCAGAAGTGGGTGGGGTAGACGGCATATAAAATGGAGGGAGCCTTCTTCTTCCTCCTCTGTCTTCTTTGCCCTGCACAACAGGAGGAAAGAACAAGGACAACACACACACAAAAAGCTCAAATTCCCATCCGATTCTGCGCACCATCCTGTGATAATTCCAGTCTTCTGGTCCGGCGTCTCTAGGAGGAGAAGAGAAGCAAGATAATTTGGCTGTGGGAGGTCGATCGGATTGGAGCAATCTGTCTTAGGTACTGGTCTCTCTTCTCCTGTCTGATTCATCCGCGGTTCTCTTTGCTCATTTGGGTCTCCCGTGGTAATTTCGGTGGGGAAAGTAGACTTGAGGAAGGTTTACCGCTCCGGTGAACTTTCTGTTTGGATTTTGTGCGGTTGTTTTCTTTGAGTTCTAGCTTGTGATTAGGTCGGTTTCTTGGGGTCTCGCGCTTGCCTGTTTGATCTGAAAGATCCAGTTCCTCGTCCCTTATTCTGAGATTTCCTAAATTCTACTTGGATTTCCCGTCCTCTGATTCTTCTGGTTCCGCTGTGTTTCCTGGACTCTGGAGTGGGTGATTTGAATCCAGTTCGCTGGTTATGCCTTTCCTATCACGAATGAAGTGATCGGTAGTCTGGAGTGGGTGATTTGGATCGAATTCGCATAGCTGCATTACGGCATCGAGTTGCGCTACGATTGGGTAGAATCTGACCTCTTTGACTTGGGATTCGCGCGATTTGGAGGTAACTGATCAGGTGTTCCTCGCAGTAGTTCGATCGGAAGAATTGGGATTTTTTAGGTAGCGTACTGCTGATGCTTGTTTGGATATCTCTTCCAGTTCCTCATTTTTTAGTCTAGTTCCTGATTGTTATGTTCTTCAAGTGTGTTCGATTTCCGTTTTGCATTTCCATTCTGTCTGTAATTTGCAATTTGTTGGACCCCGAACTGTAGAATCACCCATTCGATTTGGTTTCTTCTGCTTCTTCTCCTTTCACTAATCTGTTTTGGTTCCGATTTTTTTAGATTAAGTGTGGCTGCATCTTAAGTGAGTTACATCGAGCTGAATTCCCGATTTGATTTGTTACCTTCCCTGATTTTACGTTGGTTCGATCTGCAAGCAAGCAGTTCACTTTTTTTCCCACGCAAAGTTGCAACTTTATTTTGCCAATTTGATCGGACACTTGCAGACGAGAAATTAGCTGAATATTAAGTGTTCATCCCATGTTCTTTTTTTTCGATGTTTCAGTTTTCCAGTTGTATAAAGTAGAAGAATTCCCCAACTTCTGTTCATTTCGTTTTCTTCTTTTGCGGGTAACTTATTTTCATTTCAATTTGGCTGAATTTTTCAACTCGTGCCCCGGCAGAATTCTTCGTTCCTTTCGTGATCCGCATTTATAACCTTCAACGACTCATTGTTTCTTTTCTTTCGTGCAGCACGGCGCTAGTCCGGCGATGGAGAGAGAGTCGCGGAAGAACTACCAGACGCGAAACTCCGCGCGCGGCGGCGGCGGCGGAGGCGGCACGGCGTCGGAGCGCGACCTGCTGCTGCAGTGGGGCAACAGGAAGCGCCTGCGCTGCGTCAAGGTGCAGCGCCGCGACGTCGAGGCCGCGGCCACTGCGGCCGCCGAGAAGGCCGCCATAGGACAGCGCCGCGCCGCCGCGGCCGCCGCTGTCGCTGCAGCCACCGCCGCCGGCCACGCCCACCACCGCGCCCTCAGGTCTGTCCCTGCTGCTCCTCTTTAGCATTTTCTATCTCTCTGTCTGTGGTTAGCGATAAGATTCAGAATCACCATGGGTTGAAAGGGCAGATGGCCATCACGTGGTATCTGTCTGTGTGCACGTGACATAGAGCGTCAGAAAGTTTTGGTTGTGTTTGATCTGAATTCAGTTTCAAATTCTGCTGTGGATGTAATCTGATCTGTGGTACACATGACCTCAGAAAATGTGGGTTGTTCCTTATCCGACTAACCGATATTCGAAATAGTGATGGTGATTCAAATTTCAAAATTGGAAGCGGTTAGGGCAGGCAATGTGATGATTGGTTTTTGGTTTTGGGGCAACATGATTCATGTTGGTTGGCAAATGTTAATCATTGGGCCAACGTTCTGCTCTTCCAAAAAATGGAGAGCTCCTTTTCCGGTATCGCCGCACTCATCTAAGAGGATGTTGAAGGCCTGGATGTTCTTGAGCTTTTCTTCATTTGAACCTTCATTGATATCCTTGGGGCAAGTACTACTTTGGTTTATTTACAGGGGGGGCTAAGTGCTGTTCTATTTTGTGTCTCAACTTGAGTCCTTGAGAGGTTGAAACTGTAGGAGAACCAGACTTTTGCTAAGCTAAAATTAGGAGTACCACTGTACCAGCAGATTGGTGGTCAATCCAGCTCCAAGTTTCAAGTTAGCTGACTTGGTTGGCCTTTTCTCAATTCAAGGTCTGCATTGTCAGTTGTCGTCTCAAGCGGAACTGATTCGTGAACACTAGCTTATCTTCTGTTTTGACTGATTTTATTGAAATTGCTCGCGAAAGCTCTGAGAGATGAGGTTTGCATGGCAATAGCTTGCCAGTATGTGTGTTTGGATGGTATCTGCTATTTTTTCTTATTGACTATTTTTAGCTTGAGAAGGAAACACCATATTTATCTCAAATCAGTCACGACCACACGTATAGTGGATGGTGACGGCGACAGCTTATTCATTCATTTCTTCTTCTCTTTTCATGTTTTTCTTGTAATCTCTGGATCGAAGTCGAAATACTGTTTGTTTGCTACCTGTTTTCCTAAATGTGTGTGAATCATGAAATTTTGCAGTTCCTGCTCTGCCCGTATTTCAGCATGATTTGTAGTCATATGTTAGTGCTCAATGTTTATACATCCAATTCTGGTCGTGAAATCAGACAGCACCATTGAGTAGATTTATTTCTACCAGTAGATAATTACATTACCTTTTGCCTTTTTTTGCATTTCGCTGAACTATAAGACAGTGCACATGATATTTCTTACATGATTAAACAACCTCTTAATGTACTCAGTGAATAGCTAAATTTTTTATAAATTTATTGTTGTTAGGTGCACAGACTTTTCTCATCAAGAAAAATGAACGAACGATTTTGTTCCTTCTCTTTACTGTTTCCCCTTCTTTTAGGCCTACTTATAGTGCAATTGAAAGGAATATTTGGAATTCAAATTGATATGGCCACAAAAAGAACATCTAAATAATGCAACTGTCTTGGACACCAACAGTTCTTTTTCCCCTAGTCGCTGTAAGTTTATAATGTTGCAATTCTCTTCATTACTTTAACCATTAGTGCTTCAAATTGGCAGGAATTCAGAGGAGCCTGGGGCAATGAGGCCACCGTCACAGCAGCAGCAGCAGAACAACACGATTGGCACGGTTGCATCCCCAGGCAGGGAGCGATCCACAAAGGGCCACAACGACAACAGTGGGGTACCGCTGACCTCTCTAGATGACAAGAAGGGGTCGTCGTCAGGGAGCGAAGGGTCAATTTGGCCCAACTTTGCAGTCGCCCTGACGAACAAGGAGAAGGAAGAGGACTTCTTGGTGTTCAAGGGATCAAAGCTGCCTCAAAGGCCCAAGAAGAGAGTGAAAGCCATCCAGAGGACTGTCAACGTATGAACCTTTCTCCTTAGCTTCTAAACTCATAAACTGTTCTAACTATACTCTCAGTTCACAGCATTTCACACAGGACTGTTCTCACTAGCCTCAAAGGCATAGGATTCTTATCCTGGTACAGAACTACAGCTGGTGAATAAATTAGTTCCTTACATGTTGCACAGAGATTCCAAACTTAAAAATTGCATAACACTGCTAACAGACAATAACCCATGGACCCCGAACTTAAATGATAGATCAGAAACCCAAGAATTTACCACGGGGTAAATACATTTGGATATGCATTCTTAATATACAGGGGGGCATGAGATCACATGGACCATAGGCCATCTCTTTGCACGATGCTTTGCCTTGCCCCGTGACCAAAGGAGACGTGCAAATAAAATAGCAAGATTCCGTGTATGCCTCATTTATTGTACCTTATACTTAACTTGATTGCCAAGAGGTGTCCATGATACCATAGCATGCTTCTGTCTGAAGCAAATACAGGACTTTTTGTAAGCTTATGCTTCCTATTTGGTTGTCCCTTTACTGCTCCATGTGTTATCTTACTGTTTAGTCTTAATTACCTTCTTTCTTTCAAACAGGCAAACTAATTGCCATTCTACTCTACCATGTCTAGTAACAACGTTTGCAGTTGTTTATCAGTAATTTAACCCTGTATAAGCGCCATGGCCAAAGATGGTGTGCCATCTGCCCATCTCTGATGAACTCCATTTGTGAATTATAAAAAAATGTTGGAGCAATAATTAGTCCTTATGGTCGAAGAATTCTCGGAGTTAAGGTTCCTTTAAGATAATACCGTAGTTAACTTAAGAAAACAATTGGTGCCTATTTTTTAGGATATAACCTTTGATGTCTAAAGTTTTGTTCCATACTTTATGTTGAAATTACGTTACTCTGTCACTGACTCTGCAATTCTGACCTAAGTTTTGTGCATCTTTGGCAGTTCGTATGCCCTGGGACATGGCTATGCGACTTGACTCTAGAGAGATACGAAGTACGAGAGAAGAAGGTTTCGAAGAAGGTGAGCAGACTACCGCAAAACGCTACCAGTTCCAGTCCTGTAAATCCTGCATCATGCACTAGTCCAAAATCAATCGCCTGACGCTCCTGCTTGATTTTGCAGCGCCCTAGGGGACTGAAAGCGATGCATGACATGGACAGCGAGTCGGAATAATACAGTCAATTGAAGCTGAGAAACTGAACATTAGAAAGGAAATACACCGCCACAGATCCAGTAGCCAAAGATTGAAATTAACTTTCCCAGATGGAATGATATCCGTGGGACTGACCGCTTCTCGCACCTGCTTTCGGAGATCGAGAAGAACATAGGAGGGCGGCTGCAGGGTATTTTCATACCTGGCTCTGTTTACAAACAGAGCGCGCTGGTTTATTATCTGGCTCCCTGCAAGGCAGCTCGCAGTGCATGTTTCCAAAGGCCCACATGTTGATACCATTTGAGAACATCTCGCTGTGTCAAACAGATGTCGCGTACAGGTGGCAAATGACAGTTACACTTAAATTTAACATGGATTTCACATGGTCTTCAATAATTTTGTATATCCCCTGATGGCTATCAGCTACTGTAAACTTCCGCCATAATTCCAATTTGGAGCATCAAGCGACACTGTTGGATTCTGGATATAGTGATATGTGGATTCTGATGCTTGTGCAATTGGAAAACCTATATTTTCTTGTTTTTAGAACAACAATTATATTGTGGAATTCTGGAAGGGTTTGCATGGTATTAAGAAATGGGTGGCTCGGGGTATTGCTTACAAGGTCAGGAATGGCAAAAAAACGAGGTTTTGGAGAGATGTTTGGCTAAAGGTGGTGCCTTTGTGCTTTTGTTTTCCAGATTATTCGAAATTTGTGATGATACAGAAGTGTTAGTGACTAGTGAGTAGTGCGATTAGACAGGATGGGATTCATTTGGGGTTCCGCAGATCCTTTGGGGACAGGGAAAACGTGGAGTGGGATGAGATTAGGAGGGAGTTGGTTGGTGTGCGTCTTAATTCGGAGGTGGATGTGGGATACTGGGCTTTGACAGATAAGAAAGTTTACACAGCCAAATCAATGTACACATAATTTTAGACCCTGGTGTTCAGGATAATCGCATTTTGGAACTTTGGAAAACCTACATGCCTCTAAAATTAAATTTTTTGTTTGGATATGTATTAGAGGAAGGATTCAGGTTACGGTTGATATGAAGGCCAAAGCTTGGCCGGGGAGCATTGGGTGTAGTTTGTGTGGGGAGCCGGAAACCGTAGATCATTTGGTTTTCAATTGCCCGATCTCGCATTTTAGTTGGTGGTGTCTTAAAGAGGCGTTTGGCTGGGATCATCCAACGTCTAGTTTTGACGATTTTTCAGAGGTTGCTCTGAAGAATCCTGGGATCAAGATGAATTTAAACTTTTGGATGTGTTTTGGAGCTTTGGTGTGGGCCATTTGGAACACGAGAAATGATTTGGTGTTTAACCGCAAAGTGAGCTCCTCTCCGCTGACTAATCTTCATCGTGCTATTTCTTACATTTCCCAGTGGAAGGTGCTCTTGCCGGAAAAGCATAGGAGCGGCCGGGAGGCGATCCTGGACAAGATGAAGATGGTGGCAAAAAACCTTCAACTACTGGGGATGACTCGTAGAGGTGTTGGCTAGCTTTGCTTCGTAACGTTACCTTAGTGTCGTCGTATCGCATCTTGGATAGGAGGGGTCCTGCTAGCCGAGGGTGAACGAGGGGCAAGAAGGTGGATGTCGTCGAGGTCGGGATTGTACACGGTAGCTTACCCAGCTTCAGATCTCGTAGCGGTTGCGAGATCCTACGTGCTGCTATAACTCACTATAAGTCAAATAGCCGTGAACAGGTTACAATGAGTATGGGATCGTGTGGAATCGTGCCCTAAAGGCATCCCGAGGTCCGGCTTATATAGGCGGCCGGACCTAGGGTTACAAGAGACAAACGTGTCCGGCAAGACTACAGAGTCCTAAACCTATCCGGCAAGTCACCGCCTTCCACCTTGACCTTGGCGGCATCATGGGCTTCAGTCTTGGACTCCGTCTTGCCATCCTCCGTCCGCCTTGTACACCGGCTATCTGGGCCGCCTGGCAGGCCAAAGCCTTCGCCACCATTACAGGCCACCCTGGACTAGCCGGATTTGTCCATGTCAGTGATACCCTAGTGGGTATATCCCCAACACTTAGCTTATTCTCGTTGCTCATGCGTGAGCTGTCTTTCGGTGGGCTGTAATGCTCTATCCTGTGCATTGATCCAATGTCTAGTTTTGACGATTTTTCAGAGGTTGCTCTGAAGAATCCTGGGATCAAGATGAATTTAAACTTTTGGATGTGTTTTGGAGCTTTGGTGTGGGCCATTTGGAACACGAGAAATGATTTGGTGTTTAACCGCAAAGTGAGCTCCTCTCCGCTGACTAATCTTCATCGTGCTATTTCTTACATTTCCCAGTGGAAGGTGCTCTTGCCGGAAAAGCATAGGAGCGGCCGGGAGGCGATCCTGGACAAGATGAAGATGGTGGCAAAAAACCTTCAACTACTGGGGATGACTCGTAGAGGTGTTGGCTAGCTTTCCTTCGTAACGTTACCTTAGCTTATTCTCGTTGCTCCTGTGTGAGCTGTCTTTCGGTGGGCTGTAATGCTCTATCCTGTGCGTTGCCTGGGTGGTTTGTTGTCTTTTACTTTCTGTATGCACTTTCTTTTGTTCTAACTATAGGGAGACTTGTTCCCCTTAACTGCGGTTTCTATTTCGCTTTATAAAAGCTGGTCTCTTCGAGCCTTTCCTCTCAGAACAACAATTATATATACGTTTTAATACCTTGCGTTGCCAAATGATCAAATCATATGTGTGTACACATATAGTAGTCATTCCAAAACCAAGATAAGAGCATACACACATTAACAACTTATTATTGAACACACTAGAACACATAAGACATACACCCTCTGTTCCAAATTATAAGATATGTTTTAGATATTTCAACGAAATGAGTGAATCTACGCATTAAAACATGTCTAAATACATTTGAATCAGAAAAAAGCTAAAACATTTTATATTTCGGAACGGAGATAGTATTTAACAACCGGAAAGCCATCAACTATTTGATGGAGAGCCCATCATAAACACGTATACTCTACAATTTTCTGACCGCTTACTCTATAAATCCATATGAAGATATTTATAAGGACACACGCTTTAGATATCTGTGAAGATAGTATCTAAGGCTACTAAATCAGACCCGCGCACAAGGCAAGTGCCAAAAATTGATCTATGGACCCATGTGATTTTGTCCTCTCTGTTTTTTTAGGGTTTAGGGTTTAATCTCGATAGAAATTAAAAGAAAGTTCATAACTCATGTTAGGTGATAAGTTTCAGATTCATGCTATGCAAGCATATTTCCAATGAATATAAGTTATAACTATACAAAGAATAACACCGTATATGGAAGAATAAATAGTCAAAATTGTAGTTTGATCAAATGAAGGATAAAGAAGTAGAATAGTTCAGTATAAATATTAGTTATTTTAATCTGTTTGCGTCTACTGTAGGTTGTTTGCACCAGACAATAATTTCATATGGCTGATGTATTACCACCAATGACAAGTATGTTATACTTGTATAAAGTGCAATTCTTCAAAATTAATCTATAAAGGGAGACAAAACTAAAATTTCATACTTGTCATAATATAATTCATTCGAAATTAATCTCGTGTAAGTTAGAACCCAACATGTGACATCGACAAAATTCATAAAGTAAGCAGCCTCACTAAAAGGACTGAATATAGATTTTTCTTATGGTCATTATACTTGTGTAAGTGCAACCATTAAGAGGATAATGTTTGTGAACTCGCTGGCAAGAGACACGAAGTAAGTTAGCATATGTTGGGCGGGAAATCTAAAATTTCATATTTTTCATATGTGTCGTGTAGACGAACAAGCTTTTTGTGCAGCCCCAGGATGAGAAAATCGAAAAGTAATTTTTTGTCAATTTTCTTTAAGTCGCTTGTTATTAAAAATTCTTGATTTGTTTCATTTTGAAAATAATTATATCTTAAGAAAAATCATGAAATGAAAACAAAGGTTTCAGATTTTTCTTTAAGTTATTTGTTTTTGTAGATACTCCATATTTTATTTTTTATTTAATCTTTGTATCCTTAAGAATAATCATGAAAACTAAAACTTTATTTAAAGCTCGAGACAAATGGAAAACTAACATTTTTCTAGAAATTATTGTATAGTCCAAAATTTACAAGGAGGAATGATTCAGGAACATTCATGAAAAAAAGGAAATATGGTGTTATTTGTGAGTTTTCTCCTATTTTAAATTCCTTGATTTTTTATATCATTTATTGTTTTTCTAAAAAATGTTTTCCCCTTATTTCTAGGGTATGTTATCTCTTTGTATTTTTAGATTTTTTTATTTCCATATTTTTGTTCGCATGTAAATTTATATATATATAATATGGTTTATTATGAGAAAATTATTTTTATTATTTTCGTATTCTATAAGTAGATGGCATACAAGTGGTTTACACATGTGGCAGCCAGTAAATTGGGGGTAAATACTAGTGAAAAATTAAAAAGAAAAAATAAACTTCAATCTTTTTTTAAGAACTTGGGAAAATTGCATGCATCTTATTTAAGAATCCTAAAAAGGCGAGACAACTTTGGGACCATTCATGAAAACAAGGAAACCGCTATGTTATTTGTGATCTTTCTGTAATTCACTTTTTTAATTCTTAAAGTATCCTGAAGTTGCCGAAGCCTTGGCTGATTTGACATAAACTTTCAAAGCATGCTCATAGCGGATTGATGGATGAAATACCATTCGTTTCAAACTTGCTTTAAAGTAGTACAAAATACTTTTATAGTGGAGAATAATCATGTAAAGTTGTAAACTAACATTTTGTTTTGAACTATTGGACAATCCGATAACGATATAACAATGGAGGAAACACCTCAGAGCATTCGTGAAAACCAAGAAATACTCTTGATTTAAATTTATTTTTTTCAAAAAATCATGAGTGTTTCCTTATTCTTAGAGTGACTTATCTAGACATAATTTTCTGAATTTCTTGTTTTCTATTTTTGCATTAGTGTTTATTCATTTTTCTGTTTTCATAAAAATTAGATTGTTTAATTTGGTCAATTCGCCAATCTTGAACTCCACGAGTCCTCTTTTGACTGTACTATTTGAGTGCTTGCATCTAGTGGTGATGTCATGTGTGTACATATAAACTGTAGTCCACGTTCTAAGAAGTTCTTTTTAACATTATACATATTTGAAATCTTCAGATCCTTAAGAAAACATTTCTCGTGGCTGTTGTTTGTATGTTCTTTTGTGTTGATTAGGTTGCTACGTGTGTGCAAGCATCTCCATCTTATAGGTCAAACCGCTT
Organism: Poa pratensis; assembly: GCA_947311845.1. Taxonomy (NCBI): domain Eukaryota; kingdom Viridiplantae; phylum Streptophyta; class Magnoliopsida; order Poales; family Poaceae; genus Poa; species Poa pratensis. The sequence continues at coordinate 11,805,593 of CAMZMU010000037.1, forward strand.
TGAGTGCAGCGAGAGACGAAACCTATCTTTTTTAAATGTTAAAGATCAAGTTTGTATAATTATGAGCCAAACTAAACTGATCCAGTAGTCGAGGGACCAAATTAGACTCTTTCATGTGCATGAGGACAGACTTGTCGCACTATACCGTTTCCAATCGGATTATCTGGATGACATCTTTTAATTTTTCCGCACCACATCTTTGCAGCTTCGAAGTATTATTTGATTACAATTGACAAAAAAAAATGGAGATGAATTTTGCTCTATAAACCATAACAAAAAAAATCGTTGCTACCGCTGTGGAGAACATATGTTCTGGTACCGTGGCTTGGGACCATGGCACACGGCAGGCCAACTAAAAGAACTCCGCAATTAAAAAGTCACAAGAACAATGACAAAACGTATTGTATTGGTATATTGAAACAAGTAATACCTACAATCACACAAAAAAAATGTCCTATTTTTTAATTTCTCAATGTGCGAATTGAAGTCAATTTAACATTTTAAAGCGTTTACTTGGCTTAATCTACTAAATTATTTTCTGAATTTCTGGCTGCCTTCTTCCTAACCTGTCATCGTTTGGGAGTTGGGAGTACGGTAGCACTACTAGAAATTCTCTCGCCAGGTGGGCCTTTTCCAACAAATAATCGTTGCATAGCCTGAAAACATTTTATTTCCCAACAAAATATGTGGAAAGGAATTTGAAGTGCAAATAAAACATGACGAAACTCGAAAGGGAAATTCAACGATCAGTTGAACAGCACTGAGAAAAGCAGGCATGGTCAGGCTGCATTATTGTACGTGTGTATGTGGATCAGTGGATGTGTGCGTCTGCTTTACAGCCAATGCACATTGCATGGCACTAATTAAGCTGCCTTTTGTTAGCTTTGCCTCGACGCTTTTTAACCATCCCATTTGTTCAGCCGGTACGCTGCTAACTAATTAACCCGGTATTTAAATGAACGGAAGCAACAACATCGTCTTAGCAAAACATGCATGAGATCGACAGCGAATTAACTCTGAATTATGCTAGTACAGAAAACTGACATGAACTCTGAACTGAATCAATAAAATTCATTGGTTTTACAGCGTGCGAATCATAAATTAAACGAGCAAAGCAGATACAAATGATGAGATGTTAACAAGTATAGCAGCATTTCATCCATCTACGAGCAGCAGCAGGCTTCGCCGGTTCAGTGGCGCAGGTTGGCGAAGAGAAGGACCACGGCCGGGCAGAGGACGAAGAGCGACGACGACAGGGCGGCGGCGCTGGAGGTGGCACCGCCGGGGCCGGGCGCGGCTGCGGGCTCGTCGGCGGCGTAGGCGACACCGGCGAACGAAGAGACGGCAACCAGGCCGCGACGGCGGCGGCGTACAAGATCTTGGAGTCCATGACGAAGGCGAAAGGAGTCAAGAAGTGCGTGGAAGAGAGAATTAGAGGAAGGTGTTTGTGCGTGTGTGAGAGATGATCAGGGTAGGGTGTGTGCGCGCCTCTTTTATAGGCGAGACCTTGAGAGGCGGGAGATCCCTGGGCCCCACATTTCAGAGACTGGCCTATTTCGATCGTCAGGCAGCTCATAGCTAATAATTGATTAGTGGCTTCAACCCACAGCTTAAATATAGGAAGCTGCTATTTTGTGAATGATACACATCAAGAAACCATAATTAGCACCTCCTAATTGAGTAATTGGTGTATGGTAGAACACTGAAGAAAGCAAGAAAATTAGTACTTTTTTGCTCTTTTTAATTCTTGGAGCCAGCACAATGGTCCAGGCATACAAACACACACACACACTGTCAAATAAGGTTTATGATGTTCCTGTGGGGTCTCCTCATCTCAATTAGCTTTTGGTTGGCCCCCATTACAGCACAGACCAGCAAAGGCTTTAGGTGTTTGAATGATTAGGCCGGCCAGTGCATTGCACCTGCTGCCTTGCCTATGCTGTTTATTTCTTGGCAAATTTAGCTGTCCTCCTAAGGATTCAGGATGAAAATATGAAACGGAAGCAGGTGATGGGTCGCATAGTTGAACAACCTAAAGAATAATGTTCCGATTATTGAAGAATGCCACAGGAGGATGGCCATTTGAGCTGTTAACAGTTAGCACTAACAGCAGAAATGAAGTTAGCCTTGGATGATGCCTTGTCACAAACACTTCAATCATTCAGCTTCAGACAAGGGGCAGCTGTCGATAAAGAACTGGGTTATTGGACAGTTGAGTCCCGATGGGCACAGTTGTGCATTATCAGAGCTTCTGTCCATAAACTGATTGGCCAGATATGTCAAGAGAACAAAACTGAATTGAATTTGGGACGAATAAATTCCTCTGAAACAACTGTATATGCCAATTCTGTTATTCTCGCCTACCTACCTGTATGGCCTATAACAATGGGCATCATATTCTCCAGCTTGGTGGCAATTACTTATCACAGAATCCATACCATCTCTGCTCCTGCCCTTGAATAAAGCTGGGAATCCATACCATCTCTGTTTACATATTCTCACATTTACATGAGATGGACCTTCAACAAATGTTAGAATAGTTTTCTTAGAAATTTTTCAATGAACTAAAATATATATATGCGATTTTGGACTTTAGGGACATGATAACCTTAAACTCATGTTCCTTTCTCAATGATTCTCTCAGCCATGTAACTTCTAGCTGAAGAAGAGCATGTTCCTTTTACACATCTTAGCTTTGTAGGTTATGCCGGCATATATACTGACTGATCTCCTTAGAGCATCCAGTTCTGGACTCCACTTATATTTCTCATCACGCACAATCATGCCAGCTGCCATTATATAGTTATCAGGAGTGGTATTTTTTTTGTTGGACCTGCCATTTTTTCAGCAGAGCCATTTTAACCCATAAGTACACTTGTTTCCCTTTCTTAGTAAAATAGTTGGCTATGTATCTGGAGACAAACACCTGATTACAGCTCTGCACATATCTGGAGACAAACATGGTACACAAGTAACTTGGCTATGTATTCAATTTTATTTTCAGTCAAGGAAGTAGGATTATCATCACATCTGAATTCTTAATACTCAGTTCATGTATGTCTGTACTTTTTTTTTTTTTTGCGAATTCTGTACTTTTATGTTCGTACATAAACTGCTTAAAGATTTCTAAAAAGGTTTTGCTTTGTCCCTAAAAAGTATCGATTAATTAACAAATCATGCAAGCCGTTAATTTCAACAGCAGCAGCAGCCGCCGCCGCCGGCTCAGAGGAGGATGGTGGCGTCGAAGAAGCTCATGAAGGTGGGGCCGTGGGGCGGCGCCGGTGGGAACCCATGGGATGACGGCGGCCACACTGGGATCCGCAGCATCACCCTGTCGTACGACAGCCGCTGCGTCGCCTCCATCAGCGTAGAGTACGACAGCAACGGCCTCGCCGTTCCCGGCGAACGGCACGGCGGCGCCACCGGCAGCCTCACCACCCAGGTTGGTACGTCGATGCGATCGCGCCGTAAACGGCCGGCATGATCGCGCCGTGAACGGCATGATGCGGCTTTTTTTTACTAGACTGCGTGCGTGTCATGCGTAGATCAAGCTGGTCTTCCCGGACGAGCACCTGACGGCGGTGAGCGGACGGTACGGCGCCGTGGCGCCCGGCGGCTCGCCGGTGATCCGATCGCTGGCGTTCAGGACGGAGCGCGGGGCGTACGGGCCGTTCGGCGCGGCGGCGGCGGAGGGCACGCCGTTCGAGTTCGCGGTGGAAGGAGGCGTGGTGGTGGGGTTCTGCGGGAGGAGCGGGTGGCAGCTGGATGCCGTCGGGATGTACGTAGCGGTGCTGCGGCCGGAGAAGGTGTATGACAAGGTGCAGAAGCTGGGGCTCATGGCCTACCGCAACTTCATGCAACGGCTTGGTCCGGCGCCGGCGCAGCCGCAGCAGCAGGACGAGCTGGAGGAGCAGGGGAGAGTGCAGCACCAGAACGGCGGTGTGGTTCAGACAAGTCTCAAGACGTACACGTACTAGTGCATCTAGAATGAAATGATTAACATATAATCCCCCCAGTTCGAATATAGATAAGGTTTTGAGCATTGACACAATACTAATAGAGATTCATGAAACTTCTTATTACGAAAAAGACATTTCATGGAAGTCCAATGACAATGTTTTTACCTTAACAAACTGATTTGTTTAATATCTTAGGCGATTATCAGTGCTTGTGGACCCGCACAGTGATTTATCCGTGATGAAACAGAGCACACGTCCAAAACAGTTGATGTTAAAGAATTGGTAGACCATTTGTGGTTAGGCGTGAAATGCCACTCAAACCTAGAGCTAGCTTGTTCCCCCCAAAATGTGTTACAACGACAGTTGACTGGCTGAACATCTAGGGTTAGATATGAATTCTAGATATGACCTGAAATAACTCGGGCAAGGTCGACCAGTGATATGGTGGAGCACAAGCTCCGTCTTCTAAAAGAAAACGACACGAATCACCTAAAATGATTGCTCCGTGATAAAGGAGTTGAGGTTGCAAAGATAGCCGTGAGGTTTTCCTAGAAGCATATACTATTTAAACTTTAAAGAGTTTGTAGCTCACAAATCGAGTGCTCTCACGCTACACATGAATAGGGCTAAGGGATCCGTTGAAGCTGTGAGATTACAAAATGCGTCGGTAGGGGAGTCTTCCGCCTTAAACGAAAGCAGCCGCGAAAGCAATGATAGATTAAGCGGAAACAAGAAAGTCGGATTGAGTAACGAAAACATTGGTGAAAATATAGTACTCCAAAAATCCAAGGTTTCATCCATAAGGGCAACTCCAACACGCCGACCCAAATGGACACCTTTTTTTGGTCTTTTTTGTCCGTTTGGGTCGGCCGACAGACAACAAATGACCGCACCTGTCCGCGCGCTCGCGTGACGACCCAACGCACCGACCCATTTCATATTTTTTTTAAGATCATATATTAATAGCAGGCCAAAAGGCAGTTAGGGTTACATATAGGGGGACAAACAGCATTTTTACAATATATATAAAAAAAAACTATAAAAGGGTTGGGGTTCGCCGCCGAGGACGTACTCGTCGTCATCACTGTCGGGGATGACGATGTAGGGCGGCGACCCAGAGATGGGCTAGCGGCACACGGTCAGGCGGCGTTGGAGGATGCTCCCGCTTCTCCTGTGGCAGCGGCGGCGGCAGGCCAGGGCCCCCGACCACCAAGACGCCGGTGGTGCGAGGTTGAACGGCGGCGGAGGAGGAGGGGAGCGCGGCGCGGTGCAGATCTCCGCTGGTCGGAGGAGTAGGGGAAGCGCGGCGTGGTGCAGATCTCCGCTGGCCGGAGGAGGAGCCGGCCTCGTGGTCGTGCTTCCCCTTGCTATTCCACCGGAGCGGCATTGCTCCGGCTAGGGTTTTGCTTGCCGGTGGCGGGAGAGCACGGTGGGGCTGGATGTGGGGGCTGGGAGTGGGGACTGGATGTGGATGACGGTCGTTATCCACACGATCGAGTGAAACAGGACCCGGGTGGGGAAGACGATGGGGCGGTGGGTTGCTGCCAGGTAGGGCCAGCTTTGACCACGTGTGGCCAGGGGAGGACACGAGAGGACGCGTGGTTGGTCTGTCTCCTGTCTGCGTCGACGCAAAGCTAGCCCAAATTTGCTCTAAAATTGGATCAAGGCGGACACGGAACAGACAGAAAAAAGGCCAAAGGCCAAAATGCGTCCGCGCGTGGGGCCCTGATTTTGGCCGCGCCGACCCAAACGGACATAAACGGACAAAATGGTTCTGCGCGTCGGAGTTGTCCTAAGATTCGTGTATAATCTATAGACTATGAGTCGAGGCCTAGGATCGGGCGGTTAAAAAAAAGGTCTAGGATCAAGCCGAAAGACGTAGTCAACAGACAGGAGGGAAGAAAGAGGTTAGGGTAGCGCAAAGATGGTTATAAGTTTATTTTGAACGAGTGGTTATAAGCAATGTTGGGGATATCATTTATCAAGAACTTATCAGTCGACCCAAGATAAGGGGTAAATCTTCGTGTACTACCCCTGTTAATAGGAGGGAAGAAAGAGGTTAGGGTAGCGCAAAGATGGTTATAAGTTTATTTTGAACGAGTGGTTATAAGCAATGTTGGGAATATCGCTTATCAAGAACTTATCAGTCGACCCAAGATAAGGGGTAAATCGGCCGGTTTATCGGCATATCGGTTGATTTATCGGCCAATTTATCTTGTCGGTCAGACACTTAGAAGCGATAAATCGGACGATTTATCTGAATATCGAAAGATATCTTGAACAGTGGTTATAAGTTTATTGATGCAATGTGACCCTACTTCTACCGGGACCCATGTCTGAGTACCAAGCTCGTTGCAGTGTGGAATGTTATGATAGCCTTTGCTTAAGAAAGAACATGGAATACGACGTAGCTAGACACGCACCATGTGCACATGTATGGTCTCCCACAGTAATAATTACTGAGGACTAGAGTCGTGGAGTTTTAAGATTGACAAAGTCAGCCCATACAACTCGCAATGGTGTCCTATCGCCTTACAATCACTGTTCAAGATATCTTCCGATATTCCTATAAATCGGCCGATTTATCGCTTCTCGGTGTCTGACCGATAAGATAAATCGGGCGATAAACTGGCCGATATGCCGGTAAATCGGCCGATATGCCGATAAACCGACCGATTTACCCCTTATCTTTAGTCGACCGATAAGTTGCCGATAAGCGATATCCCCAACATTGCTTACAATGTAAATAATAATAAGCTTATAGCGAGATACATGGTATCAAAACTGGTAAAAAAACCTTTATCTAGTTGTAGAAGCTCATAACCGCTTCATCTCAGGCGATAGCACCAAACCAGTGTTGCATAGTCTTTTGCTAAGATAAGAAAGAAAGGTAAAAGTTCTTGCACAGAGCTGCCTAAAACTCTAAACAGCGAATGAAAAAGGAACGGTACTCATCAGAGGAGATCGAGCTAGAGCTGAGCAGTGAGCACTTGTTCACGCACGCAGCTCTCCCGTCGACGGCGGCGACCCGGACGGGCAATTGGGTCCGCAACCCGGGCAGTTGTCCTGGCACATCTGGTACGTGTCCCAGCAGGGGACGTCCGGCAGCACGAGGCAGCAGATGCAGAGGTTGTTCATGTAGGGCTCGCCCTTGGTGTCGCAATCCCTGGCGGCGCAGAACTTGAGGTACAGCTTGCTCTCGTCGACGACATCCACAGCGGCGGTGGTAGTAGCGTTAGCGATCGTGTTGTTGCTACGACGACCATCGTCCCGGTAGCTGCTCCTTCCTCCATCCACCGCGGCGAGGCACCCGATGAACAAGACGGCGATCACGACGCACGGTAGGATGCCGCGCTCCATGCTTGATTCTTCCTGCTCGATGTATGAGGGTTAGATTGGTTTGCAAGCGAGGGATTCAGGCGATCGACTCAATATATGTTGACCATTTCTATTATAGAAAGAATATTGGCACATTCAACGCAGGACCAACCTGAAAGGAACCTGCGAGATACGGTTGGAATTACAATCCTCGGATCACGCGATTATAGTAGGTAAAACCAACTGTACTACTCTTTTTTTTTGCGAAACACAGTACAACGCAAGCGCTCATATACACGCGCACACACTCACCCCTATGAACGCACGCACGCACACCCTACCCCTATGAGCACCTCCGAGAGACTGAGTCGGCGGGTCGAGTCTTGAGATTGACGAAGTCACCACGGGCGCCTCGCTGTCGACGGGAACGTCGCCTCCCACTGAAGAATATTCCGCCTTAAATGAGAAACACCAGCGTCAAACCTGGGGTTTGAACTCTGGTGGGCTAGGGGTACAACCACCCAACTAACCATCTTGCCACAGGCAAGTTCTCACCAACTGTACTACTCCCTTCGTCAAAAAATAAGTGTCTCAATGTATAGATACCTCAACTTGAGACACTTTTTTTTTACGGAGTGAGTAGGTAAGTAAATACATTATGCCAGTATATATATGTCGGTTCATTTTTCATTATTTTTTTGTTGACACTCCCTGCTGATTCTATGCATTCCTAACTATCACAGCATGTTTGGTTGAGGGGAATTACAGGTAGGGAATAGGAATTAGAAGATGCGAGTCTTATAATCCCTCGTACGGTTGGAAGGCATGGGAGTTGTAGGGGGGGAGGGGGATAGGGAATTAGGGGAGGCAAGTGCGGGGGGGGGGGGGGGGGGGGGGGGGGGCTGGTAATTTAGCTGGGGATTGGGAATTTGCGGAAGAGAAAAAAAGGTAGATTGGTTATGCACGTATTTCGTATCTATTTTCCTTTCTATCTTCAGTTTTTCAGTTTTCTCTCTTGCTTGCATGTGATTTCATTTAGTCAGGCCATGGACGTGAGTAGTAATTGGATGGAACTCTAGTACGAATTGATTTCTCAGCAGATACTGACACCCTTCTTGCACTAGCTCGTCGGCGCGGCCGGCCGGCCGGCCAGGTACCTGTGTGCCTTTTTCACGTCTACTCGTGAACATGTGTAGACAAAAGTTCATCTGACCGCGTCTCGCTTCATGCGCGATACGGTGCGAGCAAATTAATCTAGCGGTGTTTAATTAGGCGGAAAGATTAACATTTATTCACATGCCTAAAGTCACGCATCTATCTAACGGGGTCGAATACAATCTCAAATTCCCACAATCAGATCTCATCACAAACCAAACAAGGGAATGGGACTAAAAATTTGTTTCCCACATATAATCCCCCAGCAAACTCCCACAGCCAAACTCCCATTCCCCTACCGTAAGTTTGCCAAACAAGCTGTCAGTGCCGTAATTTAGGATGTATCTCCCGCAAGTAAAACGGTTACCATACACGTGTGTAATGTATCGGTCAGATCAGGCCTGTAGTTGCTGTCGCAGACCTGGAGGATATAGAGTAACAACCGTGTTAAGGCGAAAACAGATTATCAACATAATAACTTATTATCTAGATGACCCGCTCACTACTCCATTCCAGATACGATACATGCACTTCTTTCATCTTATCACCCACTTGCTACTATTGAAGACATCTACACATTCTTGTGGTGTCTTTGGAAAACAACGAAGGACACTTTTTGGCAGGAGAACTCACAAGCCTTGCAGATTTATCAGCAAAACACAGGCATTTTTTGCAGGGAGCAAAAAAAACGTGGTCAACGGGGGAATGATCCCTCCCTTGACTTTACGTTGTTAGGTAGGTGAGATGCCCGGTTTATTCGAGTAAGCCTCGGCGCAGCCATTTAGTCGCAGCTGGGACTCGAACCCGGGCCGGCTAGGCGCGCACTCGCAGCCTCTGCCACTGGGTTAGCTCCCAGTTCTCATTTTTGCAGGGAGCAAAGCTAGACGAAATTGCAGAGTGTGCTATGCTTCCTCAGCAGCAGATGGCACCACTTCCAGGAACTTCAATCAGGGACACATCCACCATTCCAATACCAATCGTCTTCACCGACGCTGCATGGCCTCCAGGGTGTGATGGCCAGCCCGTTTCTGCTGGCTTAGGTGTCTTCATTCTGTTTTGTAATGGCAGGCTCCTAGATTTACATCTCAGCGATCTCTCTGCCAATCTCTTCATCAATGCAAGCAGATGCCTTTGGCTTGATGCCAGCAACGAAGGCAGCAGAAATGCTTCAAATTCAGGGTGCTACAAGGGGCAACGCCGTTTTGGCAACAGCAGCAACCTCCCAGGATGTAGTAGGCGCCCCAGGTAACTGCGCAATAAGGCCCCATATTGCAGCCACAGCTCGTCTTCCACATATCGAGCTTCAAAAAAAAATGAAAATAGTCTTCCACATATCCATGAGCATCAATTTTAAAGTTTGCCATCAAGCTAAGCTTGCTCTTGGGTAGATCACTATCGTACAGATGTAACATCAGTGTCCTGCGTGCACGCTAGTCTTTGTAAAATGCCGCTAAAATCAATTATATTTCCCTGTAAAATAAGTGACACGGTTCAACCGAGGTGATTCAGTTGCCTCAGTATTATGGACATGCTCATTGGGGTGTGTGTTCTAATGTGCGCGTTCACATGGAACATTGCGTTTGACAAAACAAACATTACAAATGAACATAACCAAACTGCAGCTCAAAATTTCAAGGGCAGCTAAGCAATCTATTACTCGCAACAGTTAAAACCGAGCTCATGTTATAGGTGCAACAGCAAAGCGCTCATCAGTGCAGAACAAACAATAATTATAGGTCGACACAAAGCATTCTATTACTGTCAGAGTACAAACTAGGGCGGATTTGTAACATGGTTTCTCCATTTAACAAGACACAAAACTGATCGAGCAGATGAAGCAAGCTTGATGCATTTTACAGCTTAGTTGGCTGCCTGTTCTTCTTCTTCATACCAGACTTGGAAACCTGGAGGCTGCGGTGCACGGAGCTCAGCCTTGCAAGAGCTGGCTTGGTCAGATCAGGCCTGTAGCCATTGTTGCAGACCTGGAAGAAAACAAGAACCAGTTATTGACAAAGCAACTCATGATCCAGATAATTCAAACCAAGATACGTTCAAGGCATTGTCTATTATTTTACAAATTGCTCACAGAAGAATGCTATTTGATAGAAGGAGCACAGAAGCCAAAGCGTAAAAAGAATATTTCACCAGCAATATCTTATGCCAGTGCTCAAAACATAGCAAACAGATGGCCCTACAGGTTCAGCTCAGAAGCCAAGCGTAAAAGAATATATCGCAGAAGGACCAATTGATCGGTTGGTCTTCTCATGTGTTACGGCTCATCACGGCAATACTTTGGTAAGCAACTAAGCACAAAGAAAACAAATTATGTACAAGTCCAGCTCAGAAGCCAAACGTAAAAGAATATTTCGCTGAATGAACCAATTGATCGGTTGGCATCTTATGAGTTACGTATCATCACATCAAAACTTTGTTCAAGCAAGGATACACAATCAGCATTTCAAAAGCAGAACAGTTAGGCTCAGCTCAGAAGCCAAGCGTAAAGGAAATTTTCATTCTAGAACCTGTTTATCAGCACCTTCTTATGTTTACAGCTGATCACACGATCACTAACAAAGCGATTACATACAAAATTAAATTCTTATCAGACTAAGCTCAGAAGCCAAGCGTAAAATGATATTTCACTAAAGAACCAATTGATCGGTTGGTCTTCTTATTGTTACGGCACATCACAGCAATCCTTATGTTGACTAGTGACACCTAAACAGAAAAAACAAATAGACACCTAGAAGGTTGAGCTCAGAAGCCAAGCGTTAAAAGTATTTCACTGAATAACCAATTGATCGGTTGGTATTCTTATTGTTACGGCTCATCATAGCAAAACATATGGTGACTAATATGAAACCTAAACAGAAAAAAAAAGACTCCTAGTGGTTCAGCTCAGAAGCCAAGCGTTATGAGTATTTCATTGAATAACCAATTGATCGGTTGGTATTCTTATTGTTACGGCTCATCATAGCAAAACATGTAGTGACTAATGAAAATCTAAACAAAAACACAAAAAGGTTCAGCTCAGAAGCCAAGCGTTATGAGTATTTCATTGAATAACCAATTGATCGGTTGGTATTCTTATTGTTACGGCTCATCATAGCAAAACATGTGGTGACTAATGAAATCTAAACAAAAAAACAAAAAGGTTCAGCTCAGAAGCCAAGCGTTATGAGTATTTCATTGAATAACCAATTGATCGGTTGGTATTCTTATTGTTACGGCTCATCATAGCAGTACCCTAGGTCACCAGTTAACCCAAAAGGAAACATAACAGATTCACTAACAAGAGAGATATTTCTTAAACATTAAAAGCAAAGTTCACAAAAATGAACGAATGTGTAAACACAAAGATTATCAACTGATAAAACAGGACACCATATAAATGCTGGTGATCATTTGTATTCAGATAAGCTTTTTTCTCAAATAAAACAAAGAGCACATGCACAAGCAAATAAGTTGTAGCTCACAAGCCAAGCATAACAACGGCATTCCAGTTGAAGCATTTGTTCTCGTGTCCATACCTGGTTCTTGACAGCCTTGGCCATCTTGCGGAACTCCTTGCGCATCACATTCTTGTGCTGGAGCTTGGCAGGGGTGTTCTGTTCTTGGTCTTGGTCGTGGAGAGGACGACAGCCTTCTCATCTCCGGCCGATGGCTGGATCGCCACGGTCTTGCTGTTTGCCAAGCCTGGAAAGAGGCATCAGTCAAGAAGCCAGTTAGCTCTATGCAAAATGAGTACATAGGCATCTAAAAGGTGAAATAGATCGCTGCAAAAAGTGACAGACCAGAGAACTTGTAGGAGTGGACATTGTAGAGGTTGTTGGGCTCCTTGCTGAACTGCACCTTGGCGTTGCTGTTGCCGAACTGCTTGATGAGGAAGCAGTTGTTCTTCTTGACAAGCTCCCAGACCAGAGACCCCGGAATGGTAGTCATCTTCTTCGCCTGCATCACCAGAAAAATACAACCAACATTAGATCCTACGGGCAGTACATCACATCAGGAGAGATAACCATACAAGATTTAGGTAAACTTCGACCATTTCCTGGGGAAACGGGAGTCGATTGCAAATGAAAGTTTAGGTGAGGAACATAATAGTATATAGAGCAGAACTGGACAAGCTTGAGATTTCCATCAATAAGTTACAAGTGTGCATAGATCTTGCTACTCAGAGGAAACGTAATAAGTCACACTGGTAAGTTTTACCACACGATGTGATCTAAAGAGGAATAAATCGCCTACACGAAACCACGACCACGGATGCCATTGCCACGGACGAAATCGCTAGAACAGCAACGAAGAGGACCGCGGAAGCTAGAACAAACAATCACATCTGCGACGGCTGGCGAATCTAAGGATGCTAGCTACGAGATCCGCGTAGAGCGCATGAGATGAGGACGGGTCGAGCGCTTACCGGAGATGGGAGACGCGGCGCTGCCTTGGTCTGCTCCGGTGCTTCGGGGTAGAGGTGGCTGCGGAAGGTTGGGGAAGTCCGGAGCTCGGCGCTTTATACAAGTCTGAGGTGTCCCTTCGGGGACATCCGATACCAGTCTGAGGTCGTAAACCCTAGGTTTGCTGGACGCTTTGGGTATCGGTTGGGCCGGGCCAGAATGTGTAGGCCCCGCAGATCAGCCCGTCGTGTTCGAGTGGCCCAGCCTACCTCACTCGGCTGCCTTCCACCTCTCCGGCAACGTGCTTCGAGCAAAATGAAAAAACTCCCCGACACCGGGTGCCTGCCCACAGGAGATGTTAGGAAACATAGACATATGGCGCCAACTTCAGCTTGGGCGCTGTGTGGACAGGAGGATTCTTGGAGGCATTCGCTCATCGAATGTAATATGTCCAGGTGTGTTTGGGCGACATGCGTCGTGGATGGTGGCTCTTGCCACCGGAGTTGTGGGGGGCCTTCCCTACCTCCAGATTGGTCCCGTTCCTCGGGCCAGCTGGGGAATGGCGGCTTTGTCCCGTGGCGGGTGGGGTGATGCTTGGCTACGGATCATGGCGGATGTGTTCTTGCCGGTGATTGGTTGTGGACGCCGGGGCAGCGGCCCTAGGTGGGGAAGTCGAGGCGACGGCCTCGGAAAGTGAGTCGGCAGATTCTTTATGATGTGGTGCTCCCTGCCGTGCTTGTCGAGGGTGTCGGTTCCGGGCTGCGCGGCGGCGGACTTGACGACCCGACCAACTAGGCCTTTGGCGCGGTTGGATGGATGTAGGGGCGGCGGCCCCGAAAGGTGGTGCCGGAGGACCACACAGGCCGTGGAGGGTCAGATGGAAGACGAGACGGCGGTCTCGGATTACAAATGTCGGGGCGGCGGTGGGTGGATGTCGGGACGGCGGTCTCGGATTGCGGTGATCTTCGAAGTGCTAGAGCTACGGAGGGCGGGGGTTTCCAGTGGCGCGCATTATCCTCCTTCCATCGGAGCAGCCTATCCTAGCTCCCCATAGTTGGTTCGCTTCTCTCCCCTTCGGCTATGGTGAAGACGGCGTTTGAGGTTGCGGTGCTTCACGAGCGTCTCCTGTGCTCTTTCTGGGGTGCCCAGTCCCAATTAATTTACAACTTTAACCGCTACTTCTTTTCACATTTTGTTCCTGAGCAATCAGTTAAACATCTGCATGTGTAAACGAAAGAGAAAGAGGGATGATCTGCTTGATGCAGAAATAACGTTCCTCATGGGAGTCGCTCTTGTAAAGTCTAGTTGGCATAGGTAATACTGTATTGTCTACTACCATTCGTTGACCATTAGCACATACCTCTCAAAATATATTTTTACTCTCTATATGATTTCAAAAACTAAAAAGCTCTAGCACATAATATAATCCATGCTTCCCTCTGCGAAGGGACTTTCTTTTACCTTTATGTTGAGTCAGTTTTCCTACTCCTGTCTATTTTCCACAAGCAAACACTAGTGTCAACTTTGGTACAAGAATTGTTATATGTTAGCATATTAGACTAATTGTGCTACTTTATGTTGACAATATCCATGAGATAAATATGTTGAAAGTTGAAGCAAATGTTGAAACTTAAATCTTCCTTTGTGTTGGTTAAACACGTTTGATTCGAAAATGTTGCTTGGTGAGCTAACTCTTATACAAATTCTTATAGCTCGATGTTTCCAAAGTACTATCCATGAAAAGTTTTTACTTGTATGATGCATTTTGTTCGCTCCTTGTTTACTTTATAGCAACTATAGATAATTGTCTTGGATCACTTCATTCAGTTCATGTGCTTTACATTACTATTTGATCAAGATTATGTTGGTAGCATGTCACTTCAAAAATTATATTTTGTTATTGTTTACCTATTCAAGGACGAGTAGGAACTAAGCTTGGGGATGCTTGATACGTCTCAAACGTATCTCTAATTTTTTATGTTCCATGCTTGTTTTATATCAAATGGCATATTAACATTTATGACATTTAAAATTTATACGTCTCAAATGTCATACTTCTAAAGTTTATATCATTTTATGACATTTATTGACTAACCTATTAATCTAGTGCCCAGTGCCAGTTTCTGTCTGTTTATTACAGAAAAGGCCAAAAAATGGAAGTGCTCGGAATTGGATGAAAATTTACGTGATTTATTTCCAGCACAAATAAGCCACGGAGCCAGAAGACCAGCTGCAGATGGGCCCACAGCCACCACGTGACCTCATGGCGCGGCCTACCCCCAACCCGCGCCGTGGGCCCGCCTGGCCCACCTAGCTACCGCCTCGCGCCGTCTCTTCGCCTATAAAATCAGTCCTGACCTAAAAACGACGGAACCGAAGACTTTTCCCAGATTCGACTCCGAGCTCCGCCGCCACCAAAAACCCTAATTCGGGGGACAGAAGTCTCTGTTCCGGGACCCTGCCGGGACGGGGAAGTGCCCCCGGAGCCATCTTCATCGCCGTTGCTGCTTCCATGATGAGGAGGGAGTAGTTCTTCATCGAGGCTGAGGGCTCTACCGGTAGCTATGTGGTTTATCTCTCTCTCACATGGTGTGATCTTTATGTGATCATGAGCATTGTAATCTAGTTGAATTCATAGATGTTACCCCTTCATTATGCTACTCAATTGGTTTTATCATTATAATTTCCGGAGTCATTGTTGAGAACACAAAGGCTTGGTGACAGTGCGGGTGGCGTGTGTGACTCTACCAGGATAATAGATTAGAGAGATATTTACCATGAGTTGTTCTTTGTGTTGGATGTCATTGTGAAATCATGGTGTTTGTTTACTCAGACTTTAAGGTTTGCTTTTGTAGCCTACGTAGTAGTAATGATGTTCGTTATCCAGCAGAAGAATAGTTCCGAGTAGCACCTAAGTTGCATATTGAAGAGGAAGTATTTATATGTGTTCAGTTATATTATTATTGTTGAGAGTGACCACTAGTGAAAGTATGATCCCTAAGCCTTGTTTCCAAGCACTGAAACACCGTTTGTCTCCAGTTCTGCTACATGTTTGTTCGCTGCAATTTTTACTACAGATTACAATTACCACTTGTAATCATCCATATCACTTGCATTTTACTATCTCTTCGCCGAACTAGCGCATCTATACATCTGACAAGTGTATTGGGTGTGTTGGGGACACAAGAGACTTCTTGTATCTTGATTGCAGGATTGCTTGAGAGGGATATCTTTGACCTCTACCTCCATCAGTTCGATAAACCTTGGGTTACTCACTTAAGGGAAATTTGCTGTTGTTCTACAAACCTCTGCACTTGGAGGCCAACACTGTCTACAGGAATAGAAGTTATAGTAGACATCAAGCTTCCCCAACATCTACTTCGACAAACACAAGATATACCGCAACGGTATTTGTAAGTAATCTAGATATATCATTATGGGGTGCAGCATATCTTTATAGAATAGATCTTGCCGTTTATGTAAGACGGAAAATTTTAAATTTCTGCACGTAACCCTACACACATAGAGCGTGGAGGGACAGATGGAAGACGTGACGGCGGTCTCGGATTACAGATGTCGGGGCAGCCTCAGAAGGTGTTGATGGAGGGCTGCGCAGGGCGCGCGGTGGGTGGATGTTGGGACGGCGGTCTCGGATTGCGGTGATCTTCGAAGTGCTAGAGCTACGGAGGGGGGGGTTTCCAGTGGGCGCTTTATCCTCCTTCCGTCGGGTGGCCTATCCTAGCTCTTCATAGTTGGTTGGCTTCTCTCCCCTTCGGCTATGGTGAATACGGCGTTCGAGGGTGCGGTGCTTCACGAGGCGTCTCCTGTGCTCCTTCTGTAGCATGTCGGGTCTTTCCACCTCTACTTGAGCATGCCATGCCGGCTTGCCCGATCGAGGGTGTGGCGTGGCACGATGCGGCGGGGGTTTTTCTTCGGCGACTTCGTTTTTGTTTGGTGATGTGCGTATTGGTGGTGCGTTTCTCTGTGGTTCTCATCACTTCGTCGACGCCTTTGTATCTGGTTTTCGCCCATTTTTCCAAATAAACTGGGAACTCTCTTCTTCTTAATGAAAGCAGTGCTCCTGCAGTTGCTCGAAAAAATAAATCGGGAGAGAATTCACATTCACCGAAGATGAGGTTTCTCTCTCTTCGATAAGGAAGAGGAAAGAAAGACCCATGATTCACATTCACCATATAAGTACAGAACAAGGTTTTGACTAGTGGATTGAACATTTATGGGATGGAGGGCGTTGGTATATGTGGTTACCAAAAGCACCGCCCAATTTTCGAACAGTTTTTGGTTTGAAAAATTTATAGATCCAATGAAGGAAAAATCAGTTTAATATCACAATGGTAGATACGGTTTAAATATAGGGCAGGGAAGTTGTAAAAAAAATTGGGAGGCTCACATGGGTGCCATCGGGTTGTAGAAGGGGGTTGATGAGACGGCAGCGAAAAAATGGCGTCCCAAGGAATGCATGTTAGGGTAGAGTAGAACACGAAGAACTCTTGGCATGGCCACCAATTCAAGAACTAAGAAATGACGCTCACACAAATTCAACAGGATGAATAAGATGGCCTTCAGTCCACTTCAACAAATGTTCACTCAGTAAACAAGTTTTCATCTCATTGCACTACGGTGAAAACAAGTTCAGATACAATGATTATTTCAGCCGATCCAGCGACCGTGCGGACTGGAGAGAGCCTCCTCGTCAGGGCACCAAAAACAAGCAAAAAGAAAATTGTGCTGACAACATGAACTAGTGAAGATGTGCAGGTGACTACTTTGTCTTACCGGTGACACCTGCGACAACCTGCGGAGGTAACCAAAAACATGGGTTAGACGCAAACCTCAATCAACATTGGCAATGCCAGTACATAAAAACACGGTATGCATGAAACGGGGTGGGCAAGGGTTTATGTGATTTGAGCATGATTGTTCAGAAGCATGACGATGATGAGTTTCAAAAGATAACTTATGCAATCGAGTCTAATCTCACTATTTAAGACCATTCAAGAATTTCATAGAAAATAGCTCAATTCCAATCAGAATAGGAGAAATTTCTCGTTCCAAAGGAGCCCTTAGTATAACTAGGATTGTATGGCCAATAACTAGGAGTAATTAAATATAAAAGGTTAATTTGCAAGGATCTTACTGAATTGTCAATATCTCGGTTGGCCACACCGTGATAAAATTGGAAAACAGATAAATAACGTGGTTGGAAAATAGAGAGGACTAAATCAAAATACGGAGTAACATTTTTTATGAAGCGCAGCATAGGAAAAGAAACAAAGTTTGGGGGGACCACATACATCCTTTAGTGGGGTCGGAGCGACTTGTTCCTCGGTTGCATAAGAATCCAAGATTGGTCTAACAACTGCTGGAAGAAATAGACCTGAAATTGCAGATGCTAAGGTCAGATGAAGATAATTGGTAGACTGCTGGGACTGGGAATGAGCTTGGACTTGTCAATCAGTAATTACATAAGCTCACACAGACAAATCAGAGTATCATATGTACAAAGCACTAAACTTGCAGACGGTTGGTTCACGACTATAAACGACAACTGGTCAACCACCCAAAATGGGATGTCCGTCCTACAGCTGTACTACGCCAACAATATCTATATAGTTTAACTGAACACTTAAAATGGGGAATAACCTGTTTTTGGTTTCCACCACTTGCGCACTGAATTTTTTGGTTGCAAAGTAGAACAGAAAATAATTGTTACCACTATTTCTGCAGCAAACTAAAATTAAAGCACACTGGTTGCCAAAAAAATGCATCCAGTTGCCAGGATACAAAATGACAAAGTCTGAAGCACACATGAGACACTACCTCTTCCACACCTGGAGTATGCAGTCACGGTTGTTTGAGATCAGGAACGCTTCAACGAAGGAGAAACTAAGCAAACCTTTGGAACAACAGCAAGTGGTACACCAAAAACCTCCAACTGCAACTAAGTTCTAGTAAAGCGCTCTACTATGGTCGCTGGGAAAACTTTCGTACAAGAAACTGGCAAACATAACTAGGGAAGTCATGACATGGCTAAAATACAGAGATAACACACTACTTCCAAACTTTCACGAATGAACAACAGTAACAGCAACGAAGACTGATAATGAGAAGTATAAACATACAAATAATTAATCAAATAGGTTGAATTGATATGAGGCAAGTCAATTCATATTAAACTGAAGTAATATGATCTAGAAAATAACTTGGAAGTTAACACATTCAGCAAATGTTGTGTAGCAGACTGGCCCAAATGTGTCTCTTGGACCATTTTACAGGTATGATCTGGTTTTCTTAAGCGAAAAACAACATGCGACCTGAAAGCAGGCGTATTTTCTTAAGAATAAACAACACATGACAGGAAAACAGGGAAACATAGCCAGGGAAGTGATCATATGGCTAAAATACAGAGATACCACTGACTACTTCCAAACTTTAACAGTACCAGCAATCAAGACTGATAATCAGAAGTATAACCATACAAATAATTAATCAGATGTGTTGGAAGGATACGAAGCAAGTCGACTCATAGAAAAAATTGACAGTAATGTGTCTCCCAGACCGTTTACCAGGTATGATCTGTTTTCTTAAGCAAAAAACAATATGTGACAGGAAAACAGGCGTAGTATTTTCGTAAATAGTCTCATTCAGTTTTCAGGGAGATGAATGCAAACAGAGGCTAGCTAAGTCATCGGTCATTCAGTTTTCAGGGAGATGAATGCAAACAGAGGATAGCTAAGTCATCGGTCATCATACTGCTACTTAGTTAATTATATGTGTCATTTCGATTCCATAATTGGCAGTACAATGAATAAATGTATATCCACAAGAAAAATAAAGCATATGGTGCAATTCTGGAGGAAGGGAGCAACAAAACTCAACACAACTACATTTTGGCATGAGATCCAGAGCAACCCTTATCAGCTCCCAACCGTAAACGCGGCAGAAATGATAATCATATTGAAACAGCAATGCTCATCTCTCCTCGCGTAGGAGAGGAAATTTCTACTGTGCATACAATTTAATTTGGAGTCAACTCACTGGCGGAAACCCATAGCTGAATCTCTATCTCGATGATGGGGGGCAAATGCAAGTGTATGGCTCATGAATCATGAGTTACGGAACAATCGGAATCATGTGCCACGAGCAGTTAGCGGACACGGCCAGTGGTTTGGTTCGTAAACTGCAACGAAGTACACATCGGAAAGATAGCGAGGACCCTAGATCCGGTAAGCTGTAGCAAGCGAAAATCCACATCGAAGCATCCTTAGCCCCCGGCCATCCGCCCCCGGGGACCAGCTCCCAGTCCTCGGTGAGCCCGTGAATCTAGCTAAGCGGAGGTACACAGGGGAAAGAGAGCCTGGGCGTACTCGAGGTGAAGCGCGGCGGGCGCGTATAGGGTAGGTCGGCAGACGGGTTTGGTACGGGCGAGAGGGAGGGAGAGAGGGAGAGGGAGAGGGAGAGGGTACCGAATCCGGCGATGAGGCAGGAGGCGGCGACGACGGGCTCCTTGACGACGAAGACCTTGAGCTTGTCCATGATCCCCATGGCTGCTGCTGCTCCGCGATTCCCCTTCCTTCCTTCGTCGCCGTCGTCGTTGCCGGACAGTGGTGGACTAGCAGTAAAAAGGCTAACTGCACGAGCAGGCCCGTTCTAACGGAGGCCCAAAGCCCAACTTGTGCGAATAGTCGGCTACTGTTTACGCTTTCCCCACGAGGAAGCGGACTCAGGATATTCGCGGGGCGCCGGCGAATATCCTCCGGCCAGTCGGAATATTTTTGGCGGGGAGAGCGAATCTACCCTCGCTGCCCCATTTCCGGCTTCTCTTGCGGCGCACGGCCACCCATCCGTCTTCTTTCGTGCGCCTCCCACACACTCTCTCGCATTTCATTTTCCATGCGGCCGGACGGCCATCTATCTCCTCGCCGTCGGCTCCCGGCCGGCCAGCCGCCGGTACGTAGCATAGCGCACGCGCCATGATCGCCGCTTCAGTTACCAGGTCAGCCTATTTGCATATCTCTTGCTGCTTCACTTCTTGTTTATTCCCCTACCCTACGTGTATGAGATGGTGTTTGCGTTCGGCACAAGCACGTACTCAGCTCCCGGATGGAAGATTGTGTTCTTGGTAGAAACGGCTTGTTGAGAGTGTGAGTGAAGCAGCGGCATGTACGAGTGGCAGAGTGATGTACGTACGTGCAGGCCGCTCGCTGGCTTCGATTCGTCCGCTGAATCCTTCCAATAACATAATCATGTTCAACCACTCCCGGCCTTGTCCAAGTCACTGGCACTGAGCAAGTTCATAAACCAATCTGACCCAGTTCTTCGAAGTTTCTCCTCCGCCGGTAAGCGCCAGTATGCTCGCAAACTGCAACCAAGATCCCTAGGTAGTCAGTTGTCCTGCATATGTCCACATTACTCGCCAAATGATACTTTTTTCGACAGCTACAAACCATGAACAATTCCCTGACACGAAGGAGAGCCGAGTCCCCCGCGGAGAAAACCATATCATGAGGTTGTCCTTTTGGGTAATATTTGCACACGAACTGCCAGGCTGCAGGAATTAATCTCCAAGCCTGCCTTGCAAGCAGGGCTTTGATTGAAAGCATGAAGGTCCCTAAAGCCCATTCCACCGAAGCCCTTCACGGCAGTCATTTCGTCCCAGCCTATCGGTGCACCTTTTTGTCATTCTCCTCGTCTCCCCACCAGAAACTGCGATTCATTTGCTTGAGATCTTTAAAAAGACTAGCACAGAATTTAAAAGTTTCTATGGCATGGTTTGGAAGGGCCTGACCTGAAGTGCTGGCTAATAAGTACCTTTCTATGTGACATCTGAATCCAAGCACCTTGGGCGAGGTAGCATTCTGTGGTACAAGCTGCAGTGGCGGAGGACCCACCGGAGGCGAAGTTTACAGGCTCTGCAGTTGAAAGAGTAGAGATGCAACATCGGCGCCATGCGCTGCTGCAACTCGGTTTAAAATTCTGTTCTCTGAATTCCGCACTTAGTATATTGTGACAGACTGTGGATTAGTTTTTACATTGTTTCTGTCCAATTGTTCAGAGGTACTCCATATTTCTTTTCTTGCCTATCCAATTCTGATTCGGTCGCTTAAATCAGTGTGTATACATATGTAACTGTTACACATTTGCAACTAACCATTGTACACCAAACTAACCATTGTACAGGAAACGAGAAGTTTAGCTGATGCAACAAAGAAGTGTAGCCAACGCAACAGCGAGTCGATTTATTTCAAGGATTATCACAGTATGGTACAGAAGAATTTCGGTAACAGTCACCAGCACAACCAGTGGCCGTGATATACATGGTTACAGCTTACATAACACTCATACAAGGTACATCCATTTGCTCTCTCTGAGCTACTGATACAGGTAGTATATCTCAGTTACGCCCTGCGACACTTGTGTCCAGGTGCATCCACACTGTAAGTAGCTCCTCCTCAGTCGGCCGTCCTCTCCTGAGGGCAGAGGCCTTCTCGAGGGAAAAATAATTTCAGCTTCCTGGAGATGCTACTCTAAAATCATCTCCACGGAGTATGGAGGAGACATGAAATATGATCTCCTCGACAGGTTCATCCGGGAATAAATTACATGTCTTTGTTTCTGCAAAATCAAAGCACAGGCTGGGGTGAGCACTTAGTACCAAAATAAGAGTTGTCGCGATCCAGGTAGATGTATTTTGCGGGACTTTTACCTTTATGACTCGATTGCTGCAACCCTCACAGGCTTCATTACTCTCACAATGTTCCTCATGTGCTCAAAACCCATCACTATCAGCCCTATCAGATAAAGAAAGCTCAGTTGGAACTTTGCAAGAAAGTTATACACTGCTACAGCAGCGTTTCCACCTTCATCTGTTCGTTTCGTGAGGGTTACAGGTCTCGCAGAAATTAGTGCGCCAGTTTCTGGTAAAGATCAACGTAAGCAGTGTGCCTTCGAACATAGCCTTCGAATGAATTTTGCGACGTTCAGCCGGTTACGCATACCTGATGTGATCTCTGGCTGGGACGACCACTCATGAGGTTTCATCGCATACTTGGTGGCCTTTATCAGATCCATCATTGCGTTGTTCACCTGCAGTAGATCGATATATTATATCAGTTTCTTATCTCATTTCGAAAAAAATCAGTTTCTTATCTTTGCCGTAACGCTGAAGGATGGAAGCTAACAAGGATATATCAGATCAATATTCATTTTCTCCTTTGTGTTAATTATTTTCACTGGAACACCAATGCGGCGATCTTAGAGGTGAAATAAGCCTGAGAGGTGAAGTAGACTGGTCAGTTTACTCTGCCCTTATGAACAGTTCATCTCCACAAGTTCAACTCAAAGACTTTTACTAGAATTAAGAGGGTTTGTAGTACAATTATGTCCAAACATCATACATAATGTAACCATATGTAGCTGGCAACTTCACATAGTTAATTCAGATCCATATATTAGTTGCTTGAGCAGCAGCAGGACTGTACAGTTGTTTCTTGGTTGTCAGATTGGGCATTTCTTACTTACATGAATTGTAAAACGTAAAAGTCAACATACAGGATTCATAACCTAAAAACTTGATCAAATCCATTGATTTGGGCATTAGTGCCAGCTCACTAGTTTGCCTGGCTTGCAATAGTTTTAAATATTTCAAAATTCGATCAATGTGTGCACTAATTTACAAAAGTGCATGCCTACCTCATCTGGTCTTTCATGGCTTACTAGATGTGCACCCTGAAGGTCTACCATCCTAGCAGCAGGAAGAAGCCTATCTGCCAGCCGTTTCGCATGGCATATTTGCGCAATAATATCAGACCTGCATTTTTTTGGTAGAGCAAGGCATGAAAAGGGATGCACATTATGCCCGGAAACCATGAGAAAGGAACACATTATTCTGGATATCAACAACTGACCTTCCGTGAATAACAGAAACTAGAAAACCAGCACCACGTATGGTATCTAGTTCTTTAGTTGTCATTTTGTGAGTCCAACATGCATTAACTTGACCTTCAAAGCCGCAACTAGATTGCATCCCTGAAGATGATATGTTCCTCACATATTGCTGGAAGTACAATGCACAAAACAAATGAGATTCCCGTGACAGAAAGAGCCAAATGTATGAAGACAATATTCCAGATGTTTACAAACAAAGTTTCATGGCATAGGAATATCACTCACTTTGTAGAGGATTGCTCTCCTTGTGCAGGACTCAAGTTTCTCATCCAGGTATTCCTGCATTTAACTAACACATGTGAGAACGTTGAAGAACGGAGGACGAATGAAAGGAAATAACTGCAGCTTTTATACTACTATTATTCAGGCATTGGCAGCAGGTGCAACCACAGTTCCTCACCTTGGTATAGTGGGTTTCCAAGTCTACATGAGCTCTTTCCTCTGGAGTTTTTGCCCTTAAGAAACGGAATGCAAGAGAGAGCATCTGCCCGTCTACCTGAAAAATGGACAAAGTTCACTGATGAGAACTACAGATCCATTTTCCAAAAATATCGTGAAGAAATGAGGTTTCAGCATCCCAATATATACCTTTGGTAAACACTCCAGCCCACCCCCAGTGACATTAAGCAATCCCAGGGAGCACAGCCTGTGAGGCGCGATGCCGCCAGTTTGCAAGAAATCATCGCACCTGTTTGCAGAGAGCAACGACGTCAATGTTTGTCTATGGAACCGCATGCTATCTCCTTCAAGGTTCAGAATTTGATCTTATGTAGCATCAAAGCAACTCACCCATGGAGTGGCCAAAGACATGGGCTTTCTTCCACCCCAGATGGTCATCACGGCCAGCGCGTCCCTCGCCATGATCGCCGTCCTGCCAGAGAAAAGCGTTCACACGGTCAGTGCCCAGAACCACCAAGTTTGACATTTTCAACGCGTCGGCAGCGTTTCATTGAAGACTGTTCCCCTCTTTCTTTCTTCTCCGGCGTCAAACAATAGTTTCTCATGAAAGCTATGGAACCGAGGAAAACGTGCATTAAATCCGACCGAAAGCTACAATCTTCCTTCCAGATCTCCGTCGACAGCCTCACGGTTGAGCTGTACAACGATGGCGTTTACCTAACTCGCCCCCTTCCGATCACCAACATCGGATCTACAGGGCGACGGGGGAGATTTGATTGGATTCGATTTGAGGAGGGGGTCGGAGAACTCACGAGTAGTGGGACTTGTGCGGGAGGATGGAGCTCCGGCCGACGCCGCGGTTATCGAAGCTGCAGACCTCGATGCCCCCGCCCTCGCCGTCGTCGTCCGCCGCGCCGGCGCCGGCATTCTCGTCCGTCCGCTCTGCGGCCTCATCCTCGTCGGTGGGCTCGACGGACCCGGTCAGCCCCTTAATCTGCAGGCCCCACGAGTCGTGCGTCCCCGCCAATCCTGCCGAACCCAGCAACCATTTCTCAGCGAAAAATTCCTCAATCAGCAAAGGAGAGAAGAAAGATTCGGGTGGGGCGATCGTACCGACGACGAGGAGCACCTTGGTGGCGCCGCGGCCGTATCGCCGGTAGAAGAGGCGGACGCCCTCCCACTTGTCGCCGCTCTGGTACCGGTCACCTCGCAGTAAGGCATTGCCGCGTCTCTCGCCTCGCCTGCTAGAACCACGATCGGCTTTATATCTCACCGGATTTGGCTCCTCGTCGTTACGGATTCTGAGCTGGATTCCAAGCTAGCTTCCTAATTGGGCCGACGCGAATTGAGCACGCACGGGGAAAGAAAAAATCGGGCTTTTGAGCGGAGCTTCGGAGAGAGGGGCGGGTAATATATAGCCGCCCGCCGGGACTCGGAGTCGGAGTCGTACGGGCGGGAGGGAAGGTGAGGAGGAGGAAGATTGCACACGTGGATGGATGGATACGGCGCCGGAGACACGTCCGCCTCCGGTCGCCGTCTGCTGAGTCAAAGCGGATGCGCTCGCGCGCGGATGGATCGTAAATCAATGGGGCTGAGGTCCACAATTTTTTGGCGCGTTTTTTTGTGATCGTGCTGCACAACTGCTGTGTGGTGTGGTATTTGTTGTCCATATTTTTGGCAGCCTTTTGGGTTAGATAGAGAGGAGTGCAGGATTTGTTCTTGTGAGGTAGGAGTAGAGGATAGAGTAGAGTGGTGATGATTAGATTGAAGGGCGGTGCATCTTGTCAGGTTATGTTGTGTGGTCTCAAAGAAAAGTATGATGATAAAATGTATTGAGTGGTCGTTTGCTACGTGGTCTTAGGGAGTGAATGTTTGCCCGACCTTGGTTTGGTAAGAGAGGAGGGTAAAAAAGAATGAAGGATCAGAGAGGTATGAGGAAGATGGAGGCTAATCGTACGATAGAGACAACACCCGGTGGCCTCAATGTTTGAAAGATGGTGTTACTTGGTGCTCGTCATGGGTTGGGGTTGCCTTATCTGGGTGTCTACGCCGCGCCTTCATGAGATCTCTATGGTTGGTAGTGGTCTTAGAAGCTGACGGAGAAAAGAAGGGCAACGTCGAAGATGAGGTCTCTTCATTAAGGAAGAAGAAAGAAAAGAAGGGTAGCATCGAAGCTGAGGTCTCTCCAATAAGGAAGAAGAAAGAAGGACCCATGATTCACATTCACCATATAAGTATAGTATTGTAAATAACAAGGTTTTCGGTACTAGATTGAATATTTATCGGATGGATGACTCCGGTATATGTGGTCACCGAAAAGCACCGCCCAATGTTCGAACAAAATTTTAGTTTGAAAATTTTAGAGATCCAATGAAAGCAAAACCAGATTTATATCACAATGCCTACCTTGTCTCAGTGGAAGGAGCAGTCACTTGCCTTTAAGTTACTTTTGTCAATTTGATCAAATATGAGAATTTAGCCTTAATTTTTTTTGGAAGATGCCGGTAAATACTGACTCCAATAACTAAATGCGTGATATAAAGTGAACTCCTGTCTGGCGGAGTAAATCCGAATTGGGCAAGGTTGTAGCAAGCGATTTGGCCCGTGAAACCATACTTGAAAAAAAGACATGTGTTGATTATTAATTACGTTCAAGATATATTATCTATACCTCTTATAAAATAAAACCCCACTAAGTTCATTTATGATTTTTCTATCTCTACATGCAGCATAGCCACATCATCAAATAATCACAGCCATACGATCTTGATCGCCCATCCGTCTATTCACCCTATCGTGCATGCACCTGACCGTGCATTCCCACACAATATGTACAAAGTTGTCCCCCCATCTCACGTGAGATGATCAAGTCGTACAGAGCAAGCATCGGTTCATAATTCCTTTTTTTTTCCTCCCACACAACCAGCCGTAGAGAGACCAATCTTCCCTAATTTTTTTCTCCTGCACAACCGTTCCCCAATTTCATGGCCGCCATGGCCGTGCCGTTGGACCAGATTGTCGCATGCCTCTTTCAGTCCCTCCCCGATATCCCCTGTGCCATGGCTTTGACCTCCGCCACCGTTCGCCGCACTCCTTCCCTTCCCTCGACCTCAACCATGGCAGCCTCAGCCTAGCTCTCCGCCGACCTCATCTTGACTGCTCCGCCAGCATTGGCGCTCCTCACCCTCGAACTCACCTATGGAAGCCTCAGCCTACCCCTCCGCCGGCGTCAGCCCGACCTCTCCGCCAGCATCGGCGCTCCTCCCTTGCCTTTCCACTTCACCCATGGTTTTTTGCATTGTCAGTTTCGCCTCCATTATGCTCAACAGCCACTCATCTTCCGTCGTTGCGTTTGTTAGTGCTAATTAATCTCTTCAATTTGCAATGCTCATAACGGCTGAGAATGTTGTCCTGGACACCCGAATTAATCCATCATTACTCATGCTCTAATTGCTTTCGACTTTTGGTTTCTAGGTCCTCTATATATATGCTGTCGTCGCTGCTTGGCTCATCATAATTGGTCCGCTCCCGAGCTTCCCATACTCATTCTGAGGTGCATTTTTTTGTCCACTCTGCTCTCAGGTCGACGTGCCACTTGCTCCTTCAAAAAATTTGACGTTCAAATGTTGTGGCAACAGGGGTCATGGTGCCTACTGTCTTCAGCTACAACCTTACTACTCTCCCTTCATTTTTCTAACGTTTTGACAGAGGCAAATCTGGTGAGCACCATGTTTATGAACCCACCTCTCTATTGTTCAGATTTCGTATGCTTTCGTTAAACCAATAAAAAGTCTTTGGTACCCTGTGTGACCTAAGGAGGTCCCATGTTTTTTCAAATTTTAGTATCTTCTTCTGTCCCTGAATGCTTGATTTTTGGGTGCAGGCTTTTTTGCAGCTTCGTGGGAGCCAACATAGCCTGTAAGTTCATGTTTCCTTTTTCCTATAAAGATTGTACTGCTCTACATTTTCTTCGGTTTCAGTTTGAACTCTCAAATTGTCTAGCGATACTATCTTAATCATTATACCATGTATGCTTTTTACACAGAGATTTTCTCAAACTGGATGTGCCTCCTCTTCTCAAGTGGGCTGCTCATATTGTGTCATCCCTCAAGCGTTCTTGAGCGCCCCTCCATTGAAATTGTTACTTCTTGCCTTCGCAAACCAGGTATGGCTCGAAAACACTTATTGTATGTTCGTAATTTTCATGTCATTCCCTATGTTATTTACCTACACTCCTATTTTCTACAGGAAATGACTTGATGCACCAAAAAATGTGCTACCCTCGTCAAGTCATTGAGAGAAACTCATATAAAGTACAAGGAGGTTCTTGCAAAGATAAAAAGTACTCCCTCCGTCCATAAAAGGATGTCTCAACCTATCCCAAATTTGCATGTATCTACACACTAAATTATGTCTAGATACATACAAATTTGGGGTAGGTTGAGACATCCTTTTGTGGACGGAGGAAGTAGTACGAAGCCACTAACATTTCTCACTTTCAAAGGCACCGTCACACATACTGCAAATAACACAAAGCTATCAAGAATCATCAATTCAAAACTGCCAAGTTGATTGTCGAGTATATCAAAAAGGAAACCCCGCCACATGTCCAAATGGTTCTCCCTGAAGAAGATGTAATACTATAATAATGAAATGAAATATATGAAACACATTGTGCTCATATCCAAATATTTTCTGTAATACTATAATAAATGAAAGAATATATATCATGTATCTCCTGTTTTATTTCGCATACTATTCGCCCATCTATGTAATCGTCTTCAATACAACTTAGTATAATCTAAATATAATGCAACAAGTACCCGCCGCAACGCGTGGGGAATTTTTCTAGTTTAAAGAATGAAAGACCCAATTTGTAACAACGTGCACCACCTATGCAGGAAAAAGAACTCAAGGGATCGCTGCAAATTTATTTAGATTGATACAAGTCATACAAGTTTTATAAACAATATATGTTAACTAGATTTACATAGTTAATTATGTGGATATATTTTTATTTCAGAAAATCTGCAAGGAGCACATATGTACAACAGATCATGGCAATTATAGAGCATGTAGAAGGTTCTAACTTATATTGAATCCATAATAACTCGCAAGACATATCTGGTAATGAAAAACCAATAAAGAATGTTACTAATAATTAAATGTATGCTCGTAGAAATTATTGATGTATATATGCTTAACTATACATATACTAAAACATATGTTAAGATATGTTTTGGACCATATATGATTGAGAGATCTCCACCATAAATATATATAATGATATATAGTTTACAAAATTGCTAAACAAAACTTATGCAGGAAATAATGTTACGGACCTAACTTTTCAATATAGCACATTGAAATGTATTTTTCAACAATATACATTACAACCGTATAACAAACAACACTTAACTAATATTTAGAAACTTTATCCAGTGGTCAACCATGTCAAATAAGTAATAAAAAATTATACATGATAATAACCTATAATGTTATAGTGAGTTTGAAGTATACAAGTTTAGTGTAAAATAAATATAAATAATTCAATTCGCCTCGGGTCCTAATTATTGTTGGACCGGCTAGTGTCAAAAGTATAAAGGTTTAGATCAATGTGCCCAAGAGGCGTGCGTGGTTTATGATCCATTCTTCTGCTTTTCTCCCCCTTTGTAGATTGTTGATGTATATGCATATACTTTTATTCGCTAGTCGACCAAATTTGAAACCAAAAAATCAATTTTATTCAGCAGGAATAGGATGATCTAAGATGCTCTGGTACAAAGTACTCACATACACTGGAAGGAGCCGACAAAGGAGTGGGGTACTGCAATGGTAGGTACTCACACCAGTTTGCACATCTTGAAAAGAGTACTGGATGGGATGCAACGGACCACCGTTCGTCATCGCATGCATCAGTCACTGGTGGCGATCTCCTCCACCGCTACCTCTCCCTGAACACACATCAGGGCCTAGGGTTTCAAAACCAAGGAACGGGCCGGAAAGGAAGAAGGAGAACTTTGGAGGGTAGGGGGTGACAGAACTGACCGGACCGGAGAAGGCCTACGTAGTCGTCGCAACAGTCACCAGCGTCGGAATCCTCCACCGCTGCCTCCCAGTGCACGCATGAGTACCTAGGGTTTCAAATGAGGAAACATGACGGAGAGAAAGAAGCGGGAACTGTTGGGAGGTAAGGGGGGTGAGGGAACTGACCGAAACCGGCGCGTCGTTGAAGGCCTGCCTTCCTCGCTGAAGTCGCCGGCGTAGCGCCCTGCCGTGGTCGCTTCTCGACTACCTCTCATCGGCCGACCTGCGGTGCGGTTTTGAAATGAGACCTGATTCGACGGGGGAAAAGCAATAGAGAAGGTAACGCCCAGCGCGTGACGTGGCTCGGTGTGGGCCGCGCGGTGAGACACAGTCCAACAAAGTTTTATATCTAACGATAAAAATGATTTGATTGATTTGGTTTAACGTGGTTTCTATTAGACATCCTAATATGAAAATAGATAAAATTCACTCCGATCATCATGTGCTGAGCGAGCGAAGCTCGAGCTCAGTTCAACAAGGAAACGGTTTTCCTGATCATGTCAGAAAATAAAGCACGAGGATCGATACTAAACTTGGCTTGCATTCAGCCGCAGAAACGATACAGTACAATTGGTACCGATCAGCAGTGAAGACCAGCGATCCGAGATTGGGTCGCACGGACGGACGGACGACGGTCGTCCGTCGCTCGCTTGAACCGCGTGGGCGTTGCCGTGCGCGAGGAAAAA
This sequence comes from Poa pratensis, assembly GCA_947311845.1. NCBI lineage: Eukaryota > Viridiplantae > Streptophyta > Magnoliopsida > Poales > Poaceae > Poa > Poa pratensis. The sequence goes on from CAMZMU010000037.1 coordinate 11,836,559, forward strand.
GCGTAAGGAACGGGCCACACGTACAGTGGGAGTGGGAGACGACTGAAGGTGTCAGGCGGCGGCCCGCAACGACCCGCATAATCCCAGATTAGTTCAAAAGAGCTTAATTTGCGAAGAGAAATTATAACTAGCCTAACCAATTTTACCTATGTAGCGGCGCGGATCGGGCGCCGCCCTGACACCTGACGAAGCGTGGCCGTCCACTCACCGTCTCACCGTCCCGATCTTTCTGTCCTCCGCTGCGGCATCGGCATCCCATGGGCGCCGGCCGGCCCGTGCATCCGTTCGGTGGTGGGCTTGCTGCTTCACTAGCGACCACACGTCCTGCCGCCGGTCGTACCTACATCGATCCCTATCTCGTGTTGTTTAAACGCAGGCGTTGCTGCCGTGTGTTTGCGTGCGATGCATGCCACCGTCGCCGTATCGTATCACCGCCGGCGCACAGTCGGGGTTCACCTCGCCCCAGGGCATCGTGACCTGGGCAAGAAAAGGATCCACCGGAGCTTGCACCAGAGCAATAAAAAACAGACGGGGAACAGAAGGTCGGCTAGTATGTGTTTGATTAATCCATCGATCCATTTGTAGCTAGGCGACAAATGGAGTTTTATAGAACAAATCGTCTACGTTTCATTAATCGATCGATTTTGTAGGCCCGCTACCACGAGTACTTTTTCATCTACAACCGGCTGCGGGATGCAGCAATATCTTCTTAATTAAAAGTGATTGCTTGTCTGCAACAGAATATTCAAGACCGGTTGCTTTTCGATAAGACGATATGATCCTGTACCCCGGCCACGGAAAAGGGGAAACTTGTGATCAACCCACCTGTTGCTGCATCACGAGGTGTCAAACGCAACCGCGCAGATTGATCATACGCAACGGGAGAAAACAATTAGATACTTATGAGATATCCAATCCAGAAGCGTCTGATCGAGGGAAATGGTCACCACACAAGCACGCTCCATACACCAATTAATTCTTCCCCAATTACATACTCCCAATATTCATTAAGCTTCCAGAGAACCCGGCAGGAACGTGGACGGTGGAAAGCCTCTTGTTCAGGAGCAGCTTGTCGGCTATTCACTGATTAATTTGGCCGATCCAATTAACCAGATTAACAATGGCTAATGATTACTACTCCCTCCGTCCCAAAATAACTGTCTTAGTTTTATCAAAAAGTGGATGTATCTAGACATGAAACAAGTATACATATATTCACTTTTGTACAACTTTGAGACACTTATTTTGGGACGGAGCGAGTACTTAATTAGCGCATGTCGCCGTTAATTCTAATCAAGGATTCAAGGTAGGCATATCGCTCATACTCGATGTTTTTTGTTTTGTTTTGCGAATCTCCATATACTCGAAGCTAGGCAAGCCATCTTGCTTGACCACGACCCACGGGCCGTGGTACCTATCTTTGCTGAAGAAAACTCCCAACTCGTGGGCATTCTTTCCCCCCAAAATGAAAGCTACGACAACAGACCCTTTTTTTTTAGATTGAAAGGGCTCCGCCCCCGATTTCATTTTATTAAAACGAAACCCATAATACAAGCTGTCGTTTTTTGCGCCACCTTCACCTCACCACCTCCAACCTCTACTTTTACCAGAATTTCTACGGAAAAACACTACCAAACCAAAACTCTTACACAACCAAACACAAGCCTCAAACCACCAGACTCCAAACTAAACCAACAAAAGCAGCGTCTAGCAACGCACTACAGAACACATACAACCGTAACAACCTTCTCATTCTTGTCCATCAACAGCTTGTTACGCCTGGTACCATCTCTCTTCTCCTCTTTTCTTAGCTCACCCAGCGATCCTTTGAGTCAACGGCGCCCAAGATCTGCGCCACGCTGCGAAACGCCAGGCGAACGAGTAAAACTAATTAATCAAGAACGGGAACCGGGGCTTTGATGTGACCGGGCAACGCTTCTGAAAACCCGGGAAAACGAGCAAAAGGTAGGAACGACAAGAAATAATTCGACACCGTACAGGGAATCACACGCGCGTCTGCGACATTTTCTTCTCACTCGAATTCAGACATCAGGGCAGGCCGTTGCCGCCGGTGCACAAGCCGTTGTAACAGCCGTGCAAAAATTGGAATGTGAGCCATCGCAGCAAGTGATGAGCCAGTCACGTTTAGCACGCTGCCACCTCAGAGAACGATCTCTGCATGCTGGCCAGCTGGTTCGTTATGAGATTTTAGTATTCAGAAGTTCAGATAATCGCCGGAGTTGGTTGCTTCTGAGATCGTTCCTTCCTGAATTGGATTATCGTAGTGTTTATTTGAACTAACTCTTAGATGATACATCATGACGCGGCTAAAATAGTAGAAAATGGTACATTTACCAGGCCGACGAGCTAACTGTTTTTCAGATTACAAAATGATGACCTCATGAAGAAGCAGACACCTGAATTACGAGCCCAAGAAACCTGACTTTTGTCTAGGGTTATGCCAGGCAGACCGAGGTGATTATCTGGCTAGTGACCGTTCCCGGGCTTCCTGTGCGGGTCGTGCTTAGAGTTGGCTGCTCCGTAGTCGTAGTCAAGAACCTCTGTCACGATCGTCCTCCTGCTGTGACTCTGCATTAGGAATGGTAAAGAAAAGTGTGACTCGGAATTAAACAAACAGATCAGTGGACAGTCGAATGCACTTTTAGGAGTTTGATCAGGGACTGTCTGAAGCCACAAACAACTAGTATAATGTACTAGTGCCATGTCAAGTCAATCTAGTGCTAGCATTTCGCTATCACTAATGCGTGAAAATAGTGCAACAGGGTGGAGAATGCATCACTGCCCCTGTCATTACTTTCCTTTCTCCATCAGAAGAAAATACTTTTCGTAGATGAACGCATGTATAACCTAGCACAGTCAACCAATTCTTTTCTGATTAACATATGCGTACCTTTGTTACTTTTGAAGCATCCCCATCATGGATTTCAAACGTTGAAGTTTCTCCTGCGTTGAGACCAGATGAATTAGTCAATCTGCACAGGGTAAACTGATAAAAAAACAAGCCGGAGGCAGCAAAAGGGGAGAGAAATGGCTTCAGTTGTACCTGAAGACGCAGCGACCAACAGAGCCATCACAAAGATGGCAGTGAAGATGGGCTTGAGTTCCGGCATCGTGATTTCTGTTCTGCTGTGCTACGAGCCTGCTTCCTAGTTACTGGTGATGAGCGATGTCGCATGCAGTGCCCTTCTTATATACGGATGCTGATCCTAAAAATGTGCAGCTGTTAAAGGTCAACCCTCAACTCAAGTGGCGGCAACTTTTGTGAAAGATATGGTGCTGGTGCTGGTGTAGGTGTACATGCGGGGCACGGAGCACCAATGATTCGTTCCACACGACAGTGATGAACCTGATCGAAACAATGTCAACCACCACTGTTCGAGCTTGATCTGGCTGCACAGATCAAGCTTTCAGCTTCACAAGTACAAGTCCATGCACATGGTACCAAAGCAAGCACTGATGATCAAGTTGCACAGCTCGCTATCCATATCGACTAGAGTTGTTGCAATGGAGCAGTGGAACATCAGTGTGAACTAGTGCAGTTGCACGATCGAGTGGAGTGTGGCCACGTATGTGATATCACGTCCAGGCGTTTCGATAGTAGCCCGGCCTACCCTAGGGTTGTACCGGGATATGGATATGGTGCATGGTCCTGCTACAGTACTAAGAGAGGACTAGTGCCACCATGACCCAAGTTGCATGTGCGATCAATGGTGGTAGTAGTAGCAAAGCAACTTTGCCACACACACTGACATGTCACTGGCCGTTTGGGGTGCCTTCTCCAGTTCTCATCGGACAGATTTTTCAGCTGCTTTGAATTGTGAGTAATGTTCCTTCTCTTTTGCCTACCACTTGGATTGACAAAGCCAATTTTCTTCATGTGTTGTTTGGACATCCTGTGACAATAAAGGAGCAGGTAATCAAGTGTGTGAGACAATGCCTATCCAAATGCTGTCTTGCAAGATAGAATGGCATCCTCTCGTACGTTGCATGGTCTACAATTATTTGCATCCCCAAGAGGCAAGCAGGTTTGGGAGTTCTGAACATTAGTATCCAGAAGAATAAAGATCTTCTTCTCAATAATCTTCTTAAGTTTTTTCATAAAGTTGACACAAAATGGGTGAGTCCATTTTGGAACACAAACTATTCTGATGCAAGGTTTTTGGAGTGAAGGTCAATTGTTTGGTTCTTTTTTCTTCGTTGTTTTTTCCTGGTAATTTTCAGAGGCGGGTATGATAGCCGAGCGTGACTACATGTTTGACACCGTTGACACGAGTTCGTCAACATACACTACTGACCAGCTTAGCTGCGCGATGGTACAAGTTTTTTTGTATTTTACAGTTGCGGGACTTGGTAAAATGTTCATCCAACTCACACCGCATGTGGCTTTTTCTTGCTTTCCTGTTCATAACATAATCTTCCGATCATAATACCATGTTACAACAGTATCTGCCTATACATCAAAGCAAGACATTTTTACCTATCAAAAGGCAGTAATCTTTCCTCATGTCCACCGGAAGCGCTAAGAGAGATCTGAACTTGGACCGGCTCTCATTGCACGCAAGGACGCCATACGCTTTCAGCAGGTCACCACGTTCCAAGTCGGGTATCTCCCGTAGTTTCACCAACATCTCTTCGGGGGAAGCCACCCTTGGCAAGGACAATTTCAGTGGCCTGGCTGGTGTTTCGAGATATGTGTCTTCTTTTTGTATTGTCCGGGTTCGGTTGCGGGAGAAGTACTGTGAGACTGCGGAGGCAACAAAGCAGGTGAATAAGTAGGATTCGCCGTCGTACTCGCAGGGGCGGATCCAGCCGCCCCTATGCCCGGGCGGCCGCCCGGGCTTGCCGGCGGTGCGCGCTTGTATTTTTTGATTTTTTGTAGTGATTTTTGCTGAAAATTTAGCGATTTTTGATTGTTTGCCCGGGCTTCCGGAAGTTTCTGGGTCCGCCACTGCGTACTCGCATATGGAACGCAACTCCATGCGCCTAGTGTCCAACTCGATCAACCGTATCGCATGGTCACCGTCGACGTCGTCCATGTCATACTTGTCCTTATGCACCCTGAAGTAGAGAACGTATGGGTCGTCGAGGCTCACGGTGGGGTACTCGGGCCTGATGCGCGGGACGACGCCGTGGTAGCCAGGGAGCGACCATAGCTCGTCGGAGTCGACGACGCCGAGCTTTTCCCACGTCGTCATGTCGTCCATCCTGAGCATCCGCGTGGTGATGGTGAATGCGTGGCGGGAGATGGCGCAGGTGGTGGTGCCAGGGCAGCCGCAACAACAGCGGGGGAAGACATCCACAAACCTCACGACGCCGTCGGTGGCGCATACGCTCCGGTAGGACGACCAAATGCGTTTCTCGTGGTTCCTGTACTTCTTCTTGGGGTCGGGCTGCACTGGAAGAGACACGTAACGCATCTCGGGCGTCTCGTGCCATAGGTCGGAGTAGATGATGCCGCGGAAGTAATCTGCCCATAGCAAGAACCGATCCCCAACGGGTATGACCCTGTTGGTCACCCAGCAGGAAACATCCTCCCGCTTGCCCTCGTCATGGATGATGGGAAGCCGCTTGAGATCCCACTGCCAGTCACCCGATCGGAGCACGCATAGCTCGGCCGCCACCGGCCCTGACTGATCATATCGGTTGTAAAGAGAATAGGAATCCAGCACCACCACCAGCACATCGTCCTGTCCGCGGCGCAGGAGCGCGGCCTTAGACACATCCATATTGCGAATCTCTTTTGGCCTCCCCTCCTCTTGCTTGGTCACGTAGCATGGAGGGAGCAGCAAGAGCGACGGCGGCCGAGAGGGTTCTGCGGCGGCGTCACCCGCGCAGTAGAGGAAGTAGTCGAACCACCGGCCCTCTTTTTCCGTTGTCTCAACTTTGACGAGGACGGAGTCCCCATGGGCCGCAATTGCATAAGAGGAGATTTTAGTCCGGTCCAATAGGCTAGGGTTGTCGTGGCGGTGCAGGCGGATGCGCGACACCGCTGGCGGCGCAGCAAGGATGAAGGAGACACTGATGGGACGGCCTTTGGAGGTGCGAGCGTGCGCCACGGTCCTCGAGTCCGGATCGTCGGAGCCCTCGTAGTGCTCGAGCAAAATCCAGCGTGGATACACGGCGGCCGGCGCCGAAGCATCGTCGGAGGTTTGATGATCCATATGTGGCACGCGCGTGGATTGGTCGCGAGACGGGGCAGCCCGGCGTTTGTACTGGATAGATATGCGGATGGATCAAGGGAACTGATACAGCCCTAAAATCACGTATTCTGTTCGATACTATCAAGGACTCAAGGTAGAGGGGAAGGATGTGAGGTGAGAGATGGTCCAATCGAGTTGGGCCAGCCCGCTCCCGCGACAGTAGGTAGTCGGGATAACCACGGCCCACCGAATCCGTTGCAACTGTCTCTTATTTTCTGTTAACATACTTTGATCTAGGGAACGCCTAGCGCTCGGATGATCGAGATCTAAGGTAACGCTCGGTCGATACGACAGCCTGTGACGCGACCCTTAGATTGAGCAACGAACCTTTTGTTATGTGGGCTTTTTTTTTTGTGTGGTTGCTAGTGAGCAACGAACCTCCATACGGCACGTGTACACGTACGGAGCCTACGAGCGTATGAAGAAAAACAATCAGGCCGCTCGAGCATAGCACGTCCGGCCGCCGAGCGTACGCTCGGCACGTCTATGTAGATTTTTTTCTTCACTTTTTTCTCACGTAGTAGCTCGGTGTCCAGAGTACAAAAATTTCCAAAAACCATGAATCAGAAAAAGGTCATCCAGAAAAAAACATGTCAATTTTAAAGAATTCTTATGAAATTTGAACCTACCTATGAATCATGTCTAGTTTGCACTCCAAAAAACTGATGATGTGCAATTGCACATTCATCATGTGTAATTACACGTAAACAAAAACATATGCAATTGCGCTAGAATGAGAGTCATGTGTGATTGCACGCTAAAACGAGAATCGTGAGCAATTCTAACAAAACAACTTGTGCAATTGCGGGCTAAACGAGACTCATACATAATTGCACGCTAAACGGGAATCAAATGTAATTGCACACTAACAAAGAAACATGTGTAATTGCATGTTAAACAAGAATCATGTGTAATACACTAGACGAGAATTATGTTTAATTGCACGCTAACAAAAAAACATGTGCAAGTGTGCCCTCATGAGAATCATTTGCAATTGCACGCTAATCAGAATCATGTGCAATACGCTAGACAAGAATCATGTTTAATTGCAAAACAAAAAACATGTGCAATTGCCCGCTAGCAAAAAACATATACAATTGCACGCTAATGAGAATCATGTGCAATTGCACGCTAAAACAAGAAGCATGTCGTCGGCGAGCGAAGCAGACAAGCTAAACTAGAATCATTTGCACATTAAACGAGAGTTATGTGCAATTGCACGCTAACAAACATGTGCAATTGCGCGTTAATGCATGGTACCGAGAATCATGTCCAAGCTAGCGAGAATCTTGTCCATTTGCATGCTATCATGAATCATTAATCAAAAAAATTGAATTGGCCATATTTCTCACTCTGACTGAGTTACTCTTGAAGATACAAAATAAATAAAAAAGTTCATCCGGAAAAAACATGTGTAATTGCACATTTATTTTAAAAAATGGACACTATATAACAAATCCATATGCAGCTACATCATACATATATCATGAGTAATTGCAAACTAACAATAAAATCATTAAAAAAATGCTCAAGAAAAATAAAAATGTGCAATTCACACTAATAAAAATCATGTGCAATTACAGTCTAAACGATAGTCATATGTAATTGCAGACTAAATGATAGTCATGTGTAATTGCACGCTACACGAGAATAATGTGCAATCGCACGCTAACAGAAAACATGTGTAATTGCACACTAGAGGAGAATCATGTGTGAGATTGTGGGTTAACAAAAACATGTGCAATTGTACGCTTACGAAAACATATGTAATTGTACACTAATGAGAATCATGTCCAATTACACGCTAAAACGAGTAACATTTGTAATTGCTGGCATACAAAAAAACATGTGCATTTACACGCTAATGAGAATCATATGCAATTGCACGCTAAAACAAGAATAATGTGGACAAATACACGCTAATGATAATCGTGTTCAATTGCATACTAAACATAATCATTTGCATATTAAACAATTTGCCTCTAGGTCCACCATGCGTTTCACATTCTAGAGACCCACACCCGAGACGACGCGAACAAAAATCAAACACAACCAGAAGAAAAAACGAAAGCCCAAAGCAAGAGGATACCCAAAAATGAAAAAAAGTTTGCAATTCCAGATACGATTACAAAAGGAGATAGAAAACAGAGTTATATGTACAAAACTGAATATGCGATTGCACGCTGAATTCATATGCAATCTAAAAATACACGCAAGGGAAAATACAATTACAAACTATGAAAAGGCATATGCAACTACGCTGTGGTTCTAGGTGCAACTGCACGCTAAGCAAATTCATGTGCAACCTAGATGTTCATGTGTAATTGCATGCTACAAAAATTCATGTGCAATTGCACGTTAAAAATAGTTTGTATGAAATTGCACGCTAAAAATTCATGTGCAACACGCTAAGCAAAATTGATGTTTAGTTGCACGTTAAAAAATCATGTGTAAATTACATTACTAAAAAAATTGTGGGCAATTGGACACTAAAATACTTGTGTAGCTGCACGCTAAATATTCATGTGCAATTACATGCATAAATAAAAACGTATGCAACTACACCTTAAAAATTCATATGCAATTGCCCGCTAAATTCGAGCGTGGCAACGCCCCTCCTTGCCAAAACAAAACCACACAGACGGTTCCATTATTTAAAAAAAAAACAAATCTCTATCATATATCAAAAGGCCCAAACACAACATAAAAAACCCAGCAAACCCAGAAAATCAAAAGGACCAAAAACAATAGAAACTATAAAAAAAGGTATATGCAACTATATTATGGCTCCATGTGCAACAAGCATTGAGTACTCCAGGTTCTTCATACTACTTTAGCTTAAACAAAGGCGCATCAGAAAAATAGCCCAAGAAAGAAGCCCATTACCTGCTATTCAAAAGGTCATAAAAAGCTCAACAACAGCAAACGAAGCAGAAAAACAAAAACGGGCCAGATCCATGCGGGACAGAGGAGAACACCAGTCAGCCCACTCCGAAACGCGAGTACCATCGAGAAGGCATCCTACCTCCAGAAAATCAACCGAGCTTTAGCAAAACTGTTTGATCTAAACAAAAACAGTACATACTGTATTTTACTTTGTTCGTTGTGTGCCTTGTCACAGCTACCACTTCCAGAAATTTCTTGATCGGCGTCGATTAAAGTATTCGTGTGGCCCGGGAGGGTTTCCTTTTGCGGTAAGCTAACTAAGCCGTCGCACGTGTAGCCAGCCGCAGCTCTGTCAGCACGCGTGAGCAGACAAACAAACCATCACATGCATATTAGCCCGATCACAGGAGAGGCAACACGTCGATGGATCACCAGAGCTGGATGGATCTCTTGGAGTTGTTTATTCCAGCTTCTTCCCTCCCTCTTGGCTCTCTCGTCTTCGCGTGCAGTGGCATGGGTTCTCGGTCGAATCAGCTCCGTCTACATGGCAGAGCTTTCCCGAAGGCGCTGGATGAGCGGCGACGCGTGTCCTCTCTACGTGGCGGCCATGTACGAGCACCGCCTCGCGACGTGTCCCGTGGCCGCCGCCTATAAAATCCTGTCCCTTCCAAGCTGCTTTCTGCAACAAAGTCGATCCATTTCAAGTCCAGTCGAGAAATAGCAAAAAGTGAGATTTAGCACTTCCGTGTGATTTCAGTCTCTTTTCGTGAGAGAGAAGATGGCTTCCAACCAGAACCAGGCGAGCTACACCGCCGGCGAGACCAAGGGCCGCACCGAGGTAACACCATCGTTTCCAAGATGATCTGTTTTCCGGCAGTTGTCGCCGCGTTGTTCTCAGTTCGTCAGTACTGAAGTATTGTGTGTCTCGCAGGAGAAGACCGGGCAGGTAGTAGGCGCGACCAAGGACAAGGCGGGGCAGGCCACGGAGGCCACCAAGCAGACTGCGCAGTCCGCCAAGGACAAGACGGCGCAGACCGCGCAGGCGGCCAAGGACAAGACGGCCGAGACGGCGCAGGCCGCCAAGGACAAGACCGTCGAGAGCAAGGACAACACCGGCAGCTTACTCGGCGAGAAGACCGAGATGGCCAAGCAGAAGGCCGCGGAGGCCACCGAGGCCGCCAAGCAGAAGGCGTCCGAGACGGCCGAGTACACCAAGGAGACCGCCGTTGCCGGCAAGGAGAAGACCGGCGGCGTCCTCCAGCAGACCGCCGAGACGGTGAAGGGCGCTGTGGTGGGCGCCAAGGACGCGGTGGTGAACACGCTGGGCATGGGCGGGGACAACACTTCCGGCAAGGACTCCACCACCGGCACCACCGGGAACATCACCAGGGATCGCTAGATGTGCTCGTTCCCGCCTAGTTTAATTTCCTTTTAGTGGGGTTTTACATGTTCCATCTTTTAGCTTCTGTGATTTCTCCACGCCCCACTTATTTAGTTGTAAGTTATGTCTCTGATGTACTCGTGTCCGGATCTGTAATGAGTACCTGTAGATGGACAGCGAGTTCTATCAAAAGTTGGAAATAAAAGCTTTATGTGATTAAACCTGTTACTTCCATGACTAATACAGTTTTTTATTATATTCATGTACAAACTACAAATGCATACATAATACTTCTTACAAAGAGGATGCATCTTACACATTAAATTCTGTTGGAGTTATAGAAATTGTAACGCTCTACGCGTTCTGAAATGAAAATGTTGCAACATGATATGAACAAAAAGTAGTTCGGCTAACATAACTGATCTTAATGTGAGCTAATTTCCGCACCTTAATGTACTATCAAGAATTGACATTTGAGTGACATTCAGGACTCAGGAGGATTCCACTACATATGATATATACGACAAAGAGCAAAATCTGCTACTCTAAAAACTAGTTAAAATCATGAGCTACCTATCTGAATTCTGATGATATAGCACCGTCAATCGAGTGAAGTTTCTGTGCTACTCGGCACCAGTGTAAATATTTTCTAAAAAAATTGTGTAACAGGACACATGTCCACCTACATCGAAATCTAGATATATTTAAGATATCCTTTTCTGAATGGAGGGAGTAAAAAAATCATGCAATTCTCTGGAAAAAAATCATGCGTGTAGATTTAAATGTTCATTACCGTAGAAAAAAGTTTCAAAAAGTAATATTGATATTTTGGACAAAAATAATAAGCATCAGGAGTCAACAAAGCAAAGCAAATTTAAAAACATGGTCAGACTTCTCTTTTTTTTTCACATGTCAATTTCTTCTGAATTATTTTGCACAAAATTGCCAGTTAAACACACATGTCGACCACTACGTGTGCGGTTTTTTCTTGTGATTTTTTGGCAAGAGAAAAAAGATTAAAAAAATATTTTTGACATCAGGAGCCTGGTGCCCATGGACGAATATGCAAACATATGTTTCATGCTGCATACGTTTCATGCTTGTTTGAGTAATACCAAAGAGATTTCTCAAAATCATGCGAAGAATAGCTAAGATTTCCGGTAGAAGATGTCATTCCTTAGATGAGAAATAAACAGGAATATTGAGAATTCGCATGGCTGAAGCTGAAGCAGATACTTTCAAAGTAACAAAAAGTAAAGCAACAAATGGAGTGGGGGTCGAAGAGGATTCCTAGCTTCTTTCTCTCATGCAAAACTGTACATGAGAGTTTCATCCCGCACGGCTCCTAAATGATAAAAGAAAGAAGAACACGTCTTCTTTCTTTTTTGATTACCTTCCTCGCCTAGATCCAAGATGACTTTTCGCTGTAGGTCAAGTTTAATACCAATCAATCGCCAATCGTAGTAAACTTTGTTGAAAATTCCTGCTTCATTTCCATATAGACAATGTGAAACAGAATTCTCTTATGTACGAATATATGGTGGTAGCCCGAGCTCCAATAATCCCATTATTTTTAGAAAATTGAACTTCGTATTTACAAGTTTTTCAAAATTTATAAAAAATCTGCATGTTATCAATGATGTCGTGTTAAATCTCAATTTAGAATATTTTATGTTCTACATAATTATGGAAGATGTGTAGATCTATTTAAATATACACACTTTCAGTTCACCGATATATACAAGATTTCTGTAACCTATGATATGAAGAATTTCTCACTATGATTTTACATGCTTGTAGATATCATTAACTACATTCTGAATTTATTTCCAAAAAATTAAGACTTAGTAATATGTTTTTTAAACTCTAAAAAAAATATCACTCGATCTCGGGAGTCAAAGTGATTTTTCGGGCATCCTCGCATGATTATTGGCTTCAACTTGGTCAAATCCTATTCTCAACGGAAAACTTTATGCATATTCATCTCTCCCTATAACAGAACTCAAATTTTTAAACACAATACACGAACACACCATATATTATTAAAAACTAACCACATAGTTTATTAAAAGTTGAGCAAGTCTCCCAAACATAACCAAACAAAAGGATAAAAAGGAAACAAATTTCCTCGTGACAATATCTTCAACATGTTACTAGGATCCGTACGGTAAAAGATTAAAAAAAAGAAATACATAACATTTAGGCAAAATACGAAGGAATTGTCACGTGCCTTGATGATGACGAGTCCAACCATAAATCAATCTCGAGATTTCATCTCCAAAAACGAGTTTCGAGCCATCACTTTCAGCAAGTGCAAGATGCAATCGCGCGGCGACATTGCCAGATCATAACTAAGTATAATCAAGTATTTTCAATATTGAGAGGCAGTCTCCATTCCGCTATGGTGGCGGTGTTTGCTTTGAGGAAATGGTATGAGAATATGATGTGTGACTCGGAATCTCCTCTCCCTACCTATATAATTGACTAGGGTTTAGGGTTACAAAGGCTGAGACGGTTTACAGGTTTGCTAGGACTAATCTTGATCCGATCTGAGTCAGTTACAATCATATCTTGGGGATTCCGAAGCAAGTTTGTCTTGTCTTTTACTCCTATTTGATAAGGCATCTTGGTTTGGTTGCACGTCGAGTCCTTGCACTGGGCCGCCCTAGGGCTGGTGGATTTCGTTCTACCCTCGTGAGGGTATCAACTCCAGGTATTCCGCGTCAGTATATTGCGTGACTCCAAATCCATGTGACTCCTCATGTCATAGTTAGACTACAAGTCGTTGCGGATCAGACCTTATCCTCTCCCCGTCACTGTAGCTCGAGGGAGGAAGGCGATTTTTGGGGCAACTCCGTCGATCCACCGCGTCTGCGCCGCTGAGGCGTGGGATTCCTCCCCTCCGTCGGCCGCCTCGGCGGCGGGAGGGTGGGGATCCCCGTCTCCGGCCTGTACATACGGTAGGGTAGGGTGGAGATCTCGCCGGCGGCGCCTTGGAGGAGTGGGTGCTGCTGGTGGGTGTTTTGGTGTCGCCGTGGTCTTCTCCGGCGGAGGAGTTCTTCGGGGCTCGTCGTCGTCGCGCGCGACCTGCAGGAACTCGACGCCCGGCGTGGTGGTCGAGTTCGTCTGCCTTCCGTCAGATCCGCGGTGGCGGCGGGTCTGGGGGTGGAGGAGCTTCAAGGAGGCAGCTGAGCAGGCTCGCGGTGGGCAGGTGGAGGATCCGGCCATCTCCGGTGAGGTGGTTTGGCGCAGGCCCCGGATCTGGAGCAGGTCGTGCTTGGGGAGACCCCCCGACCGATGCGGCTTCTTCGTCGTCAGTGCCAGTTCTTCGGAGCTGGTGTTTCCTGCGGTTCATCGACGCCTTCGGGTTAGGAGTTCGTCTGCTCCCTTGGTTGTGGGTGGTGTTGGCTGGTTTCAGCTCCGCTTTTCTTGGATCTTCTCTGTTCTTCCTTGTATTCCGATCTGTATTTCGTTTCTTGCTGTTTAATACAAGTATGGAAAATGCAAAAAAAAAAAAGACTACAAGTCGTTGACCTGGCCCTATTTTCATGGGCAAGTTTTGTCATCCTCTGCATTGGTGGATCTAGCCAAGGAAGCCGTGCGGGCTTGCTGACCCGCCACGTCCTGGGTACCCAGTGTAGCATGTACTTATGAGTCATCAATCCACCACACTTGCACTAGACTCATTTGGAACAAAACATTTTCAGAGATATATGGATGTCTACACGAAATATTTCAAAAGTGTCCCTTGGATTGTATTTTTTTAAATTCCTATATGATCATTTTTATTCGTCCACATTTTGGATTCTAAATATTTCTAAAATCACGTATTGTCGGTTTATTTGAGAAGTTTAAAAGTACATTACTGTTTTTTATTTCCCCTCTACTGATTCTTCGAGAAACTGGTTCACGTAAAAATTCCTATCCAAACAAAACCATTGTGTGTTGAAGAATCAGGTGAGGAATTCACAAGTGATAGAACTCTATTTTCTACATTTTTTCTATGTTTTTTCCATCGCACGTTCTATTTTCAGACACGGCCTTAGAAAAATGAGTGGACTACGTGTCTACTCTTCCACGTCATCGGTTGTGTAATATAATGATAGGTACCTGGATCACTCTCACACCACAAATCGATTACAGATACTTCTATTACTCAATTCTTCACAATATCTCCGTTACAACAGCGAATCACAAGTTCATAGGACAGCAGGAGATAGGGAATAGAAGCAGGGGACTAGAAGCAGGGGACTGGGATTCAGAGAAGCAAGGAGAGAGACGAGAGTTCCATTTCGGTCTTGGCTTCACAAGCAGGAAAGCAAAGCAGGGCACGAAGGCCTAAATAACGAACGCGTCACACACGCCAATAGCAGCTTGACAGTTGTCGCTTCATCGCGCCGTCCAGTTGGGTCCAGTGTAACGCACGGACGGCCGTCGCTCTCTGGTGGTCTTGTTGTCCCGTGTCTAGCTGACTGGTGGGGTCGTCTTCTTGTTGCCAGTAGGAGGTAGGTCCGTAACATATAATGTCAGTTTTCCTCTTGTGGTAAGCCAGTCACCGGTGTCAGTATGAGCTCCACGAGATGTCAAGAATAGACAAATATGAAATCTTGCAATGAGAGGCTGGAACACGTCGACGGAACAGAAGCTACGGCACATGGCACCATTACTCATACACGCTCCACCGGCCACCGCCTGAATCGAGAAGTCGGAGCCCCAGCCACGACACACACCGGTGAGGGACAATGTACTCCATCGTCATATCCTCCTAATCTCCTATCCACTCGATCTCTTTACTGAACTTGTCTTTACACTTGTTTAACTGTACTTCTTGGCCTCCTTCTTGCCTTTTTTATCAGTAGCTTGCGCATGTGTTCTAGGCTTCTAGCCCATGAGGATGACTCCAACGGGGCGACGCATCGAGTCCGCGCGCATCCGTTCGTGTCCGCGAGGGCCAAAAACACGGCCCAACGGGGCGACGCAAACGGACCGCGGTCCGTTTTTTGGTCCGCCGCGACGCATCCCTGGCCCAAATTTGGGCCACCGATGCGTCGGCCCCGGACGCGAAACGGAGCTCTTTTGTGTCCTCCCCTAGTCCGCCCCTGGCCCGCAAATCAGACCATCCCCACCCCAATCTCCTCCTCCTCCGCCCCTCTCGCCGCCACCCGCCGTCGCACCCTCGATTTGGCACCGCAGGCCATTCCGGGGACGCCGTCACCGGAGCAGGTGCTTCCCCGCCGTCACCGGAGCAGGTGCTTCCCCACCGTCACCGGTGATTCTTGCGGCCAGGAGCGTCCACAGCGCCCCGCGATAGACACGCCGCCCACAAGGTGTTCGGCCGTTCGCCCCGGCTACTCAGGTACGTCCCTCGGCCATGGATAGCTCGGATGAGTGGTTCTACAAGAACCACATCATGCAGCGCTCATCCTCGGACGATTCCTCCGACGATGATGACAGTGACGGCCTGGTTGCCACCCTCATCGTCAATGAGTACATAGAGAGGATGCGACCGGTGTTTCCTTGCCGGGCCGTTCTCCTGCTCTTGACCGGAACCGGCGAGCTGGCCAAATCCAGCTGTATGGGGACTACTTTCGTCCCCACAAGCCCACATACCCTCCCAAGATTTTCCGGCGCCGTTTCCGGATGAGGAGGTCCTTGTTCAACCGCATCCGGGTGGGCGTGATGCATTTTGATGACTACTTCATGTGCAAGCCCGATGCATGTGGTATGAGGGGCTTCTCGTCGTACCAGAAGTGCACCGCCGCCATTCGCATGCTTGCGTATGGGATTGCCGGCGATCTTGTGGACGAGTATGTGCGCATGAGCGAGTCCACGTGCCTGGAAGCCATGTACAAGTTCTGCGCGGCCGTGGTGCAGGTGTTCGGGCCGGAGTACCTGCGGGAGCCCAATGCTGCCGACATGACTCGCCTCCTGGCAATCAACGAGTCAAGAGGCTTCCCTGGGATGCTCGGGAGCATAGACTGTATGCACTGGGAGTGGAGGAACTGCCCATTTGCTTGGCAGGGGCAGTAGAAGGGCCATGTTGGGGCCTGCACGGTCATACTTGAGGCCGTGGCATCCCAGGACCTCTGGATTTGGCACTCGTTCTTTGGCATGGCCGGCTCGCACAATGACATCAATGTGCTCCAGCGGTCTCCGGTGTTCAATAGGCTCTCCAATGGCCTGGCACCCCAGGTGACCTTTGAGATCAATGGTAACCAATATGACAAGCCCTATTACCTTGCTGATGGGATCTACCCCACATGGACAACATTTGTCAAGACAATCTCCAATCCCAATGATGAGAAGAAGAAGAGGTTTGCCAAGGAGCAAGAGAGCGCAAGAAAGGATGTAGAGCGTGCATTCGGTGCTCTACAGTCCCGATGGGCTATTGTGCGCCATCCTGCTCGGACATGGGACAAGGACCAGCTGTGGGAGGTGATGACAGCGTGTGTGATCATGCACAACATGATCGTGGAGGACAAACGCGACGAGGGCTTGAATGATCAGGCATGGCAGTTCCGGGGTGAGTTGGTTCAGCCCCAGGGACCGTCCACATTTGCTCAGTTTCTCGACTTCCACCGTGACATTCGTGAGAAGGAGTCCCATGTTCGGCTCCAAAATGATTTGGTGGAGCATGTCTGGCAGCACTACGGTAACCAGGGTGACCAGGGTGATCAGGGGCAGTAGTTCCATTTGATGAACTACTTGTCTTATTTATTTGGTTTGTAATGCATGAAACAATTTATTATTTCTGAAACTGTTTGTTTGTGTTTGTTTGAACTATTTGGATTGTAATAATAAGTACTTGATGAACTATTCGGATTGCTTTTATGAATTGTATTATTTGAGCTTTGATGAACTATTCAGAATGATCAAAAACCCTGGCCGTTTGTGGCCCACCTCCCCTATGTATCAATGAAAATGGCCCATATAGGGCCTGCTTACCTGAAAAAAAAACAGAGGGCGGACTCGATGCGTCGCCCCGTTGAGGGCAGTGGCCGGAAAGGGGCGGACGTGGGCCGGACATGGGTCCTTTTGGCGACGCAAACGGACCAAACGCGGACCAAACGCGCGTCCGTTTGCGTCGCCCCGTTGGAGTCATCCTGATACGTCCAGGTCGGCTTCGCGAAGGTACGGACGCGTGTCCTCCCTACGTGTCCGGCATGTATGTGCTCCGCCGCGCGACGTGTCCCACGGGCCTGTCCCGTAGCCGTGGCCTATATAATCATCGCATTGCTCTAAGCCAGACAGATCATTCGCAGCCAAGTCAAGCAATACACAAAGTGATCTTGTTTTCGGAGTGAAATCTTACTGTTGTTCTTCTCAGTTTGTGTTCGAGAGTGATCTTTTGCTTTCAGCCGAGTAGTTTGTTTGAGCTAGTTTGTGAGATCGAGATGGCATCCAACCAGGACCAGGCGAGCTACCGCGTCGGCGAGGCCAAGGGCCGCACCGAGGTAAGTACATGTCCACCATCTCCGTCGACCGTCTTGAGCTAGATTGAGTTGCCGCGTGCCGGCGCCCGGCGTGCGTTCGCAGTGTCTGAAATGTCGTGATCGTGGTGGTGTTTGCAGGAGAAGACGGGGCAGGTGATGGGCGCGGCCAAGGATAAGGCGTGCGAGGCCAAGGACAAGGCGGCAGGCCTGACGGGGAACGCGTCTGGCCAGGGCCAGGGCGCCGCAGAGGCCGCCAAGCAGAAGGCGTCGGAGACGGCGGAGTACACCAAGGAGTCCGCCGTCGCCGGCAAGGACAAGGCCGGCGGCGTCCTCCAGCAGGCCACTGAGACAGTGACGGGCGCGGTGGTGGGCGCCAAGGACGCGGTGACGAACACGCTGGGGATGGGCGGAGACAACGCCACCAACACCGGCAAGAACTAGATGTGATCGTTCGCGCTTAGTTTGCACTTCCTTTTTGTGGGGTTTTACCAATGTGTTTATCTTTCCAGTTCCATGCACTACGGGAATCTACCAAGACGTCATCGGCGTATGCACGAATGCCGTCGGCGTCTCGCCGTCGGCGTCTCGAACTGTCGGCGTACCCAAACTGCCATTGGCGTCTGCGGCCGCCGTCGGCGTACGCTCTGGTGGGCCCCACAAGACGGCATCCTCGTGTTTCCGTTAGCTTAACATACGCCGACGGCAATACCGTCGGCCTCTGAGCGCCACGTGGCCGCTTCCTGGGCGCCTGGGAGACGACCTACGCCGCGGCGTATGGGTGACCATATGGTCCGCTTCGGGCGACGTGGCATCATCCTGTGCGTCCGGCCGGGAGCCGTCGGCGTATGGGTGGCCATAATTTGTTAGTTTCTGCAAATTGGTTCTACTGGTTTCTAGCACATTATAAATACAATTAAAATTGCACAAATTTTAAAACATCACAGAACATCACATATATAATCCAAACCATCATACAAATTCCAAATGACTCAAACACAATTCGAATTCATACAAACAGTCATATAAACTCCAAATGGCACAAACATAGTTCGAATTCATCCAAACATTCATACAAACACACCCGGACACATCCTACATCTCATGAGAGCTCGAGGTACCGATATCTGAGGCCGATGATTCCTTGCCTTGGCTCATCATGGTCAATCACCTGCATTGAGAAAGGGTAAACAATTAATAAGCATGTTGAAAAATAAATACTAAGCATAATAAAGACATAATAAAATGTAGAAAATAAGAATAAAGATGTAATGCAATTAAGAAGAAGCATGTTGAAAGACTAAGCATGTTGAAAAGTAAATACTACGCATAAGGACATAAAAGACCCTCACCCGAATCATCAGTCTCATAATTAAGTCTTGGGTTCTCATCATCACTATCAACATCACTGTCACGTGTGTAAGTTGGAACCTCATCGCACGGTGGAGTCTCATCATCGTCATCACAATGTAACTTGTTGAGCATATCTATGTCCTTTACATCCACCACTAAGTCACCACCTGTCTGTGCATTGTCCTCGCGGTTCTCAAGACCTTGTATGCCAAAGTCCCCAAAGGTTTGTTCCTCTTGATAGAAAATCCCCTCGTATGTTTTAGGGTCAATGTTGTTGTAATCGTCTTCCGAGGGCATGGGTAGCTTACCATGTGGCGATACATGGAACACGACTTCCCAGCCAATGAGTCCCTCTTTCTTGCATGGGTAGGGCAAATAATAAACTTGCCTAGCTTGATGAGCCACAACAAAGACATCGGATCCATGGTAGGTGGTTGAAGGCTTAACTTCAACTAATCCAATGGAAGGGGTACTTTTAAGTCCATCCACAGGGTCAAACCAGCGGCTCCTTTGGTGAAGACCCCGGTATTTATAGTCTTTGCATTAGGCCGACTGTTCTGGTGAAACTCTGTATGGAAGCGGTACCCATTCACATCATACTTCTCATACATCTCGACTCTACGGTTACAACCTTGGGAGACACATCTCAACTCATCCGACATCACAACGTTGGGATCAGCTCCCTACAAGTACAAATTGTTTGTGCATTAGTAGGAGGGACAAGACACGGATTGCAAGGTAGAAGGGACAGGTTAGAAATTACCTTTTCCCTGAACCAAGCCGTGAATTTTTTCTTTCCGGGGCACCTTTCAAAAGAGTGTCCAGCTCGGCTTCATCGGGTCCCTCTGATGTTCCCGACCACATTTCATCCTTGAATTGGCTAAAAGGAGAAAATACGTATTAGACCAAAACCGAGTTAGTAGTTGCAAAGTAATTTGTTCACCATTTTACCTAAGGAAACTGCCCTCTTCATCCTCCCCGTCGCGGACCACTTCCTTCATGTTCATAAGCACATAGAGCATTATGCACTCCAGCTCTTCATTGGTCAAGGTATACCTTTTTCGCCACCGCCTTGCCACCGGGAAACTGGAAGAGGGCGAGCTTGGGGTCTTGCTTGGGCTCGTCGACATTGTACCGAGAGGCCTGGTTATGCATAGTGGGAACATCATCGGGATAGTACGTTAGCCTGGCGTCTGTCATCTCCTGGAGGATAGTTGCCTCGCTATGCATGCTTCAATCTTATTTTTGTTTCCACATTTGGTTCGAATATACTTAAACTCTCTCTCAATACAAAACTGCCAACGAAACTGCACCGGTCCACCCAAGAGTGCCTCGTTCGCGAGATGCACAACAAGATGTGCCATCGGAGTAAAGAAGCCTGGCGGAAATATCGTCTCTAAGTTGCATAGCAACTCCGGCACTAGATCATGCAGCTTCTGAATAATCAGGGGACATATCTGCTTAGCACAGAGCGTGCGAAGAAATGGCTCAACTCCGCGAGCACTCGCCAGACACGGTCGGGGAGATACCCTCGAACCATCACCGGCAGCAGCCGCTCAATCCATATATGATAGTCGTGACTCTTGAGCCCGGTGACTTTTCCGATTTTATTGACTCCCTTACTTATATTCGAACAATAGCCATCAGGGAACATCACGACGAATTTGAGCCAAAAGAATGCCTCAGCCTTTTGCATACTATTAAGGCAGAAGTCGGCATGCGGCTTGAACCAGTTCTTTCGACGGCCTTCAGGAGGCTTCATGTGTAATCTCTTCCTATCACAGAGCTTCTTGACATCACTCTAGCCTTAACATTATCCTTCGACTTCTCAGGAATGTTCAGGACTGTGTGAAAGAGGGACTCTCCAACATTCTTTTCGGTGTGCATCACATCGATGCTATGGGGAAGTTCGAGGTCCTTGTAATATTCGAGTTGCGTCAAGCCTGCCACGTGAGTCCAGTTGTGCGTCACACCATATCCCACATATCGTGGGCCTTTCCCCAGCAGGCACGAGAGCACTTAGCTCGGCACAACAGCTGCACCATCGAAAGTTGGTATCTCTTTTTCTTCATGCTCAACTCTGCCCTTCTTGAAGTTCTTTTTGTCTTCTCTAAACCGATGCCCTCTTTTGAGGAACTTTCGATGTGTGTCAAACGCGGAATACTTCTTACCCGCGTTAGCCACATGAACTCAAGTCGGTTCCTGCACACTGGGCATGGCCACTTACCAGCTGTACACCATCCGCAGACTAGGGCGTACCCGGGCATGTCGTGCATGGAATTGTGGAACCAAACTTTCATCAAGAAGTTTGTCTTCGATGCACGATCATATGTCAACGTCCCGTGGTGCCAAGAGTGGTTCAGATCATCCACAATCGGCTGCATGTAGACACTTAAATTCTTCCCCGGGTATTCAGGACCTGGAATGATCAGCGACAGGAATATGGTCTTCTTTTGCATTAGGGCTCCGGAGGGAGATTGAGCGGAATAACAAACACGGGCCAGCAGCTGTACGAGGCAGTCGACATACCATATGGATTGAATCCATCGGTTGCTATCGCGATTCTGACGTTTCGAGCCTCTCTGCCTCATCGGGGTGTTTCATATCAAAGTTCTTCCATGCCGTACCATCAGATGGATGTCCCATCTTTACCCGTCCGTGCTCATCCTTGTATCTCTTCCCCGTCTTGTGCCACTGCATCTGTGTGGCAGACTCTTTGTTCATGTAAAGCCGCTTGATTCTGTTTATGAATGGGAGGTAACGAAGAATCTTAATGGCGACTTTTGTCTGCGTCTTCTGACCATCGGCTTCGTTTACCTCATGATACCTAGAGGCCCCACACAGGCTACAGTACTTGTCATCCGCAAACTGTTTCCAAAACAAAAGGCATCCTTTTGGACAACAATCTATCTTTTATAATCCATGCTGAGATCTCGCAGGATTTTCTTCGTTTCGTACATGCTTTTAGGCAGACAATGCCCTTCGGGCAACATGTTACCATATGTTTGCAGATGCGCTTCAAAGCATGAACGGGTGTTGCCGTACTCGAGCTTTATGGCTAGTGCTTGCGAGATGGCATCGAGCTGAGAAATTTTTGCACCCTCGAACAGAGGCCTCTGAGCCGAGGCCATCATATCAAAGAAGGCCTTCGCGGTTGGCTCCGGGTCCTCTGGTTCACGCGGTTCCTCCGGTTCTGGCGGTTCCTCCTGTGAGGGTGGCGAATCTGGCACGTCGCCATCACGGAGATCATCTAGCCAGTTTCTAATCCCATCATCTTCATTGCCATTGATCCGCTGCCGCATCACCCTACCATTCTCGCGTTCGTAGTCATCAAAGTCGACTGTCGTGACGAAGTTCGGCATATACCCATGAGACCAGAGGTGTTTAGTCATCTCATCCTTTCCCTGACGTTTACGCATCTTGCAACGAACGCAAGGGCAGTTTGGACGCATGCCTGACTTTTTTGAACCACGCGCAAACTCCTTCACTAACAAACTGGTCTTCCATACCCACTCGTCTGTTCTGTCAACCTGACTAGTTCGGCCACTGTACATCCACCCATTATCAGCCATCCTCTGCTTTCCTATGAGCCAAATAATAATAATATGAAATTAAATGCATGCAATGTCACCAATTTATTACGGCCAAATTTTATCTTTTACAGCATGCAAGGTTCACCTAAACTTCTAATAGGAAGGGCCTATCCCACCCGAGTATGTGTAGATCGAGTCGTGTTCCATGTTCTACCCCTTCCCGAGACGGAATTTCGGCAGCACCTCCCCGTTGTTCTTCGGATGCACACCCTCTCGGCTTGACGAAGGGGTAGAACATGGAACACGACTCAATCTACACATACTCGCGCTGTCCAACAGGACAATCCAGAAGAGTTACGGTTATAAATATGCAAAGATGGACAATCCTGCATATTTATAAATTTGTAACCCTTCCGGACGGGATCTGACATCTGACAACGGGGATGGCTGGCGGGAAGCTACGTCATCTGAAAAAGCACACAATCGACATATGGGCCTTAAAGCTGAATATGGTTAACTGAATATGTCAATTTTATTTACCCTTAGCTATCTATTGGAACTTGCTTTGCGTTTTTCTGCTATCTCTCTCCGTCTCTCCTTGATACGATGGAGGAACATATGCAAGTACTTTTATAGAGGTTGGATGCAACCAATGCAAACTACTCTCGGTCTGGCCGTCGATGCATACTAAACATAACACATATAGACAAGTAGCACAATAATACATAGGTAGCATGCATGATAAGTCTAGCAGTACGACAGGTAGCAAGATAATACATAGGTAGCATGCATGATAAGTCTAGCAGTACGACAGGTAGCAAGATAAGTCTAGTAGTACGACATGTAGGATGATAGACATCCTAAACTCGACTCGCGCCGGTGTCAGTGACGTCGTCCAAGCGGTCCCAACAAGAGGAAAGGGCGCTGCTAGAGTCCTCCTGCTGCTGCGTGCCGGAGGGGCCGACCTCGCCCTGCTGCTGCGTGCCGGAGGGGCCGGCCTCGCCCTGCCCGCGCTGCTGCCGGCTCTCGCTGAGGACCTGGTACTGGACCGCCATCACCTGGGGATCAAGGAGGAGATCCTTGACCAAGGGGTCATCCTCCTCGCGCTAGTGGCGCGCCCTGAGCAGCCTCTCTGCCTGCCGGTGCTCCCTCTCCTCGGCCATCGTCGCGATCCTCATGCCATCTGGCGCTAACATATGCACCACGCTCCGCTCATCCTCAAAGTTGAGGATCGCTCTCGCCCCAAAGTGCTGGACCGCCGCGCAGTCGTAGGCGCGGGCCGCCTGCCACGGGCACCTGAAAGTACCAAGCTGGATCTTCCTGTGATCCACTGTGATCTGAGCTGCCCAAGTCGGGATCTTCGTGGGTCTCCGGTGAACACCACGAAACTTTCGCTCCGGCTCCGACATGATACTTAGTTAAGTAAAAGCATTTGATACAGGGGTTAGTCATATATGAAATGAATATATGTAAACACTAACACCTAAATTAAACCTATGCATCAAGAGAGGCGAATGATTTATACCCTCGAAGCGTGATTGGTGGCCGGAGAAGGTCGAGCACGTGGCGATGGAACAGGGGCACCGGGACGGCCCTCCTCAGCTCCGGAAGAAGCCTCGCAACGACGGTACTGGCGGTGGTGGGTGCCGGGAATCTACGACATCTGAAGAATAAGAGAAATTAGTTTTGTTAAATTTGAACACTTAAGGAATTTCCTCTCAAGTATCAATGCAATTAATTTTAACAAGGCAATTTTGACAAGAACTAAACAAGTGACATCGGTTAAGATTTCGGTCCATTGTCCAACTTCATGGGCGACATAATCGGTCGAAGGGAAAAGCTAGCAAATGAACTGAACCGAACAATATATGGCAAGGTGATGACGACAGATAAGTTTTCAATTTGGACAAGTGAACACAGGACACCACAGTCAATCTAGCTTGAACCGGGACATCATCCAAACCAAAACCAACTCATTTGCATAATAGCTAACAGTACATAATAGCTAACACTACATAATAGCTAACACTACTAATTAACAGAAATTTAGCTAACACTAACATAATAGCTAACACTAACATACTACTAACAGTACTAATTAACAGAAAATTACAGGTCTAGTATCCATGCTTATCAACTCAATTTGCCTGGGTTTCAGATGGTCCATTCCCGACAGTCGAATCCGTCCCCCCGAGAACGAGAGATGATCTGATCACGGGAGTCTCCGGAGACGGGCGTACCTCTGCAGCATCTCGTTCCCCACCCCACTCACCCCAATCTCAGAAGGACGGATCTCCATCCCCACCCACCCCACTTGAGCCGACGGCGGCTACGACGATGGAGGGACGGATCTCCATCCCCACCCACCCCACTTGAGCCGACGGCGGCTACGACGTACGGAGCAGAGAACGGAGAGGGAGGCTCGCTCACCTGGGAACGGGGGAAGAACCGAGGCGCGTCCGGAACCGCAGCCGTGGGGAGGGATGACGGCGGCGTCCGAGCTCCAGCGGCGGCCGAGGGAGGCGGCGATGCAGGAGGGCGGAAGGACGAGGGCGGCGCCGCCGGTGGCCGGAGATCGAGCAGGGGACGAGGGCGGCGGCGGCGAGTGTTCGTGGCTCTATGTGTGTGTGTGTGTGTGTGTGTGTGGGGGGGGGGGGGGGGTTGGGGACGACCCGGCGCGCGGTCCGCGCGTTTTGCTTAAGTGGATTAATGCCATCGGCGTATCCTTTTTTTTAGTCAATATTCCCTAATTTATTTAAGTTGTACTACACAATAATATTAGTCAATATTCCATAATTTATTAAATTATAATTTTATAGACTTTTATTATAATATATTGTATTATGTGGTAGGCCCACGCGGAAAATATTCCTGCGCTCCGCTATCCTTTTCAAGCGAAACCCTAGTCTGATGGGCCCCGCATATCTCACCCCGAGATTTCTCCGTACGACGGTTCACCAATGCCTCCCAACACACTTGTATACATATGATATGGAACCATCTAGGTTTTGGTGGGTTTCCGACGCTCCGGGGCCCCGCTTCGGCGAAACCCTGAATCCGCTGGAAAAACCCTAACGTTTTCGTCTACCCCCATAGACGTGTGTCGAAAGGGGGTAGGCCAGTGGACTTTTTTGCTTGGTTGTGTTAGGTTAGGCCATAGGAACATGAGAAACCAAAGTCTACCCCAAATCAACACAAGATTCCTTCCGGTTCGCCCGAAAGGGGAGTTTTCACCTCTAAGTGCAGGAACTCACTAGAGAGAAAGTGAAGCCGGATACCGGACATTTACAACACACAATACACTTGTATACATATGGTATGGCACAACCTAGGTTTAGGTGGGGTTCCGACGCTCCGGGGCCCCGCTTCGGCGAAACCTTGAATCCGCTGGAAAAAACCCTAACGTTTTCGTCTACCCCCATAGGCGTGCGTCGAAAGGGGGTAGGCCAGTTGACTTTTTTGCTTGGTTGTGTTAGGTTAGGCCATAGGAACATGAGAAACCAAAGTCTACCCCAAATCAACACAAGATTCCATCCGGTTCACCCGAAAGGGGAGTTTTCACCTCTAAGTGCAGGAACTCACTAGAGAGAAAGTGAAGCCGGTGAAGCCGGTCACACCTAGGAGTAGGATATTGCACATTTACAACACACAACACACTTATATACATATGGTATGGCACAACCTAGGTTTGGGTGGGGTTCCGACGCTCCGGGGCCCCGCTTCGGCGAAACCCTGAATCCGCTGGAAAAACCCTAACGTTTTCGTCTACCCCCATAGACGTGCGTCGAAAGGGGGTTGGCCAGTGGACTTTTTTGCTTGGTTGTGTTAGGTTAGGCCATAGGAACATGAGAAACCAAAGTCTACCCCAAATCAACACAAGATTCCTTCCGGTTCGCCCGAAAGGGGAGTTTTCACCTCTAAGTGCAAGAACTCACTAGAGAGAAAGTGAACCCGGTGAAGCCGGTCACACCCCGAAGTAGGATACCGGACATTTACAACACACAACACACTTGTATACATATGGTATGGCACAACCTAGGTTTGGGTGGGGTTCCGACGCTCCGGGGCCCCGCTTCGGCGAAACCCTGAATCTGGTGGAAAAACCCTAACGTTTTCGTCTACCCCCATAGACGTGCGTCGAAAGGGGGTAGGCCAGTGGACTTTTTTTTCTTGGTTGTGTTAGGTTAGGCCATAGGAACATGAGAAACCAAAGTCTACCCCAAATCAACACAAGATTCCATCCGGTTCGCCCGAAAGGGGAGTTTTCACCTCTAAGTGCAGGAACTCACTAGAGAGAATGTGAAGCCGGTGAAGCCGGTCACACCCCGGAGTAGGATACCGGACATTTACAGCACACAACACACTTGTATACATATGGTATGGCACAACCTAGGTTTGGGTGGGGTTCCGACGCTCCGGGGCCCCGCTCCGGCGAAACCCTGAATCCGCTGGAAAAATCCTAACGTTTTCGTCTACCCCCATAGACGTGCATCGAAAGGGGGTAGGCCAGTGGACTTTTTTGCTTGGTTGTGTTAGGTTAGGCCATAGGAACATGAGAAACCAAAGTCTACCCCAAATCAACACAAGATTCCATCCGGTTCGCCCGAAAGAGGAGTTTTCACCTCTAAGTGCAGGAACTCACTAGAGAGAAAGTGAAGCCGGTGAAGCCGGTCACACCCCGGAGTAGGATACCGGACATTTACAACACACAACACACTTGTATACATATCGTATGGCAGAACCTAGGTTTGGGTGGGGTTCCGACGCTCCGGGGCCCCGCTTCGGCGAAACCCTGAATCCGCTGTAAAAACCCTAACGTTTTCGTCTACCCCCATAGACGTGCGTCGAAAGGGGTAGGCCAGTGGACTTTTTTGCTTGGTTGTGTTAGGTTAGGCCATAGGAACATGAGAAACAAAAGTCTACCCCAAATCAACACAAGATTCCTTCCGGTTCGCCCGAAAGGGGAGTTTTCACCTCTAAGTGCAGGAACTCACTAGATAGAAAGTGAAGCCGGTCACACCCCGGAGTAGGATACCGGACATTTACAACACACAACACACTTGTATACATATGGTATGGCACAACCTAGGTTTGGGTGGGGTTCCGACGCTCCGGGGCCCCGCTTCGGTGAAACCCTGAATCCGCTGGAAAAACCCTAATGTTTTCGTCTACCCCCATTGACGTGCGTCGAAAGGGGGTAGGCCAGTGGACTTTTTTGCTTGGTTGTGTTAGGTTAGGCCATAGGAACATGAGAAACCAAAGTCTACCCCAAATCAACACAAGATTCCTTCCGGTTCGCCCGAAAGGGGAGTTTTCACCTCTAAGTGCAGGAACTCACTAGAGAGAAAGTGAAGCCGGTGAAGCCGGTCACACCCCGGAGTAGGATACCGCACATTTACAATACACAACACACTTGTATACATATGGTATGGCACAACCTAGGTTTGGGTGGGGTTCCGACGCTCCGGGGCCCCGCTTCGGCGAAACCCTGAATCCGCTGGAAAAACCCTAACGTTTTCGTCTACCCCCATAGATGTGCGTCGAAAGGGGGTAGGCCAGTGGACTTTTTTGCTTGGTTGTGTTAGGTTAGGCCATAGTTGAAATAAAAACACACATATACCCCAACTCTTGCGAAGATTCCCCCCGTTCGCTCGATGTGGGAGTTTCCAGCTATATGCCCAAAAACTCGCTAAGGAAACAGTGATGCTCGTGAAGCCGGTCACACCACGGGGCAGGATAAATTGAGCCATATATTTAATATTTATGTTGTAGGTGTATATTACATGTGTTGTTTTTATTTATTTTACATGTACTCCCTCCGTTCTAAATTAATTGACTTGCTTTTGTCCTAATATGGATATATCTATACTTGTTAGGTGTCTAGATACATCCGTGTGTAACCAAGTGTGAGTCAATTAAATCCGAACAGAGTGAGTATATGTTGTAGGGTCGGGTTCCGGAAGACTCAAACCGTTATTTTATGCGGGTGGGATACCGTAATTGGGAGGGAAATGCTAGATCCAATATATATAAAATTATACCTATATTAAATATTATAGATCCAATTTATTTATAAATTATAACTACATTAAATATTATATAGAGAAATAAATAAATCTAAATTAATTTATAATTAGTTGAAAAAAAAACAATTATACGCCGACGGTAGCCGTCGGCGTCTCAGGGCAGCAAAAGACCTCCCGTTTGCGCACCGTCAAGGATGGCGTTATACGTCGACGGCCCTTTGTACGCCGACGGCGGCCGTCGGCCTATGTCGGGCTACGCCGACGGGATTCGCTACGCCGACGGCCGCGTTCGTGGCTCCCCGATCTCGCCTTATACGCCGACGGCCTCGACATTTGGCCGTCGGCGTATAATCAGGCCGTCGGCGTCTTGTGGCTTTCCCATAGTGATGATTTCTGCACGCCCCGCCCATTTAGTTTTTAAGTTATTATGCCTTTGATGCACGCGTGTCCGGGTCTGTAATGAGTATTTGTAAATGGACAACGAGGACTATCAAAACGTGGAAATCCTACTATATATAAAAGTAGGACGAAACCGCGGCCGATTCCAGCCTCCACGTGAGCTGCAAAACGTCGGCCGTCCGATTGTGTCCATGGGCGGCCCAGATACGCGCGCGCTCGGACTGCTACAGTATTACTGTAGCAGCCGAGTTTCTGCCAATCGCACGGCGACACGCGTCCCGTTCAACGCCCGCACGGTCTTTGGCGCAGACCATTTACAGAAAACCCCTCTGGAAGGACCAGATTGCAAAATTTACAGAACCAAGGGTCCTTTCTGCAAAAGCTTCCACACACCCTATCCTCTCCCTTCCTCTCCCGCGAGGCCGGGATCGCCGGCGGGCGTCGCCGCGCGCCGCCTTCGCATCGCTGCTCCCCGGACAAATCCACGCCCACGGGGAGCTCTGCCACCGCGTCCCCTCCCTCCTCGCAGGAAATAAGCCGTCGGGCCGCCGCGCGGGCGCCGGGATCCGCGCCGCTGTGCTCGCCGTCCTCCGCCGCGGAAATGGTCGCCGGCGGCGTCTCCGGCGATCATATGGCCTGCCGCGCCGCCCTTTCGCTTCCCCGTGACGGCGGCCAGCAGATCCGCACGGCGCCGGGCCCCCGCGCGTGCTCTGCTGCGCGGGCGCGAGCTCCGCGTCGCCGCCGCCGGCTGATGTCAGCTGCCGACGTCAGCGCGGCCCACCTGTCAGCCGCTGGACAAACATTTTAAAACCAGAAAAAATAAAAAAATGGAAAATTCATTACTTTCAAACCGTAATAAAAAAAAAACAAAAAAAATATCGAAATTTGTAAAAAAAAAGGATCTTTACACCTAACACATCTCCTTACATGCTTACACAACTTTAACAAAAAGTAATTACAAGAACTAATACACTTAACACAAAAATGGAAAATTCATTACTATCAAACCGTAATTCAAAAAAATTCAAAAAAAATACCAAAATTTATAAAAAATAGGATCTTTACACCTAACACATTTCCTTACATGCTTACACAACTTTAACAAAAAATAATTACAAGAACTGACACACTTCCAAATACTAATTGTGCATCTTATGGAAAAAAAATTGCTGAATATTCGGGCACATTCCAAACAATGAATAGTAATTTAGTACATGTATATTCCTGCAATCTTTTCCGAATGTAGTACTCGAGTCTTTCCCAAATATATTTTACCGTGAACCTGCAAAATATTATTTCGATTTAAAACTTAACCGAACCAACGATTTCTCCGAAAGATGCAACGGTATTTTTTCCTAATAACAATAAAAAATGGAACTATATTTCATCAAATCAATTTATTTAACATATCTAAAATAAAGATAACAAAACTTTACTTCCTCCAACTATGTAACAAACTATTAAAATACTTTATACAGACAATATGTAAACAATTACAAGTAAAATATTAAAATTCAAAAATAGCAATTACAAAAAATGCTAAAATTCAAAAAACATAAATAATACACATAACATACATATCTTCCACCATGCAATTCAAAATAACAATTATAAAAAAGTAGTAGGACTCAAACAAAAAAAACATATTTTTCAAATCTACATTTCAAAATAATGCATACAATATGACAAAATTTCCTAAATTTAACAAATTCTCAAACTTACCACACAAAAGTTATACTATACGTCCTCTAATTATGAAACTCAAACAAATATTCCAACAAAATACAAACATATATAACCATTTCGATTTGCTAAACATTTGATGGTACTGTATATTATATAAAGACACTAAAAAAAATAACAAACAAATATTCCAGCAAAATACAAACATATATAACCATTTCGATTTGCTAAACATTTGACGGTACCGTATATCATATAAAGACACTCAAAAAAATACTAACTATTTCAAAGTATTTCCCTTTAAAAAAAAAACACATTTGAAATAAATGTTCAAAGAAATACAACACATTTGAACATTTTGAATTGCTAGAAACTTGAAAACACTTTAAAATATAACTGACAAAATGCATTAACCCTAACTATGTAGTCGAAACAAATGGTTATGATATACTTCAAATATATCCAAACATCCCAATTTTCTAAATATCTGAAAATAGTCAATATAACAAATTGCTTCTTCTACGATAAAATATATCATATTTCTCATAAAAAATTACATACAGCACATTTCTAAAACTCAATTTGCTAAAAAAAAAAGGAAAACTCTGAAATATAAATACTTCACATATTATCTCACATAACCTTTAAAAAAAAACTAACACATTTGAAATAGACGTTAAAAAAATGCAACACATTCGAACATTTTAAATTGCTAGAAAATTAGAAGCACTCTAAAATATATCTCACAAATTGCATTCACCCTAATTATGAAGTTGACGCAAAGAACATTTTAAATTGCTAGAAAATTAGAAACACTCTAAAATATATCTCACAAATTGCATTCACCCTAATTATGAAGTTGACGCAAATTTTATATTATACTTCAAATATATCCAAACATCCCAAATTTCTAAATATCTAAAAATACTCGATATAACA
The DNA here is from genome assembly GCA_947311845.1 of Poa pratensis. NCBI lineage: Eukaryota > Viridiplantae > Streptophyta > Magnoliopsida > Poales > Poaceae > Poa > Poa pratensis. The sequence continues at coordinate 11,868,410 of CAMZMU010000037.1, forward strand.
AATTACTATCTCTACGATAAAATATATCATAATTCTCACAAAAAAATACATGCAATACGTTTGAAAAATTCAATTTGCTAAAAAATAGACCAAAGAATGAAATACTCTAAAATATATATATATATATATATATATATATATATATATATATATCACATATTATCTTACATATTGCATTCTTCCTAATTACGAAGTTCAAATAAATCCAAACAAATATTTCGACAAAATACAAACATATAAAACCATTCCAACTTACTAAACATTTAACGTAACTCTAAAATGTGTGGACCAACTCACAGAAAAAAAAACTAACTACTTAAGAATATTTTCACACAAAAAAACAAAACACATACAAACATGTAAAACCATTCCACCTTACTAAACATTTAACGTAACTCTAAAATGGGTTAACCAACTCACAGAAACAAAAAATAACTACTTAGGAATATTTTCACACAAAAAGCAAAACACATTTAAAATTGAATTACAATAATTCCCAAATTTGAGCAATCTCCAAAATCCAACCATTTTTAAAAACGAAAACATTTTTCAATTTTAATGATTTCCAAACTGAGACAACTTTACAACATCACCATTTTCAAATTCAAATTCACAAACGCACGCGCGGCATTGCCGCGCCCAAATACCTAGTAAAAGTTCATGCGATTAAACCTCTTAAATTTTAGCCCTCAAATTTCTGCTCCGTAACGAGAAATTGCAACACCTTACACATTTTAAAATGAAAATGCGAATATGATATGCATGAAAAGTGCTCCGTGTGAGGGGAAATCTAGTATGTGCAGATGCACCCACTACCCAATTTTTTTTTTTAAATGTCAAAAAATTCAAAGTAAAAATTCGCATATACTTCAAGACATTTTATGTTAGCACAAAAAGTTAAAATTTCGCATATACGTCAAAACATTTTTTGTGACCTATGCAAAAAAGACAAATCCGGACGCACGAAAATGATTACGAGTCGTTTTTTTGTCTTTTTTACACATGTCACAAAAAATGTTTTTTCTCCACGACATTTTTTGTGCTAACACATAATGTTCTAATGTACATCCGAATTTTTTTCTGTAAATATTTGACATTTTGAGAAAAAAGTAAAAATATTTTACCTAATAGGTGTATCTACACCTATGAGCCAAATCACGGCCTCCGTCCGTGTGAGCTTATTTTCACACCCACCTTAATATACTATAAAAAGTTCCAAAATATAACCTTAATGATCTAACATTTAAAATAAAACCGTCGTTGAAATCCACGAACGCCATGCCAACTCTTTATGTGCTAAATATAATGAAAAAGTTCTTGACTATGACACCTACAGACCAACTTATTGCAACAGATTTTTTTAAAGAATGATTACAGATTACACAATTTTAAAAAATATATAAACTTAGTATTTGTCCTAATAACAACTGGTAACATATGTGAATATAAAAGCCATCGTAGTTTATCCTTTATGTTAATTTCAAATTGCATAACATATGTATGACACTAGTAGGGAAGTGCCTTTCTATGGAACGACATTTTGTGGCGCACCAAACTGGCCATGCGCCACAGCACCACATCAAATGCGCCACAGAATACTGTGGCGCATATACACAGGCGTGCGCCACAGAAACATGGTGGGTCCCCCCTCCACAAAAATATGGTGAGCTTTTTGTGGCGCATCTAGCTCAATGCGCCACAGAAAGAATAATTGTTGTGGCGTATCCAAATACATGCGCCACAGAAATATGGTGGGCCTCATCCAACGTTTTGCCTGGTATTGTTTCTGTGGCACATGTACCAGGATGCGCCACTGAAAATTCTGCTTGTTGTGGCGCATCCAGTTCAATGCGCCACAGAAAGCTCACCATACTTAAAATATGGTCTACTAATTAACAATTGTGTGTACATTCTTTTATTTAAATATAACCAAATTGTGTGTAAATTCTTTTTTTTAAATGTGTGTGTATTTAAAATAATGGTCTACTAAAAATGTGTGTATATTCTTTTCTTTAAATTTAACTAAAAATATTTTTTCAAAATAAATACATTCTTTTTTTTAAATGTTGTGTATTTAAAATAATGGTCTACTAAAAAATGTGTGTATATTTTTTATAAAATTTAGCCAAAAATATTTTTTCAAAAGAAACACATTCTTTTTTTTAAAATTTTGTGTATTCAAAATAATGCTCTCCTAAAATATATGTGTATATTCTTTTTTTAAAATTTAACCAAAAATATTTTTTCAAAAGAAACACATTCTTTTTTTTAAATGTTGTGTGTATTTAAAATAATGGTCTACTAACAAATGTGTGTACATTCTTTTCTTTAAATTTAACCAAAAATATTTTTTTAAAAGAAAAAAAATATAAGACAGTCAGGATTCGAACCTGGCTGCCTCTAGTTCCGAATTAAGTGGCTAACCGCTGGGCTATGTGTGTGTACTTGTCACATAGTAGCAAGCCGCGCCTTTTGTCATTTTAGCCACGGAATTCTGTGGCGCATCCAGCAGCCGATGCGCCACAGAATTCATGAGTTAACAGTTTTTCCCCGCCGCCGCGCCCCGTCTCTTTCTTTCTCTGGCCTCTTTCTTTTCTATCTCTTCGACAGCCACGACAACCGCCACCACCGCCCAACCTGCCCCACTCGCCGCCGCCGGCCGCCCAACCTGCCCCACTCGCCGCACCACTCGACGCCGGCCCCTCCACGCGCTAGGACCGCCACCCACGCCGCGCTCGGACCCGGCCGCGCCGCGAACTCTGCTCCCCGTCCGCCCGGGCAGCACCTCGACGCTGGTGACCTCCACCGCCGTCCGCCCATCCGCGCCACGAGGAGCATCTCCACCGCCCATCCACGCCTCCCTTCCCTCCCCGAGGTGCGCTGCCCCTCTCTCCCTCATCTCCTCCTTCCCCTACCTCTAGCTAGCTAGGTGTTTGCTAAAATTCCAAACCCAAGTTAGTGTTAGTTGCTAGGGTAGTGTTAGGTTAGATTGGAGATGAAAATTTTGAGTTTTAAGGCGTTTAAACATATGGTGACTGTTTAAACATACCTTTAAAACTGACTTGAATTAAGGTGTTTGAAGTTTTCAAAAAATTATTTTTGAGCTTTATCATGAAGTAATAACATAGTGCAAGAGATCCATGAAGGTACATTGTAAATAGGATCAAGATTTGATAATTTTGTAAGCCTCCAAAGTTGGTACTTTTTAATTGTCTTGAAGATGCATTTTTAATTAACTAATGCATTATTTTGCCGTATGTAGGAAATTTAGAAGAACCTCCGCGTGATTTCAGGTGAGAAGTGGCGGCCATGATGTGGATGTGGATGTGTATGTTTGTGAGATGTGTATGTTTGTTGCCGGCCGGAGATGTGGTTGTGTTATGTGATGTTGTTGCCGGCCGGAGATGCCGGCCACAAATGTTTGTGGATGAAATGTCTGCAGGTACCCGAGAGGCCCTTGAGTTTGCCGGAACGTCGATTAACTTCCGTTCCGGCAAATTCGGGTACTCCATATGTCCATTTTTTAGCAAAGGTCATGCCGAAATTTTTCGTGAATTTTGGCATGACTTTGCTAAAAAATAGGACATATGATTTGTGAAATGTCTGCAGGTACCCCGAGAGGCCCTTGAGTTTGCCGGAACGTCGATTAACTTCCGTTCCGGCAAATTCGGGTACTCCATATGTCCCTTTTTTAGCAAAGGTCATGCCGAAATTTTTCGTGAATTTTGGCATGACTTTGCTAAAAATAGGACATATGGGGTATTGCGACTAATGCATGGGCCGGGGTATCTTAGTACTTAATTAAGCGATTTTTTTCTTATATTTGTTGTACTAACCTTTTGCCTCTTTTTAATGCAGTGCAAACATGTCGGAAGGCGGCCCTTCTAAGCACATGAGCGTCGAAGATCAAGCTAGAGATTTCAACAAGTCGTTCTGGGAGGTGTCCCAGCAGATGGAGGAGGAGGTGGAGGCCGCCGAGAATGAGCAAGAGGACCGGGTGGAGGACGCCGAAACCACAGATGGAGCTGCTAGTGCCGGTCAGGAGGATGACACCAGCACCACTGATGGTGGCGACCACACAGATGCTGCTACCGATAGCAACCCGACCGCTAAGCGGAAGAAGGCAAGGAAGGATCGGAAACCGCAAGCGCTCGACAACGTCACACACGTGTTCACCAAGGTCACGCCAGTGGCCTACCAGTGGAGCCGGAAAAGCATGCCAAAGGGTACAGCATGCAACTAGGGTGCATCGTCCGGGAAAGCATGTCGATCAACACGAAGGACCTCAGAAGCAAGGGCAATGAGGCTTTGGTCGAACACCTCCTCACGAAGCTTCACCAACGATACACGTTCCCGCTTCCGTTGAACAAAAAGGTGGACAGTTTAGCCATCACGAAGATGAGCACCGCCTTGAGCAGCTGGAAATTTCGGGTGAAGAAGAAGATCAATAAGGGTCAAAGCTGGGAGGAGATAAGTGCCAAAGAACCGACGCTCGACAAAGAAGAGTTCGAGATATTCAAGGAGTCCTTAAAGTCTGAGGAGGCTACAAAATGGACCGAGTGGGGTAAGTCTATGCGGGAGCTGAACATAGGTAACCACCGTTTGGGAAGCGGCGGTTACCGAGGAAAACAGCCCGTTTGGGAAAAGGAGGATGCCATTGTTGCAAAAATGGGAAAAGAGAACATGTGGAACAAATTCACGGACGAGCAAGTGAGGAACTTTGTCCGGTCCCGCTACTATCTGAACGAGGCGACGGGGGAATTCGTTACCGACGATGACGATGTGAGGACATTCGAGAAATTACTGGTAAGGAATTTAATTTCCGCGGATATCTCAAAGTCCATTGCGTTGATCTAATTAGATAACGAAGTCATATATTTCTACATGGGTTCACCTTAATTTCCTTTGTCTGCAGGAGGATGAGTTGAAGGATGGCCCGTCGTCCCAGGAGTCGACGGAGCCGTGGGACACGACTTTCAACAGGGCGACGAACGCTTACAAGGATAGGGACAAGTCGAAGCCGCCGACGTCAGCTGGTCGTGTGTCCGGCTTTGGTACGAGCATGAAGTTCGTAGAGTACTACTCATCTGACCCGGAGAAGAGAAAGGAGAGGAGGAAGATGAAGAGGGATAATACCGCCGAGGTTGTGGAGCTAAGGAAGAAGGTGGAGTCACTAGAGAAGCAAATAGTGGACTCCAGTACAGTGGACAAGTTAGTGGACGAGAGGATCCGGACGCTCATACCCCCTGGGTTGTTTGAGGGGTTAGCTGCTTGGAATGCGGGAGGTCAACAAGGGCCCATACACGTGCCCAGCTTCAGCGGCAGCAACTCAACCATGAACCGGGCCGTGTCGCCGGACCTGGTGACCCCACCCAACGCCACCCTGCAGCAGTCGGTCCCTTTTGTCGCACCGACACCCCCTCCCGCGAAAGATACCGAGGCGCCACCACCCGAACGGCCGGAGGAGAATGTTAGGCCGGCCGCCGGCACCGGCGCCCTTGTCTCGACATTAGCCGAGATCAACGCCATCGACAAGGTAACTAATTAATTACTTAGTCCGCGTCATTTTCTATAACTCTGCCTTTTATGACTGCCACCTGATGATGCCCAACATTTGTTCACAAAAGGACACGCCTTGCATACTCCTGCATAGGGTGGTACCCGACGGCGAGTTGAAGGAAGTTGCTGAGGGCATGCTCATACAACCATTGTGCCGTGATATGCACAACAATAGAATGAGCGAGGCCGTGATGAGGGTCAAGGTGACTGAGGTACTGCCTGAGTTTAGTGGCATCGACCCCCCCATGCAACCTCCGGGAGCCGAGAAACACATGCTCCTTGGAAATTGCCCCAAGTGGGTCCTGGAATGGCCGAAGACCCAAATTCGTCTTGGGGGGTTAAGGCGCCGCTCCACCGGCGCCACCTCTAAACCCCGGAAGCCGATCGTTCGGCCCTCGAAGCCGCCACGAAAACCTGTTGAGAAGGAACCGGCGCCACAAGCAGCAGTCGCCACCACCCGGAAGGAACCGCCGGTCGTTGCCACCACCAGCCGCCACCAAAGACTGTTGGGAATGTCTGTACCGCAACAGCCGTCCGAAGCCAAAGACGTTGCACCTCAACTTGATGGCAACGACGATGATGATGAAAATATCGACGTCGATGGCTTCATCAACACGGGCGCGAGCAAAGATTTGTTCATGCCTGCTATGGATGAGGAACCACCCTTCCGCGCTCACGGTGATCAACCTGGTCGTCGCACTACATGCCAGCGCCTGAGTTTTTCTCAAAACACGCCTCCGGAAGCCGGCGATCAAGCTCCAGACAAAACGGGTAACATTTTCAGCCCTGGCACACTGACACGGACGGTTTGCGCGGGGTTCACTGCACCCCCACCATCCCCAGAGAAGATCAAGAAGTCTAAGAAGAGAAGTAGGCAAGGCACCTCTACGAGCCAGCCAGCTCCTAAGGTTATCCGGGGTCATGAAGACATGACATCACCCCGTGCGGATAGCTTGACCCGAGTTCATGTAGCTGGTAAACCGTTGCTGCCTCCGGAGTTGCTCTGCCTCGCAAAAGGACCCATGCTCTCTTTGCATGAAGCTATCTTGATGATGGAGGGCCTGCTTCTTAAAGACAAGAATCCAAATTACCCGGTGTTGACGGTCCAGGTACCAAAGAACGTGGACTTCGTTACTGAAGCCCCCGCCGATCTGTTCTTCATAGCGTTCGAGGACGTCTTCAACCTGTTTCACTCTAGACGGCTGGACTATAACTTGGTCCGCCTATACGCGATCAATATGGCGATGAAGATCCAGAGAGATGTTGCCCCGTACGTCACGGTAGTGGATCCCTACTACATGCGTGACAGTCAGCTGGTGGAAGGATCAACGACACGGGATAAGGCCACGGAGTACCTGAAGAGGTTCATGCTGAACAACAAGAGGAAGAACAACCTTCTTCTACCTTTCTTTCCCGAGTAAGTACACATCCGCTCGCCGCCGTCGTATCTTATGCTTTCTTATAGATTTCTTCCGTTGTTGATCCTTTCCACTGCATTTTTTCCGACTAGGGACAAGTACTGCGTACTCATCATCCTAAACCCGAGGTGGTCCATTGCCACTTATTTGGACACGGGGAGTTCGAGCAATAAGAAAGACTACACCAGAATAAAGGGTGTTCTCGATGAGGCTCTCGAGGGCTACGCCCAAATGGGAGGCCACTTCGAACAAGGACAGACGAACGGGGAATGTTTCTCGCTGAACAACAAACACCGGTTCAGGCATGGGACCCAGTTCGATTGCATGAAGCAGAAGCATGGCAGCGTGAAGGATGCCTTCTACGTCCTCCATCTCATGAAAGGGTTTGTCCGGGATGCACTGAAAACAAAGTTGCCATCTAGTATCCGAGAATGGACCAAAAATGCAGGGAAAATCGCCGAGGATAAGCTTAGAGAAGACTTTCATCTCATCCAGATGGAGTTGTCGCGAATCATCTACGACGATGTTGTGACAGCAAAGGGGACCTTCAACAAAGCCAGTGGTAGGATAAATCATGCATCATGCATACTCGCAATAAGTGTTTCTTTATTTTCTTTACTATAGACTTATCATACTCAATCTATTTATATTATTAACCAATATATATACCTATATTGACATGGTTACAAATATGAACACTAATACATGGTTGTATCCATTTCCAGGGTTGCATCAAAGGCAAATCGAAGAACACCTAGCTCTTCAAAATGACAGCCGGACGTGGACGACGAAAGACGGCTACAAACCGTTCCCGGCGCCGCTCAACAAGAAGACTCCTTGATCAGCAGGACGTGGACGTGTACTCAGTTTGATCCTAGTTTAGGCGGTCGTGAAAACTTCATTTATACTAAGACTTGTGTGAACTTTTGTACCAGTTAATTGTCACTATATATGTATGTATCTCGGGCTCTAACTGATGTAATGACATATTTATCTGTCTGTTTTAATACCGTGTCAAAATATATTACTGTTTCTATTATTTTCTGTATAAATACTGTAATATACATGTATTATTGTCAAATTAATACAGCAAATAATCGATAATACAGCAAATAATCGATAATTCAGCAAATAATTTAGTGGCGCATGGTAAATAATTTTGTGGCGCACCATATTCTGTGGCGCACGAAGCAAGTGCGCCACAGATAAATTATTGTCAAATTCATCAGCGCATGGACTAATATTTCTGTGGCGCATGAGCAATATTTCTGTGGCGCATTCTGGAAGTGCGCCACAGAATTTTCTACTTTCTGTGGCGCACAGAAGGGTGCGCCACAGAATATTACAGAAAGCTATTTTGGTGCGCCACAGAAAGGCACTTCCCTACTAGTGTGAACTTCAAATTTAGACGGTCAACATAACTTTTATACTACAATGTGTATATGTTTTTATAATTTTTTGGTACACCAACATTCTAAGTAAAATGGGATGAACAGATGTCAACGTGCTTAGAAAAACAAATCTAAATAATAATTAATCAGGGAATATCGCCGAACTATTCGCTCCCTTACAAAATACTTGACATGGATTTGTCTAACTATGGATGTATCTACCGCTAAAACATGTCTAGATTCACCTGTATTTAGACAAAGCTAAGTCAACTTTTTTTTGCGAAACACAGTACAACGTAGGCGCTCACATACACGCGCATACACTCACCCCTATGAACGCACACACGCACACCCTACCCCTATGAGCACCTCCGAGAGACTGAGTCGGCGGTCGAGTCTTGAGATTGACGAAATCACCACGGGCGCCTCGCTGTCGACAGGAACGTCGCCTCCCACTGAAGAATATTCCGCCTTAAATGAGAAACACCAGTGTCAAACCTAGGGTTTGAACTCTGGTGGCCTGGGGATACAAACACCCTCCTAACCATCTTGCCACGGGCAAGTTCTCAAAGCTAAGTCAATTATTTTGAAATGGAGGGAGTACTTGTTTAGCTATTTGAAAAATAGCATATAAATAAACATCAGATCTGATACTTCCAAAATATAAGCTTAGTACTCCAAAAAAATAAAATCGTGTGAGCTATCCTACGATGATCTAGCACTGTCATTTTAATAGATACCAAAATTGCAGCCTCTAAACACATTTGGAGGGTGTTTCATAATATTGTGGACGTCAACTCATAGTCATCATTTTTTAGCCTATTAAATTGTTATTATTCTTATATGTTTGCATTTGTTTTAATTTGTAGTTTAAACTTGAGGCATTTAAACAGTGATAGGCATATATCTAAACTGCGCTGAATAGATAATAGTCATTCTTAATAATAAATGGGAAAATTAATCATCATTAAGCGATACTTCAATACTATTTGCAATGTTGTAAGCATAAGGTATAACGTATAACTCTCTCTTTATTATTCAAATTGGTTTCCAAACATCTTGTAACTTCAATTACCAAATGGCATCATCTATGCCAATAATTGGGCCGCATATATATTACCGATAGCCAGCACGACAAGACACGAGTGCGACTTATTGGAGCTCGAACTCCATGCCACCATTTTTTGAAAAATTAAAAAACAACATTTGCAAGTTTCCTTTTTTATATTTTTTCTAGACGTCGATATAGACTATTTATTCCGATTTCTGAGCTATGTAAAATTGACAAAACTTTGGATCCAAGGTAGTGAATAGTGCAAGTTTTACCTCCGAATCTGTTAGATTTTATTATTTTTATGTAGTTCGGAATAAAGATATTCCGCGTTGAAGACTTCCTTGTTATCTACATCTAGTTTTTTTTCCAGAAGTTTTGATAATATAACATACATTTTTAAATTTTTAAAAAGATGGCTCCGTTTAAGCTCTCCAATGTGGTTTCCGGCCTAGACACACCTTTTTTTTGGCGATTAAGACACACCCAGCTTGGTGAACAAAGCAATTCCTGTTGCACGTGGCTTGTAACGTGCTCCAACCAAAAACTACAAAACGAAAACAACAAACGAGGAAACAGAAAAAAAAAACAGTCCCAATTCCGATCTGCGCCGACTAGGAATTAATAGAATCCCAGCCCAACGATCCCCCCGACAACATAAAAAACTTGTCTTGCGCATCGGAAGGTAACCCAAATCCGATCCGCGCCGACTAGACCATGACGGGATCGTTCTCGTTCCTTGCCTCCTCCTTCCACCCCCCAAGCGTCGGTTCCGCCGCCGCCGCCGGTCGCTATCCCGCGTGGGTTCTCCTCGACAGGAAGGCCTACTTCGCCGACGTTGAGAACGCCACCACCGCCACGGCCACGTCAAGGACCGGCCACACCGTGAAGGTCACCTTCTGCCTCGCCGACCCGCCGTCCCTCTCCCACTTCTGCGTCCATGGACCTACCGAGCAATTTGACGTCGAGCCCCAAGTCGTGTTCTCGGAGAAGCACCTCGTCCTCCTACTCTTCGCCTTCACCGGCGGCGACATCTTCGAATACTTCATCTACGACGCTGGCCGAGGCAACCACCCGTCCCTCAGACCCATCCCGGCCACTCCTCCAGGCACTAGGAACACCAAGTACGTCAGCATGGTGGTGCGCGACGACGGCGAGTTCTTACTCGCCGACCTCTTCGGCACGTCCACCACCGCGAACTACGACCTCACCATTTTCTCGTCCAGGACGAACAGGTGGATCACCAGGACGTTGCAGGTGCAGGCGCCTGCAGAGCAGCTCAGGGTAGATGACCTGTTCATGGTTTCCCACAAGGCGATCTCGCTTGGAGGCGGCATGGTAGGGTGGGTCGACCTCTGGCGCGCCGTCATCGTCTGTGACATCCTCGCGGAGGACCCCTTCATATTTCTGATCCCACTGCCCAAGCCCGAGTTCAACCTTCCCCGGACCGGCGACCCGAAGCCGATCCGGGATGTCACCGGCTACAGCAACGGCGTCATAAGGTTTGTGGAGATGGAATGTTATTTCAGACGTGAGATTGTGACTGTATATCAACCGCCTGATAACAGGTTCAAGATGACGAAGGATCTTGATACTCTAGATAAGATGCACGACATTGATATGCTCCTCCTCCCGCATGAGGACTTCCCAGAAAGGCCGACCGAGAAAATCAAATATATCCCTGATGGTTGGAAGATCCGGACATGTCATAGGAGTATTTCCTGGGACCATTGGCGGAGGGGGCACGGTGTTCATGTCGATGATATTTGTGGCAACAGCCGAAAACATTCTGTCTTGTTGCCTCAACTATTTAATGTGTTTGGAAAACTAATGTTGAGGAACCTGGCATGGATGTACCCGATCCTTAGTCCGACTGGTGACGATGTTGTCTACCTGATGTCAAAGGTGGACATTGCTGCTAAGGATGCATGGATGGTTGGTGTTGACCTTGGAACCAAGATGGTGAAAGTATTGGAACAATATTCTGCTGCGAGGGCCCGTTATTTCAAACTGGACTGCGTCACATGTGCATTCTCCGAATTTCTCAACACAGCTCCGAGGTACTGAAGTTTTCGAACGAGCTGTATATATATTTCCACAAATTGTCCAAATGACTAGTATTTTCACCCTGATGGCATCTGACGTGTTTGTGTTCTTGGTAATTACTTAAGGTGTGCCGAGGAAGCTGAATTTGCATCCAATGAGCCTCAAAACTGTTTGCTGCATGATCATCGTTCATCAGGAAGTAGCGGCTGTGCTTACCGCCAGCATCAACCCCCATTGTTGCCCAATTCGCCACAACCTCTGCCTCTGAATCTGTCCTCGTCAGGACCAGGTAATAACATGGAAACGCTTATATTGCAGGCGGCCAAGGAGAAGACCGTCAAGAGTAATGACCAGACCGGGAGCTTCGTCGGCGAGAAGACCAAGGCGGCAAAACGGAAGGCGCTGGAGACGGCGCCGTACACCAAGGAGTACACCAAGAAGTACACCAAGAAGACCGGCAGCATCCTGCAGCAGGTCAGTCACTCACCTCCAACGTTCGGACATGCGTGAATTTAAATTTGAACGTTTTTTAGTTGTGCAGCTAAACTTGTTGCTGTTTTTTCAGGTCACTGAGACTGTCAAGGGCGGTTGCGAACACGCTTGGGATGGGCGGAGGAGGCAACGCCGCCACTGGGAACGTCACAGGGGATCACTAGGTGCGATCCTAGCTTGCTTTCCTTCAGTTTGGTTGGTCGTGGTGTAGTTGCCAAGACCCGAAATCAAACGTGTTGAACACGAGGTACACGATGAACACACTCGTGCTTTTGGTCCTGCGTGCAAGGTGCAACTTTTCTGTCTGATCTTATTCTTCATATACTGTCTGAAAACAGCTACTAACAGAAAGAACGAAAATGGCACCTGACCGAGTTGTCTGATGTGCCATCCAACAGCACCCCGATCGTGCTCCTTGTGTGCCGCCATGACTGTGCAAGTCGTGCCATCCCTGTGTGACCCCAACGGTGACCTACCTAATATACTGAAGACTAGGACTAACAGTTAACAGCACGTGAACAAGCTCGCGCTGCTGATAGAGTATTTCCGCACTGAACTTAACTAACGAGACTGACTAACTGTCGAAACTGAAGCAATTCCGACAACTGGAAAAGGAACAGTAAACACAACAACGGGATTAAACATAAGCTATTTCACTTGGGTTTTTACATATGTTTATCTTTACGCTTCCATAATTTCTGCACGCACCGCTCATTATTAGTTTGTGACTTCGCCCTTGATGTACTCGTGTCCGGGTATGGGTATATCGTAAATGGACAATGGGGACACACGGAACGTGGAAATAAAGATGATGTGATTTCATTAAACCTCTCATTTCCATCATGTTGGCCAGCTTCCATCAGTTGTTAGAATTAGTTTCACGTTTCGAATGAGATGGTAATGGTAGAATGGCTTCCTTCTGCAAACCTATGTCTTCACTTGTCATGTCCCCTTGAACATTTCATCCAGACTACATATGCTCTCCCCTCGGGATAAATGAGGGTGTATTTGGGAGCAAAGTATTTATTTAATTCTTAGAAAACTACGATTTCTGAAAATACTATGGTTTTAAATACTTTGAGGTGTTTGACTTAAGCAAAAAATTGTTTTATATACTTAAATATTTATGAAATTACCAAGTATAGTCCATGTGTTCTAAACTAAGTGTAGCAAATCTGCGACCCTTCATTGCAGAAAATCCGCGACACTTAATTTGGGACGGGGAGCAAAAAAGATGTCTGGACATCTTTTTACAAAACTGAAGTATTTGGTTGGCTAGGCATGAAAATACTACAGTTTTGTTAACACTTTAGTTCTAGAAGCACTTCATTGCCAAACATAGTGGGATATCGACTTTGTATCTCAGGAAAAGATGTTGCTTTCTGGAAGTTGTTTTGTACGAGGAGAATACCTTTCTTATTAGGAAACAATCTTCCAATTGAAGCACATTAAGGCCCAAGGTCCGTATGGTTTTCCCGATGAGTTTTATCAAAACTTTTTTTATATCATTAAGTTGGACCTTCTAAATTTGTTTGACTTTCTTCATGCATGACGGCTAGACTTGTTTAGGCCTAGTGACGGTGAGGTTGTTGTGCTAACTAAGATAATGACGAAAAATGAATCCAACAGTAGATTGATCTGCCTCCTTAATTGTAGCTTCGTAATATTTACAAAGATCATAACTACTAGAATTAATTTGGTAGCAGGAAATTTGATTCAACCGACTCAGATGTCGTTTATGCGAGGAAGAAATATCCTAAATGAGGTGGTGGTCTTTCATGAAACGGTACATGAAGTGCGTCAGAAAAAATTGAATGGGTAATCTTTAAAATTAACTTTGAAACGGCATATGCCAAGGTAAAATGGTATTTTCCTTCATCAGTCTCTGAGAATGAAAGGATTTTCATAAGTGTAGCGTGACTGGATCCAGAATTTCATCATTAGAGGTAGCATGGCCATTAAATTCAATGACGATGCAAAAAAGGGTGAAGACAAGGCGACCCACTATCGCCCATATTATTCAACATAGTATGGTTGCGCCAAGTGCATTGTTGATCCATGTAGCCATTGTAGGCGTGAATCACGCCAAGGCGTTGGAGATGACCCCTGATAGATTTAAAGTCGGAGGAGGATCCTCCTTAGTCTGCGCCAGCTGCGGGTGGCGAATATAAAGTCAAATGACTCAAAGAATGTCATATGACCTGGAGCGAAGGCGAACTTGATGTTTGCGAGTCGAGAGATATTCGTTAGAGTGCGCATAGGGCTAGCAAACATGGTGGGAAAGTGTGGGAAAAGTCATGAGAAAATCGTTACGGGGTTGACACAAAGATTTACCCATGTTTGGCCCCTCGCTGAGGAGTTAAAGACCTATTTCTGCTCGTGCATATTGTGTCTTGAAACTTGTGACCGTTATCTTTGGCTAAGTTGGTAGAAAATACCTCCCCTTAGTTGAACCTTGGTCCCCAATCGAGTCATGTCTTATATAGTGGCCATGATCAGGTTGAAATTGTTACGAACGATAGCAGAAAACGACGAAGTAGTGGAAAGATCAAACCAATGGGGACACCAGATTTTAACGTGGAAAAACCCCTCCAACAATGGAGGGGAAAAAACCACGGGCGCCAGCCAGCAAAACTTCACTATATCGGGTGAGGTTACAAACGCCGTGGGTTTACAATGTGTGGCATACCCCAAAATGGTGGCTTACAAGATGTATTTATAGCGATGCAAAACCCTAAGTTGGCTGCAGTCCAACTCGGTAACGATCCATGTCGGTAATGATGCGTATTGTGCAAGGAACGGAACACGTTCCCGTGAAGGAAAACTCCGATCGATCCACTCCTGGGATTGGGGATTGGATGTGACGGCTCCTTGTGTGGCCCTCCGTGTGGTCATGTTCCTGGGAACATCTTTCACGGAAACAGTCCCGGGAACAACATCCTGGGAACATACCCGGGAACAGTCCCGGGAACAACATCCCGGGAACAAAAGAATTTGGAGCACATCAAAATAACACTCCACCTTGAGACAAATTCCATCTTGTAGCATGAACGAGTACCTTCACCCTGAAACAACAAAGAAAACACCTTCGGCGCCAAATAGCCTCTTAGCCTAGACAGTGATACCAACTAAGCCTGAACAAAGCTCAAACTTAGTAACAGGAACAGGCTTTGTCATCATATCAGCCGGATTATCATGAGTACTAATCTTGCATACCTTCAGCTTACCTTGTGTAACAACATCACGTACATAATGGTATTTGACGTCAATGTGCTTTGTTCTCTCATGGAACATCTGATACTTAGTAAGGTAAATCGCACTCCGACTATCACAAAACAGGTTAATGCAAGTATCATCTCCACAAAGCTCAGCAAACAAACCTTTCAACCAAACAGTTTCTTTAACTGCTTCAGCAATAGCTATGTATTCAGCCTCCGTGGTGGTTGGGCAACAACTGGCTGTGCCTTCCAACTAACAGCACAACCACCAATGGTGAACACATAACCTACAAGGGACCTCCTCTTATCCAAATCGGCAGCAAAATCTGAATCCACATAGCCTACGAGTCCCTTACCAGTCTTGCCAAACTTCAAGCAAGCATCAGACGTGCCACGGAGGTACCTGAAAATCCACTGAACAGCTTTCCAATGTTCTTTATCAGGATTAGCCATGTATCTACTCACCAAACTCATAGCATATGATAAATCAGGACGTGAACAGACCATGGCATACATCAAGGAACCAACACCACTAGAATACGGAACTCGAGACATGTACTCCAAATCACCATTAGTAGTAGGACATTGAGAAGATGATAACTTAAAATAAGGAGCAATAGGAGTACTAACATACTTTGCATCATGCATGTTAAAATGATGAAGAACTTTCTTAATATAACTTTGCTGACTAAGAAATAAGAACCTAAACTTCCTGTCACGTGTAATTTCCATACCTAGGATTTTCATAGCAGCACCAAGATCGTTCATCTCAAACTCGCTACTCAACTGAGACTTGAGAGCAGCGATTTCTTTCATGCTCTTGGCAGCAATCAACATATAACAGCAAGTATATAGGCGATCCATCAACAAACTTAATGTACAAACAGCTATCAAATTCAGACCTCTTAAAGCCATGTGACAACATAAACGAATTAAACCTTTTATACCACTATCGAGGAGACTGTTTCAAACCGTATAATGACCTTTTCAACTTACAAACAAGATCCTCCTTACTCGGCACTATGAACCCTTCAGGCTGGTCCATGTATATCTCCTCCTCCAACTCTCCACACAGAAACGCAGTTTTAACATCTAACTGCTCAAGCTCAAGATCATGCATAGCAACAATGGAGAAAAATGTCCGAATAGAACTATGCTTGACAACCGGAGAGAAAACATCGTTATAATCGATACCTGGGATTTGACTGAAGCCTTTTGCAACCAACCTTGTCGTAAACCTTAGAGACTCACTTGGAGATAAACCCTCCTTTCTCTTGAAGATCCACTTACAGCGGACGGCCTTCTTTTTCTTAGGCAAGTGCACAACATCCCATGTGCCATTCTTCTCAAGTGACTGCATCTCTTCTTGCATAGCGGAGATCCACTTCTCACGGTCACTTGAACTAACAGCTTCAATATACGTGGACGGCTCATGTCCATGCTCCACCTGTTCTGCACAACTCAGAGCATAATTAACAATGTTACACTCCTCAATTAAACGTGGTCTCGGACCACAATTTCTCTTTTGTCTACGAGCAGCGATAGACTGATTTTGTGGCTGCAAAACAGGAGGTGAATTAGGCACGGTATCATTATCAGAATCAGACTCATCTGATGTAGCACCATCATTATATTCAGTGACATTTTCTTCTTCAACAAAGTGCTCCACCTCGACACGAACCTGCTGTTCTTCCTCATCAGGACTATCTGGCAACACATCTGAGGACAACTTATCAAAGTACATAACAGATTCATTGAAAACAACACTCCTGCTCATAAATGCCTTGTTAGTTTCGGGATTCCACAACTTATATCCTTTTACTCCTGAACCATAACCAATGAACACACACTTAATAGCTCTCGGTTCTAACTTTCCATTATCAACATGAGCATAAGCAGTGCAACCGAAAACTTTAAACTGTGAATAATCAGCAGGAGTACCTGACCATACCTCAATGGGAATTTTCTTGTCGAGGGGAATAGATGGTGACCTGTTTATCAAGTAACAAGCGGTGGCTGCCGCCTCAGCCCAAAAACGCTTACTCATGCGAGCGTTAAAAATCATGCAGCGAGCCTTGGAGATGATGGTCCTATTCATCCGCTCCGCTACACCATTCTGCTGGGCGTGTACGGGATGGTGAGGTGCCTGACAATGCCTTCTTTCCTGCAATAATCATTAAAGGCATTCGAACAAAATTCGCCACCATTGTCAGTACGAAGCAATTCCACCTTCCTTTCTGTTTGCCTTTCTATCATACCTTTCCACTCTTTAAAAGCAGCAAACGTATCATCCTTATTCTTCATGAAATAAGGCCAAACTCTTCTAGAGTAATCATCAATAATGGTAAGCATATAACGAGTACCACCATAAGAGGGCTTACGTGAGGGCCCCCAAACATCAGCATGTACATAATCAAGTGTACCTTTGGTGGTATGAACGGAAGCATTAAACTTAACTCTTGTGTGCTTACCGAAAATGCAATGTTCACAGAATTGCATCTTTCCCAAACTGCAGTCTTGCAGTAACTCTCTCTTGATCAATTCTGCCATACCAAGTTCACCCATATGTCCAAGACGCTTGTGCCAAAGGTTAGTCTTACTAACGTCATCATGAGAAACATCAGCAACAGTACCAGATAAAGTGTTACCTCTAAAGACATATAATTTAGCAGAATTCATATCACCAACCATAACAATAGAGAACCTTTTGATACCTTCAGGAGTCTGTTCCCGCCGGCATACTTGTACCCGTCACAATCAAGGGTACTAAGCGAGATCAAATTTCTCGCCATGGTTGGTATGTGTTTCACTCCCGTCAACGTGCGTGTCACACCATCATGTGTCTTGATCTGAATGGAACCGATGCCAGCAATGCGACATTGTTGGTCGTTCCCCACACGCACGAAATCTCCAGTCTGCACTAACTCATAAGAACTGAACCAATCTTTGTTACAGCAAATATGAAACGAACATGTAGTATCTAGAATCCATTCATCCTGACGAGAAACACATGCAGCAAAAACAGCTAGGCATTCGCCATCAGAACTACCATCAACAACAGCAGTCTCACCGGTATCACTACCTTCATTATTTTTCGGTTGGTAAGTACCTTTTCTTTTTTCCTTGTTCTGCAACTTCCAGCAATCATCAATAACATGATTAGATTTCTTACAATACCTGCAGAACTTGTCACGTCCTTTAGACTTTGAGTGACCTCTGTCACCCTTGCTCTTATCTCTGTTGTTGTGATAGTGATTATCTCGCTGCTCAGGCCTGCCTCGAACCTGCAAAGCATCACCCTTGGAGGAGGACGACTCTTCCTTTTGTACCATACCTTTCATCTTTTTCCTTGTAAGCAGGGCATCATAAACTTCCGTAATGGTTAGTTCATCACGGCTTAATAGTAGGTATCACGAAAATTGGTAAAGGAATTTGGCAGCGAGCACAGAAGTAACAGTGCAAGATCTTCATCATCATACGTTACCTCCATCGACACTAGGTCGGAAACGATCTCCTTGAAGATCGATATGTGATTCATTACCGAACCACTTTCCTGCAACTCGTGCGTGAACAACTTCATCTTCACATGCATCTTGCTGGTTAGATCCTTGGACATGCAGATCGACTCCAGCTTAACCCACAGCTTCGCTGCGGTTTTCTCCTGCAGTACTTCTTGCAGAATATCATTAGATAGATGGAGTTGAATCAGGGAACAAGCCTTACGATCTGTCTTCTTCTCATCAGCGGTCCAATCAGTCGCCGCTTTGTCGCCAAATTTCTCTAGCGCTTCGTCAAGATCATTGGACGGTGCGAGGATCGGACGCATCTTGACCTGCCACAACGAAATCTCGTCTTGTAGTCCAGCAACGGTAGATCAAACTTCATCGATGCCATCGCGAAACCCTAATCTGAAAACAGATCTGAAACAGGGCTCTGATACCACTTGTTACGAACGATAGCAGGAAAACGACGAAGTAGCGGAAAGATCAAACCAATGGGGATATGAGATTTTAACGTGGAAAAACCCCTCCAACAATGGAGGAGGAAAAAACCACGGGCGCTAGCCAGCAAAACTTCACTATATCGGGTGAGGTTACAAACGCCGTGGGTTTACAATGTGTGGCATACCCCAAAACGACGGCTTACAAGATGTATTTATAGCGGTGCAAAACCCTAAGTTGGCTGCAGTCCAACTCGGTAACGATCCAGGTGGGTAATGATCCGTAAACGTTCCCGTGAAGGAAAACTCTGATCGATCCACTCCTGGGATTGGATGTGACGGCTCCTTGTGTGGCCCTCCATGTGGCCATGTTCCTGGGAATATCTTTCACGGAAACAGTCCCGGGAACAACATCCTGGGAACATACCCGGGAACAGTTCCGGGAATAACATCCCGGGAACAAAAGAATTTGGAGCACATCAAAATAACAGAAATGATTATAATAAGTATTAACGAGAAATTATCTAAACTTGTTGGGCTTCACCTTTGGCTTTGTCCCCTTTTATTTTTCTGGGTTTTTTTATGAGGTTGAGCCCACCAGATAATAATGTCAAACTTAGCTATTGGTGAGTTCCATGAGATCGCAAATTCTTACATTGTCCTAGGAACGTACTAGTAGAATTCGGCGTAGCGACACGCCGCGCCCTTGGTGGAAATTTTTGTGTGTGGTTTGTTTTATCGTTTTAGTTACATAATATATTTTGTAAGCAATGATATTCAAGTTTGCACTAAAGCTACTTGATTTGGGCGGAAATTGTATGAGCTCATCGGTGATAAGACACACAGTAAGTTTAAGCAGAAACAAGATTAATCTTCCAGGAATTGCAAGGCAATCATCTCAAAATGCACATGTTAAAATTCAGATGCTCAATTTGCATTTGAAATGTGAACATCACATAATTAAAATGTGAAGTAATTCCCAAGGTACAGCTAAAATCCTATGAATATATAATACACTGATACATAAGATGACAGAAAGCAAGTATTCATATTAAAAAAAGAATAACAGGAAGTGTAACACCATACAGAGGCAAAGTAGTTATGTAATATGCCACCCCAACAGAACTAACTCCAACAGAGCTAACTCATTCAAATATGTAGACTCAATGGCGGACAATCCACTTATGTGCTGCTCACTGCGGATAGAGTATGAAATCTGAAAAATAAGTAAATCCGAGTAGAGAAAATAGGCTCTGTTTGCTGCAAAAGAATGAGGTTTTGTGTACACAAAAAAGGGAAGAACATCAATTGTTGCGAATATGGCTGCAAGTTAGTACACATATGAAAGTTTCCATCCCTAATTGTGGATACACTCTTCCTTCTTCTCATGTATATAAAAAGTTTAAAGCTCCTTACAGGTGAGCAAAATGGTAGCAAAGTTTATCTTTGTATGGGAAAGAGAAACATGAAATAAAATCTGCAGGCATGAGATGGTCGAATTGAAGAAAAGAAATATTAAAGGCATGCTGTATTTTTTGCTCTTTAGAACACAATCAACAAAAAATAGGCAGTGTAATTGCTATACTTGTGAGCTCATAAGCCTTCTTTCATTGCCCAGACCATGTGTACATCCAAAAAGGCAAGCATGTCAATTCCATGCCATGAGGGTAGAACTCTACTAAAAGCCCATCAACTAACTACTGGAAGCATAATGATGGATAAAATAAGCAGAAGGCAAGCATGTCAATCCCATGCCATGAGGGTAGAACTCTACTAAAAGCCCATCAACTAATTACTGGAAGCATAATGATGGATAAAATAAGCAGATCATTCACGAAATTGGTAGCCAAGGGAAAGCGAGTACAGTTTACGGGTGTGAGTGATATAACTTTTGAATCTTACGGAAAATGAGTATTGGACAGTGCCCTCGTCCACATCATCTCGTATCAGCTCCGAGGTACAAAACAATTAAGCAGAAAGTTAGATGACCAACTATAGGACTATCAAATGTTCATGTGAGAATAAAATTCCAAGAATAAAATCTGGTCGTTAAAAAATTGCGTCAAACTCACCAGTTTAAAATATTTGGATTATTCCACAGCACTGGAAGGAAAGACATATACATCGTTGCACTGAGCCTCGCGTTGCTCTGTCCCGCTATCTTCGTCAGGCGCATGCTAGTCTTTGGTTTGCACCTATATGTCTCAAACCTGAGCATTCCTAGTGCCTTTTTCCCCTTCCAAATAATAAAGTTAAGAATGTTTATACTTTTGTAGATTGAGCGTATATTACCATGTGAAGCAGTATTAATTAAATTCAGCCGAGCCAGAAGCCCAAAGGTAAAAATCTATTGGAGCAATTGACCAACAGACGCAAATATCGAATTTGGTGAATACACCGTGCTACTACAAAATAATCTTTTAGTATGCAAGCTAACCTTGCCAACAGTGTGCATGAAGCTCCTGTTGTTTGGGCATTCATCATGGTCCTGTCAATCCTAAATCCAGTAGTAAAATTCATTGCACGCGCATCTGCCATGCAAACCACCTGCACACATAATTAAGCTTTACTACCAGCCTGATGTTCTGGATATTATATCATAATGAACAAAATAAACAGAAGAAAATTAGAAGAGGTGGAGTGAGAGCATGTGTACTTGACTTATTAGAATGGTTTGTGATGGAATCATTGCTTATACCTGAAGGTCAAAAAATAAAAAGAGGAACCTTATAACTTAAAAAGGACAAAAGTCCTCCTGATGGAAGAAGTGAAGCTGCTTTATACAAAAATCTGGGGATTAAGCTATTACCGAGGAAGAGACAATGTGCTATGGTATTCAGAGGGAAAATCAGAGGAAAAACAATGAGCAAATAAATGTACGCTAAGTTTACACTGACAAAGATTCATAGGGAATTCAAGTTCAGAGACCTCTATCATTATATCCAAGACAAATTTCAGTAGAGGAAAATCAACTACTGTGGCAAATTTCTTTTTTCATTATTGTACATACAGGGAAAGTAACTTATGTTTGGTTGATGTGGGTATGTGCAAAACAAAAATTCAAGGCATTTCTATAAAGAAGCAACACCACCACTTGGCTTGCACAGCCTAGAGCAAAACACATACCACCACCCACAGTTTTAAAAATGGTAACATATGAAATCAAGAATTCCCCTTACCCATCGAATTCTTCCATCTGTACCCTCATCGCCACCTGAACATGAGTGGAGATCGAGCAGAGAATGAGTGCAAGGAGGCGACACAATCCAACGCAGGCGAGGCACCGAGCAAAACCAGTTCTCCATGGTTCTCCTCTAGCTTCCTCATGTTCTTTTCATTCATGAATATATACAGTACTCTTTGCCTTATAGCTGCCGCCACAACCTGGTGAAAAACGCAAAAAAAAATCCCCTGGTATATGAGCATGTGCTGATCCTACCTCGCCCACCTGCAAAAACAGAGCAAGCTCTAAGCAGTGTTACCACTGGTGCCGAAGCAAAATGACGCCGCTAGCACGAGCACCGAGCCACAGTGACGCCCAAATTGCGCCAGGACGCCCCGAATCGAGTGAACTACCCCCAGAATCGCCCCAAATAGAGCGCGATCGTGAAGAGACGGGGATGGGGGAGGAGGGGGAGAGGAATCGTACCGAGACCTCGGGGGTCGAGTCGATCTTGAAGCTCCTGAGAAGTACACGGGACCGCCGCTCGTCGCCGTCCTGGGGGCGGCAACCACCGCACTTCCCGAGGGCCGCGCGAGCCAAGGCGTTTGCGCCCGTGGCGTTCGCGGCCGAGGGCGGAGCTTGCAGTTCGCGGCCGGGGCGGAGTTGGCCGTCCGTCGCGCGGCCGTCCATCGCGCTGCCACCCTCGCGGCCGTCCCCGTGGCGTTCGCGGCCGAGGGCGGAGCTTGCGGTTGGCGGCCGGGGCGGAGTTGGCCGTCCGTCGCGCCGCCGCCCTCGCGGCCAAGGCGGAGCTCGCGGCTCGCGGCCCTAGCGGCGCCGCCCAGCCCTGGCGCCTCGTCTCCGCCGGCGGCGGGTAACCCTAGTTCGCGTGCGGAAAGTCGGCGTGGGCCCTCTGCGGCGCGGGCTGCTGGTCGGCGTCGGCGAAGCGCGGCCGGAGGTCGGCGGCCGCGTCGGCCCAGGAGGCGTGGTGGCCCGCGAAGATCTCGGCGGCGCGGGCGTTGGCGATGGCGGCGCCGCTGTGTCGGGGCTGGAGGGAGAGAGGATGAGGCAAGTGAGAGGATAGGGTTACGGGTTAGTCTTTTATGCAGTAGGACTGATTCGTAAATGTCGGAAAACGTAGAAGCTTTTCAGCAAAAGAACCACGCGGACCGTCGGATGACAAATCGGCGGCGCGGAGGTGGCCGGGCACTGTAGCTTTCGCGACGCTACAGTGCTCCGAGCGCTCACAGGCCGCGATCTTCCGTCTCTTTAATATATTTAGTAATGCGGTACTTAAAATTTGGATCACTAGTCCAATCATTTTCATAATCCGTGTAATAAAAGCTGACGCACATTTATGTTTGGCCTTATATATGCCCTTTTGTTTTTGAAATAGTGTGACTATTTGATAAGTATACTAAAACTGGATAGTACCATATAATTTTGAAAACTTAGCCTCATTTTTGTATGTTACTAGTTAAGTATGAGAATCGGGTCTCGATGTGACATGCGGTTCGACGTACATTGCAAGATCCCCCTCGTTTGAATTTCACGACTGAAATTTTGAGAACAAAGATAAATGTGTCCTAAAAATCGGCTAAAAATATGAATTCTTGCAAACTACAGGTTGTAACACGTCGATAGAACAGACGATATGCACATGGCACGGTTACATATTATACACGCTCCACCGGCCACCACATCGATCATTGCTTGGTAATCAACCACGCCGAAGAGACACTGGACTCCCTCGTCATCTGCTATCCACTCGATCTCCTTACTGAACTTGTCTTTACACTTGTTAAATGGAGTACTTGTACTTCTTCGCCTCTTTCTGGCCAATTTTAAATTAGCTTCCGCATGTATTCGATTGAATAAGCCCATGATATTGGCCAAAGCTTCCGGAAGTCTCGGAGGCGCCACAACGCGTGTCCTCTCTACGTGTCCGTCTCCGCCGCGCTACGTGTCCTCGGGTGCCGTCTCATACTGCCGTAGCCGCAGCCTATATATACGTCGCCTGCTCAAAGCCAGACAGATCATTCGAAGCCAAGTCAAGCAACAGACAAAGTGTTCTTGTTTTCAGAGTGAAATATTTACTGTTCTCAGTTCGTGTTCGAGAGTGATCTTTGCTTCGAGCAGAGTAGTTTGTTTGAGCCAGTTTAGTTCATCGAGATGGCATCCAACCAGGACCAGGCGAGCTACCGCGTCGGCGAGGCCAAGGGCCACACCCAGGTACCTACATGTCCACGACCTCCGTCGATCCATCATTTTGAGCTACATTGAGTTGCCGTGCCTGAAAATGTCGTGCTCGTGGTGGTGTGTTTGCAGGAGAAGGCGGGGCTGGTGATGGGCGCGGCCGAGGACAAGGCGTACGAGGCCAAGGACTGGGCGGCGGGCCTGGCGGGGCACGCGTCCGGCCAGGGCCAGGGCGCCACCGAGGCCGCCAAGCAGAAGGCCGGCGAGGCCAAGGACACAACTTTCCAGACGGCGCAGGCCGCCAAGGACCGCGCCGCCGAGTCCGCGCAGGCGGCAAAGGACAAGACCGTCGAGAGCAAGGACCAGACCGGCGGCTTCCTGGCCGAGAAGACGGAGTTCGCGAAGCAGAAAGCGACGGAGACGGCGCAGTACGCGCAGGACAGGACCTACGACGCGGCTCAATACGCCAAGGAGTCCGCCGTTGCCGGCAAGGACAAGACCGGCAGCGTCCTCCAGCAGGCCGGCGAGACGGTGGTGGGCGCGGTGGTGTCCGCCAAGGACGCGGTGGTGAACACGCTGGGGATGGGCGGTGGCAACACAGGCAGCGCTGCGAGCAAAGACACCACCAGTGTCACCGAGAAGATCACCGGGGATCACTAGATTCACGCGTTCGTGCTTGATTTGCTTTCACTTCATTCTCGTGATACATCTTCTCTTTCACTTTGATTTCGGAACACACATTTGGTTGCAACTTCGCTTTTGATGTATGTATTTAAGTGTCTCGACTCTAGAGTTTGTGGACCTTGTATGTTTGAGTCGGATGCTCATGTCTGGCAAGAGGTGTCTATCTTTGTGTTCGTCAGCCATCTCAATTTCATGTTTTATTACGCTGTTATAAAAAAGATAAAGTTGGTTTTAAGTTTACACGTATGCTACCGTGACATGGTTTGTGTACTATACTTTGGGTTGTGGAGAATTGCCGCAAATTTTGTTGTATTTGCAGATTCTCATGTGCTGGAATGCTGATGCAGGATGTACTACCTCGTCAAATAAGACATTAATGTCGAACCATCTAATTTTTTCCACATTTATACGAAAAACTATCAACAATTATAATACTATACAAATATGTTATAAAAATATATTCAGTCATGTATCTAATAAGGCTGATTTGTCATTGCAGCGCTTAATTATTTTTTCTAAAAGTTTAGTCAGAATTCATATTGTTTAACTTAAAAAAAATAAACCTTATTTTATGGAATGGAAGGACTACGTTGTTGCTATAATGGAATTTCCTCGGTAAAAAGAATGATTGCCACGAAGAAATGAGAAACAAAAATAGGAATTCGTTACCAGTCGCGGTGATGTAACCCTTTGAAAATTCTACACATATTTGAGCAACACGTATCTAAGAAATACTCCTTTCGTAATTAAATATATGATGTTTTTTTTTCACATATATCTAGACACGTTTTAATGTATATGTTTGTCCATTTCAGTTGATATGTAGTTGACATTGGAAATGTCTAAAATATCTTATATTTATAAACAGAGGGAGTACTTTCTAGGACTTTCGTACCGAGAGCCAGCATATGGCTCAAGAGTCTTTTTTTAAAAAAATTCAAAATTAGCATTTAAATGTATAAAAACAATCTATTAAAAATATAGATCATATAAGAATGAACTTAACGGAAATTTGTGCTCCCGAGATCCAGTGCTCCCTTCGTTTTAAAGAAATCAAACAAATATTTATATGTTTTGATACATCTTTTGAATGTAGTGCATGATATAGCCTACAAACGTGCAAAATCACAACGCGAAATTCTTTGTATTATGGGCTACAAAAAAAATGACAAAATCTTAAAAAAATTGTAGATTTAAAACACTATACACAGATCTGTATATTTCTCTTTTTTGAGTAGCTCAAAATACAAAGTATTTCTATTTAAAATTTTGCACACGTTTAGATTACATCATTGGGAATATCCATGATTTTTCCATATATATTTTGAAACTTTGAAATATGATTTTTGAAAAAAAAATAAAACACAAGGAGCACTAGAGCTCGGGAGCAGGAATTCTCCACTCCTCAACTCAACTAGTATGAAAAGACTTACCCGGAATCTGTGTCGATAAGGATAAACTTAGCTAGTGTGAAAAATACCAATCCGAAATGTATTTTCGGTACTAACAAAAATGGATCTAGTTCCTGGTGGGTTTTAAAATGGTTTTTGCTGCACACTATTAGAATTCAACATTTTCTTCACCTAGGATTTTTCTTCTGAATTTTTTGAAACTTATACATGCCAATTTTGAAATAAAAAAAGGCCACCATGGAGTTTGGGCTTTATTTGTGATTTGGTCTTTTTAACAAACTCCCTCCTTTCCTAATTGTAAGATCTTTTCAGTTTTGCAACATGGACTAGATATGTGGTGAAATGAATGAATGGTATACTAAACCACGTCTAGATGCACACGAATCTGAGAAAACTGAGAAAAAAGTTAAATCGTCTTATATTTTGGAATGCAGGGAGTACAACTAAATGCAATGAGTCAGAATACAATATTACGGTCTAGTAAGTGTATCTTAATCAAATCTTCGGCCAACTAACAATTAGTAAAACTAAAAACTTCTAATAAAATTTTGCCAACCTAATATGTAATATCTATATAGATTATCCCAATGAGAAACAAGCACAATTCTGATTAAAAATATGGTGCAAAATGGCATCGCTCTAATATTCATACCAAATAGACCATATGTGATGACCAATTTTCAACTAGTTAAGTTTTTTCTCAAATTCTAGCTACTTTATTTTATTCAAATGAATTTTGAATTATTTCCCAATAAAATTTAAATTTGAACTATAAGTGTGTTCTAGTTTGGCCTAAAAATTGGTGACAAAATAGTTAAACGTACTAAGTATAATTTTATGCAATAGCCACAGAGGGTGTCAAAAGATTCAGGCACTATATATGGATGTTTCACGGATGATTTTAACGTTGTTTAAAAATTAAATAAAATTTAGAAATATAAAATACTTTGGCATGGGGTCCTTTACGTGTTTATGTTCCAGGAAAAGAGATAAACATGGATTCTCCATGTTTTGTAATTATTTAAATAGATTATCATTGATGAAAATTTATTTATTTCAAGCCAGATGATAGAGACCATGGCCATGTACATAGCATAATTCATGATAGTGTGACAATATTTGACCGTTACTTGGCCCACTTCGCTCAGCTTTTCTAAGTTTTGCCCCACTTCGCTCTTTCGAGACTCGCGGATGGCCAACAGGCCATTTCCGTCGGGTCAACCTCGTTTGACCGTTGCTTGGCCTGATTAGTGGGGCGGTCTGGGGCACCTCATTTGTGGCCTGACTAGTGGGCCCGCTAAAAATTGTGACAGGTAGGGCCGGCCTGGGGCACCTCTTTAATTAAGGAATACCGCCGATGGGCCCCACGTGGTCTTTGTCACCTGCTTCGTCCAAAGAACCGAAATAAAACCCCAAGGACAGAGCGAAAGGAGGAGGATTTAAGGCGCAAAGGAGGATGATTCAAGGCGTAGAGGAGTTCCATCGCCGTCGGCGTCGAGAAGGGAGGACAATATCGAAATCATGGGAACATATCGCAGAACAAACAAAATACCTCAAGTTTACTCGGAACTAGGATATATTCTATGAACTCGCGCAAATTCGCGTTGGTGATCTCTTTGCCATCAAGGTACAGATCAAGAAAGACTACAATAAGCTGATATTTGAGACGGTCAACGACGACATCGAGGAGTCCAATGAAGAAGAGGTTAGCGACGAGGACGAGAAGTCCAGTGAAGAAGAGGAGAATGAAGAGATCAAAGAAGAGGTTAAAGAAGAGGTAAAAAAAGAAGAGATCAAAGAAGAGTTCAGTGACTAATATTACTCGGCATTGTTGTCATTAGGTTGTATTTTGTCCAATGACTACTCTTGCCAGAGTTGTAAATTTTTGGTACTTCTGTCGAATAGTTTAAGTGTGGACTGGGCATGCTCTGCTTCAAGTTTATTTAGAAAATTGTTCTATTCTAAGTTTATAGTTTTTCCGGGATACTAGTACAATAAAAAAGAAGTTTCCCGCAGGATTTCAAACCGTGCATTATGTACTTTTTTCCTCTAAGAGATCCAGAGTTTATCAAACCGTGCACGTGATGACTGTGAGCAGCACAATCGGCAAATTACAGCGGTTGTTCATGTTGGTGCGAGTCTCTGATCATTCTGCGAGTAATTTTTTTTATTTTCTCTTGCTTTTTTGTTTTCTTTGGTTGTGTGCATCGAGGTAATGTCTAGACAAGCTCTGAAGGTGATTGGATTGAACCCTAACCTCCCTCCTCCGCCTCCGCGCGGCGGCGCCCAGCCGCGCCGGGCGTCTGCCCATCCCGCTCCCATACTCCCTCCCCACCTCATATCCCCTCCGCCGCCGCCGCCGGGGCACCACCCG
Source organism: Poa pratensis (assembly GCA_947311845.1). Lineage (NCBI taxonomy): Eukaryota > Viridiplantae > Streptophyta > Magnoliopsida > Poales > Poaceae > Poa > Poa pratensis. Next base: position 11,897,351 of record CAMZMU010000037.1, read on the forward strand.
GCAAAGTCCGGGTCGCGTGGTGGCGGCGGCGGATCTCCTCGGCCCGATTTCGTCCGATGCGGAGGCGCCGCTAGGACCAATCCAGGGCAGTGTGGCAGCTAGCGGCGGCCGGGCGGCTCGGCTGACTGACGGCATTCGACGATAGAAAGTGTGCTCATGTGCTAGTCCCGCGGCACGAGGAAGCTAGGAGCTTCGGCTCCGGGCATGGCGGCGGTGACCTCCTCCTCCGCCGGAGGTGGTCGGCCGGCTGGCTGTGCCGGATCCCTGAATTCCACGGTTAGCCCCAGCGGCGAGTTAGGATGTGTGGTTGTCGATGAAAACCGAGCTTGATTTCATTCAAGGCATCGCTGCTGCAGCCATCATCTACCCACTCGCGCTGCTCCGGGGAAACCCCAGGTCCGGGTTCCCCGGATCAGACGATGGCGGCGCTATCGATGTCGCTCTCCCTCTTGAGGGCATTGTTTTTGGAGCAGCTGCTGGACGGAGTTTGCAAGCAGTGGAGCGGTGTACATCTAGCACGTTGACGACGGCGAGTGTCGGCGGCGTGGCGCAGCGGGGTCTCAGCGACAAGCGTATGATGATGGATTCGCGCAGTATGGTGGAGTTGTCTGGCGTCGTGGCGATGCCGATGGCAGGCCTTGCAAGGTTATCACGTTGATCGCTTCTGAAGCTGGGATGGCGGAAGATGGTGGCAGCGGCTTCTGTTGTGCACATGCGGCGTGCGCTGAGGATCGGCTGGACCGGTTTGTGCTTCCGGCGCGATGTTGGGTGCCTGGTTGAAACCTCCTGATTTAGATGATGTGCGTAGGTGCGTGAGGTCAGAGCATCGGCTCCGATGGGTCCACCCCCTTCATATGGCTTGTAGGTGTAGCAAGTTTTCACCTGGACGGTGGTTCTTCTGGTCGATTGATGTATTACTTTGTAAAATCTTGTGCTTACTGTTTTTCCATATTAATAAAACTCGGCTGTGTGCATCCTTTGATGCAGAGGCTGGGGGCACACACTCCATTTCGAAAAAGACAAGCTCTGAACATTATGTTGTTATTGTATTATTTGGTATCATTTTGATATTACTATATTCCTTTAAAAAAAATGAAATCTCGCAAACGAGATGTTGTAACACGTCGACAGAACATAAGCTATGCACATGGAACGATTACACACATACACGCTCCACCGGCCACCGCATCGATCAATCGCCTGGTCCGCGCCATGGCGAAATCAGCCACTTGTACATGCACTCGGTTTAAAAAACGAGAGACACTGACTCCCTCCGTCCCTCGTCATCTGCTATCCACTCGATCTCCTAACTGAACTTGTTTTTACACTTGTTAATTGGAGTACTTGTACTTCTTCGCCTCTTTCTGGCCAATTTTAAATGAGCTTCCGCATCAGCCCATGATATGGCCAAAGCTTCCCGCAGGCACGGAGGCGCCGCAACGCGTGTCCTCTCTACGTGTCCGTCTCCGCCGCGCTACGTGTACTCATGCTCCCGTAGCCGCAGTCTATATAGGCCCCCTTCTTTTCAGCTTATTTTCCAGATTCTCCCAGAAGCTATCTTCCATCAGCTTCTCCCAAAATATCGTTTTTTAAATTTGTTTAAATTTCTAAATAAGTATTGGGAAGACAAATTTAGAAGTTTAAACAAATTTAAAAAACGAGATTCTGTGAGAAGCTGATGAAGGGTAGCTTCTGTGAGAATATGAAAAATAAGCTGAAAAGAAGGGGGCCATATACGTCGCCTGCTCAAACCCAGACAGATCATTCGAAGCCAAGTCAAGCAATAGACAAAGTGTTCTTGTCTTCAGAGTGAAATTTACTGCTGTTCTCAGTTCGTGTTCACAAGTGATCTTTGCTTCGAGCAGAGTAGTTTGTTTGAGCCAGTTTAGTTCATCGAGATGGCATCCAACCAGGACCAGGCGAGCTACCGCGTCGGCGAGGCCAAGGGCCACACCCAGGTACCTACATGTCCACGACCTCTGTCGATCCATCATTTTGAGCTACATTGAGTTGCCGTGCCTGAAAATGTCGTGCTCGTGGTGGTGTGTTTGCAGGAGAAGGCGGGGCAGGTGATGGGCGCGGCCGAGGATAAGGCGTACGAGGCCAAGGACTGGGCGGCGGGCCTGGCGGGGCACGCGTCCGGCCAGGGCCAGGGCGCCACGGAGGCAGCCAAGCAGAAGGCCGGCGAGGCCAAGGACACAACTTTCGAGACGGCACAGGCCGCCAAGGACAAGGCTGCCGAGACGGCGCAGGCGGCGAAGGAAAAGACCGTCGAGAGCAAGGACAACACCGGCAGCTTCCTCGGCGAGAAGACGGAGTTGGCGAAGCAGAAGGCGGCGGAGACGGCGCAGTACGCGCAGGACAGGACCAACGACGCGGCTCAATACGCCAAGGAGTCCGCCGTCGCCGGCAAGGACAAGACCGGCAGCGTCCTCCAGCAGGCCGGCGAGACGGTGGTGGGCGCGGTTGTGGGCGCCAAGGACGCGGTGGTGAACACGCTGGGGATGGGCGGAAACAACACCGGCAGCGTTGCGACGAAAGACACCACCAGCGTCACCGAGAAGATCACCGGGGATCACTAGATTCACGCGTTCGTGCTTAATTTGCTTTCGCTTCATTCCCTTGATACATCTTTTATCTTTCACTTTGATGATTTCCAAACACACATTTGGTTGCAATTTGCTTTTGATGTATTTATGTAAGTGTCTAGACTCTAGAGTCTGTGGATGTTGATGTCTGACTACAGATGTGTATCTTTGTGTTCGTCAGCCATCTCAACTTCTTGTTTTATTACGCTTTAATAAAAAAGATCAAGCTGGTATTGAGTTTACACCTATGCAATGGTGGAATGGTTTTTGTACGATACTTCCCGTGTTGTGTGTTAGCTTCGGGCAGCGAGAATTGCCACAATGTAGTTGTATTTTGCAGATTCTCATGTGCTGCAGTGCACGATGTATGTTGCTGCAAGAATGAAATTTTCTCAGTAAAACAAAGTGATGGCCACATAGAATTGAGAGAAAAACAGGAATTCATTATCGATCGCGGTGATGTTACCCGTTGAAAGTTCTAGGCATATTTTGAAACGTCGGAGCAACACCTAAGAAATACTTTCTTCTAGCGAGCAGCTAATTATCAGGCTTTCCCATCAAGAGCGGACAAATGGCTCACGAGCTCCGGCGTCATTTTGGATGAATAAAAAATAGCATTTGAATGTTTCGAGAAAATTAGATCCAGATAATGATAAACTCACGCGAAAACCCGAAATTCTTGTAGATAATAATGAATTTAACTAGTGTGCAAAATAACCAATTCAAATATTTTCAGCCGACTAAGAATGGATTTGGGTCCGGTGAACAATGAATATTTTCAAAACATGAAAATTTGTCTGATTTATCATTTTTATATAGCGCAGAATACAACGGTTTTTGAGCTGAGATTTCAATTTTGAAACTTAGAGTTAACCATGTTCTACTCTATGGATTTTTAATCTGAATTTTTTGAAACTTACAAAAATCGATATTAAAATAAAAAAAACGGCCACCATGGAGTTTGGGCTCCATTTGTGGTTTTCGGTTTTCCAACCTACAACTAAATACAATGAGTCGTGATGCAATATGGCGGTCTAGTAAGCGTATCTAAAATTAATCTTCGGTCGATTGACAGTTAGCAAAACTAGAAAAAATTAACTATGTCGACCTAATCAGCAATATTGCAACAAACAAACACAATGCTGATTAAAATTATGGTAAAAAAGGCATCGCTCTAATATTCATACAATATAGAACGTACATGGTCACCATTTTCCAACTATTAAGTTTTTTCTCAAATTCTAGCTATTTTTTATCATTTAAATAAATTTTGATTTATTACCTAAAAATAATTTAAATTTGAACAGTAAGTGTGTTCTAGTTAAGCATTAAAATTGAAAAAAAAAATCATTTGAAATTATGAAGTATAATTTTTAACAATTGCCAGAGAGAGTGTCAAAAGATTCAATTTTCACAAATCACCGTATCGGATGATCAATTTTTAAGTATTAAGAATTTCTCAATTTCATCTACTTTCGATCATTTAAATGAATTCCGGTCGATTTCACAAAAAAAGGTAAAACTACAAGTGTGTCATGTTTTGGTCCTAAAAATTGAAAAAATTATTCGGAGTACCTAAGCATGACTCTATGCAATGTCTAGAGAGGGTGTCCATAAAATTAGGCTCTAACTATGAATTTTAGTTTTATCGACGAAGTGAAATTAAACCTTTAGATCAACACTTTTATATGTTATTTTTGGTGCCATAAGTAGTTTTAACAAAGATATACTACCATCCCGTGCCTCCACGTGAGCAGATGACGTCATTAGCAGATTAGCTAATGGATGGGACACGTAGATGCAGCAGAATACACACTCCACGCCACCACCTGCGTCGATCATTGCTTGCTCATGCGTTACGGCGAACTTCAGGATGCACGAAGAAAGGCGTATCCCACTTGTACATTTGTGCCCGACCAAATTATTCCGATCCCTAATCAGTCCGTGAGCTGCCACGACTCACGGATTCAGTTTTAAAATGAGAGACACTGTACTCCATCGACATATGCTATCCACTCCGTCTCTGCAACCTGTCTTTCCACTTGTTTACTTCTCCTTCTCCGTCTTCTCCTGAGTTTTTAATCAGCTTCCGCATGAGAACTTACCTGTGACAAGATGGTGAGAAGGGTAGTTGTATCTTAGCCTACCAGAGTTCAAACCCTAGGTTTTTTTTGAGGTATATAAACCCCAGGTTTGATGCTCCCGTTTCTTATTTAAGGCGGAATATTTTTCAGTGGGAGGCGACGTTCCCGTCGACAGCGAGGCGTGCATGGTGATTTCGTCAATCTTAATACTCGACCCGCCGAGTCGGTGAAGGTGCTCATATGGATAGAGTGTGTGTGCGTTCATAGGGGTGAATGTGTGCGCGTGTATATGAGTATCTGCGTTGTACTGTGTTTAAAAAAAAAATCAGCTTCCGCATGTGTTCGATCCAATCAGCTGTCAAGATATGTCCACGCTTCCCGAAGGTACGGAGGCGCCACAACGCGTGTCCTCTCTACGTGTCCCTCGTCTACGTGCTCCGCCGCGCGACATGTCCCACGCCGGGCCTGTCCCATGGCGCCATGGCGGCAGCCGCAGCCTATATAAACGACGTTCCGCTTCTTGTCGGGCAGATCAATAAGAGCTGAGTTGAGCCAGTGACCCCTTCTTTTCCAGAGAGAAATCTACCCATTCCAATTCGTATTCTCGAGTGATCTTTCCTTCTTCGAGCAGAGTATAGTTTGTTTGAGCCAAGAAGTAGTTCGTGTCTTCGTGAGATCGAGATGGCATCCAACCAAGACCAGGCGAGCTACCGCGTCGGCGAGGCCAAGGGCCACACCCAGGTACCTTCATCTGCTGCCCTGTCTGCACGATCTACATCCATCGATCATCTTGAGCTACATGCCTACATTGAGTCTGCCGCGTGCGTGCGCCGTCTGTGATATGCTCTGATCGTGGTGGTGTGTTTGCAGGAGAAGGCGGGTCAGGTGATGGGCGCGGCCAAAGACACGGCGTACGAGGCCAAGGACAAGGCAGCGGGCCTGGCGGGACACGCCTCCGGCCAGGGCCAGGGCGCCACCGAGGCCGCCAAGCAGAAGGCCGGCGAGGCCAAGGACACAACTTCCCAGACGCTGCAGTCCGCCAAGGACCGTGCCGCCGAGACCGCGCAGGCGGCAAAGGACAAGACCGTCGAGAGCAAGGACAACACCGGCAGCTTCCTCGGCGAGAAGACGGAGTTGGCGAAGCAGAAGGCGGCGGAGACCGCGCAAGCGGCAAAGGAAAAGACGACTGGGACGGCGCAGGCGGCCAAGGACAAGACCGTCGAGAGCAAGGATAACACCAGCAGCTTCCTCGGCGAGAAGACGGAGTTGGCCAAGCAGAAGGCCGCCGAGACCGCCGAGGCGGCGAGGCAGAAGGCGGCGGAGACCGCGCAGTACGCGCAGGATAGGACCTACGACGCCGCGGAGTACACCAAGGAGTCCGCCGTCGCCGGCAAGGACAAGACCGGCAGCGTCCTCCAGCAGGCCGGCGAGACGGTGGTTGGCGCGGTGGTGGGCGCCAAGGACGCGGTGGTGAACACGCTGGGGATGGGCGGAGGAGACAAGACCGACAGCGCCGCTACCAAGGACACCAGCAGCGTCACCGAGAAGATCACCGGGGATCACTAGATTCAGTGATTCACTCGTTCGTGCTTGATTTGCTTTCGCTTCATTCTTGTGATACATCTCTTTCACTTTCATGATTTCCAAACACACATTTGATTACAACTTTGCTTTTTATGTACTATTTACGTGTCCAGAGTCTGTATAATGTTGTATATTTGAGTCGCATGATGATGTCTGACGACAGATGTCTATCTTTGTGTTCGTCAGCCATCTCAACTTCATGTTTTATTTCGCTGTAATAAAAAAGATCAAGTTGGTATTAAGTTTACACTTATGCAATGGTGGAATTGTTTGTTGTGCTAGCTTCGGGCACCGAGAATTGTCTCGATATCCTGCCGCTGGAATGAAATTTTCTCAGTAAAAAAAGTGATGGCCACATAGAATTGAGAAATAAAGGAGTGGAGATTTTTGGTTCCCGGACTCCAATGCTATTTGAAAAAACTGAAATCATATTCACGAGTTGCACTTTTTCTAAAGGTGTATTGCAGAATATCGTTTAAAAACTTTGTATCATGAGCTAAACAAAAATAACAAAAGTGTGAATACGTATTAAGATTATTTAAAAATAATATTCAATACAAACTATTTAAAAATTAATACGTTACACGTTTGTGGGATACACCCTGTATCCAAATTTTAAAATGGAGTTGGCAATTCGGGAGTTAAATGACATTTTCCGGAAAGAATAATAGGAACCCTTTCCGGAAAGAATAATAGGAACCCGTTATGGATCGTGGTGATGTAATGTAATCCGTTGAATATTCTGGCATACTTTGAAGAATATAACAAATACTTTCTAGGGAGCACCTAATTATTAGGCTTGAATATTCTGGCATACTTTGAAGAATATAACAAATACTTTCTAGGGAGCACCTAATTATTAGGCTTCCCCGAAAACGAACAAATTGTTCACGAGCTCCAGCGAGCTCTTTTTTGAAGAAAAATCAATGACATTAAATGTTTCAAAAAATTAGGATAAAATTCTAGATTTAAATAGTATTGAATTAAAAACCAATCGGACCATTCATGTAAATAATGATGAACTCAACTAGCATGTAAAAAATCAATTCAGAATTCGTTATAATTTGGACTCACTAAAAGTAGATATGGGTTCGACGAAGAGTGCATATTTTAATTTGGTAGTTTTGTATAGCCTAAAATATAACGGTTTTTTGAATTGAGATTTTACATGTCATTAGATTTCACTATTTCCTTCACCTAAGTTTTTTGTTCTAAATTTTTTAAACTTACAAATACCGATTTTGAAATTAAAAAAATGGCCACCATGGAGTTTGGCCTCCATATGTGGTTTCCGGTTTTCCCACGTACAACTAAATGGATACAACAAGTCACGATATAATGGCCAAGTAGGAGTATCTTAATCTAATCTTCGTTCGAATGACAATTAGCAAACCTCAAAACTTTCAATCGTCGCAGGACAGGACCTACGACGCGGCGCAGTACGCCAAGGACTCCGCCGTCGCCGGCAAGGACAAGACCGGCAGCGTGCTCCAGCAGGCCGGCGAGACGGTGGTGGGCGCCAAGGACGCGGTGGTGAACACGCTCGGGATGGGCGGAGGAGACAAGACGGACAGCGCCGCCACCAAGGACACCACCAGCGTCACCGAGAAGATCACCGGCGATCACTAGATTCACGCTTTCGTGCTTAATTTGCTTTCGCTTCATTCCCTTGATACATCTTTTCGACTTCATTGATTTCTATAGGAACATTTGGTTGTAAACTTTGCTTATTTGTGTCTTGAGTCTGTATGGATACTGTATGCCTGAGTTCGGTGAGAATGTCTGACGACAGTGTAATGAAGTTGTGGGTTTAGCTTATACTCCCTCCGTTCCAAATTAATTAACTTCCATATATCTACATTCCATGTTTACCATCGATCCCCCCCCCCCCCCCCCCCCCCAATAATTCCCAATGCAGAGTACCGGTGTAAGTTCCGGTTCTTTTGGTGCCTTCTCTGACCCCCTTCCCCAACTTAATGGGAAAACCGCCTCCGCCTCCAAATTTTGGCTGCCCCTCCCCCAACTTCATGAAAAAATTGCTCCCAAAATTTAGCTAGACTTTATCAGCATTGAGTTTGGAAGCACTCTCAAATTTTAGGCGCGGCTTTCTCAGAAAGCTGTAGGAGGGGCAGCTTCTCGGAGAAGCCGCCAAAAGAACAGGGCCTAATAAGCTTCTTCAACCAATTATATGTCTAGATAGAGATAAAATATGGGTAAGAACATCTCTAACAGAGCCCTTATAACGCGAAACCTCAAACACGTTTTGCGGTTCGAGTTTCATTCATTTTTCCTCCCAAATTCACGCGGCGTATAGCAGTAACCTTAAACGAAACTGTAAACTTAGCAATTTTGGCGGGAACAAACTCAAGTTCTTCATCGATCCATTGCATACACGAGTTCTTGATCGATTCATACAGATTACATACAAACTATGCTAAACCAAAAGGACAATCTAGCCTAAACCATCGCCGCCCTAACCCTAATTCCAAAATTAGGCTCACCGGAGCCTCGGACGCGGCGGCGACGCAGCGGCGGTGGAGCTTCACTCATCGTTGGAGACGAGGTCGATGACCATCGCCGCGTCCTCCTCCCACGCCGCCTTCTTCTCCATGGCGACGCGGTCCTGCTCGAGCCCCTGGTGCAGGAAGATTTGGTTGATCTCCTGGTCGCGGGCGAGCTGCGCAGTGCGCTCCGCCGCCTCCTGCTCGGAGCGGAGCTTGACCACCGCCATGATGTGGTCGAGGTCCTCGTCGCGGACGAAGTCCTCTGGCGCGAGCGTCACCCCGAAGCTGCTGGGGTCGTACTCCTCCGGCCGAGGAAGCGCTGGCGGCGGCGCCGAGGAGCTGCCCTCGCCGCCGTTGCCGAGACGAGCTCGGCGCACGAGCTCGCGCTCCCACTGGAGACGGTCGAACTCCTCGACCTGGCGGACGCGGAGCGACGGTGGCACAGGCTCGTTGTCGTTAGACCACCGCCGCGAGCTGTGCTTCCGCGCGCCGTCTGAGCGGACAAACTGCGCCCGCCACGCATCGGAGTAATCGCCGCCGAATCGGTCGTCGCCCGGCAGCAGCGGCGAGAGCTCCCTCTTCGGGGCCATCCTAGCTCGGCGGCGGCGCTGGATCTGTAAGCACGACGGCTGAATCGCGCGTCGGAGGCGGTGGTGCGGGGTGCGGATTGCTCGTCGGCGGCGGCGGTTGGGTGAGGGTTTCGACCCGTGAAATGGCCCTCGCGCGTCATAAATAGAGGGTTGCGGCGCACGTTCACAGGCGCCCTTATCCGGTTTACGGGCCGAACCGCCTTTACGGGCTCTGCTATGGCCACAAAACCGGCCTCGGCCCGTGAACTCGCCGGACTTTTACGGTTTGAGTAGAGATGCTCTAACCTTTTATAGCATAGCCGAAATTAGATGCTCATCTAGTTATTTCTTTTATTTGTACATATGCAATCTGAATAACTCTAAAATAAATTCATGATATCGAAAACTCAGTTAAATAAAACCTGAAACAAATAGTACATCATGCGTAAAAATTTAAAAAAATTGTATGCAACATGGTTCGTCATAAGAAGTTCAACAATCACAATACGAAGTTCATCGGGAAACATACAAGTATAACAAATGACCTTGTTGGACATATTCCACTTTCACCACTGCTCGATGAGATCATGTTGATCATTATTATTACTAAGTATATGAAAGTAGAGCAATTCTGCGAGCTCTCCGCGGCCGAGCTACTGTGCCTAGCAACAGTCCGCACTGTAGATGCTACAGTGTTGAACAGTTCCGCGGAAGGACCTATTTGCAATTTTCATAAATCTGGAGTACTTTTCTGCAAAAAACGCCACTCGCACTCTCCTCTTTCCTCTCGCTCCCGCGCCTCTGGTCGCCGCCGTCGCCGCTGCTTTAATCCGGCGAGCTCCGGCCACCTCCGCCGCCGTGCTGTGGCGCGAACGACGCGCCTCGCGGTCCTCTCCGTTCCTACCCGGCGATTCGCTCCTCTTCGCCTGATACGGCCGTGCGCAACCCAAACCCGAGGGTTAAGGTTCGGTGCCGCCGCCGGCAGCTCCCCGCCTCCCCTTGCGCGCCCCTCGCTCCCGTGCCATCCAGACACGCCGCCACCGACAGACTCGCCGCCGCCTCTCCCTACCCCGACTCCCTCTCCTCTTCTCTCTCCATCCTCGACGCCGGCAAGCTCACCTCCGGCCGCCATGGCCGCGCGGCGGAGAGCTTCAAATCTTGCTCCAGTACATGGATGGCGGCTCCCACGACGGCCGCCACATCGCCTCCGAGCCCTTCCTCGCTGACGTCGCCCGCCAGGTACTCTCCGGCATCGTCAAATATATCTGTCCCTCCGTAGTATTCCAAGCTGGACAATCTCATCTGGATTGCATTTCTTTGCTGAATCAGATCTTCTCCTCACGTCAGTTTCTCCATGCCCGTGGTCGCGATTGGATTTTGTTGGCGCATCAGATGTATGCTGAATCAGATTTGTATTGCAGTGTGGAGGTTCCAATCCAGGATCAGAGATTTTTTTAAATGGTTGCTTTGTGGTGGTGGGAGGGATGAGTGAAGGGGAAAACAATATTGTGGAGTGGCCGTATACTTTCTTTCTTTTGTAGAATGGAAGCTGGTTCTTTCTGCAACTTCATTGCAGTAATCTATTCATTTTAACCAAATGGACTGGTCCGACAGGAACATTATACGTGGACCAGTGATAGATTTAATGTTGTCTCTTTACCGGGTACCAGTTTTGCATATCATAAGATAACATTGCTTTGTTTTGTGCAGGTAATGATTCTGAATTTATTGTATTTCTGCTTCGAACTGAAATAATTCTTCTATGTCTGCGTACTATATAGATGGGCAGTGAACTCTCCAAAACAGTATGAACCCCAACCTTTGCTCTAAATCTAATAATAGTTGTCTATATATGGGTCTTCTGTAGCCTTTGACAATGCATTCAACATGCTCATTTAGTATGGTTAGTTCTTCCTGTGTGAATTTTGCATGGTTCAAAAGTGAAATCATGGTGCACCTTAATGCGCAGGAAAGGCCCAAAAGCCTCTGATAGACAAAAGTAATGTAAGCGATGTGGTTCCGAGCAAGTCCTTTGGTCACCTTGATAGAAAAGGCAAGTAAAATGCTCTGATTTTCATAAGAAGTTATGAGAATATGTTGTAAGTCATTGAAAAAATACAAGAAAGTATAATGAGTACAAAATATTGCTGGAGGTTCGCAATTTGTTAATGTTTTCAATGTTTAAAGTAGCTTCATCCAGTTTCGATGTTCTACTTGGTTTTTATTTATGGGTGGCATTTGAATTTTCTTGGCCGCCTAGAAAAAATGGTTGGAAGAATCAAATTTAAATTTTGACAACATAGTTTAGGCTTCTGCATGTTTTTTGGACTATAAATGTAGGAACTGAAAAAATAATCATATATATATATATATATATAGGGATGCGCTATTTGACACTCAGGGTATAGAATAGTTATTCTACACCCGAGCCGAACCACACGCGCAGACGCTCTGGCTAGCGCCCGCGACCGCGACCGCTGCATGCGACGTAAAAAAAGCTAGGCAGGCAACGTAAGAAACTGACGACGCGAGCGCCCGCGCTGCCCAGCCCACCGCAACATGTGACCGTGGGACCAACGTAATTAGCCCAACTGTAAATGGCTGCATGCGAGTAATTTTTTCTGCGGTTGCCCCCATGCATGTTTAGGAGGTCGCTACCATTTATTTGACCGCCATGAGATAGCTTGCATGCAGCGTAACTTAGTTAACAAACTGACTAAATGTGGCAATCACGACTTATGACAATGATTGCATGCCACGTAAAATAAAATCTCCAGCCAAGAAGTCGCAGAAAAAGTTATGTCATTGGAAGAAATGGTGCCAGATTTATGACGCCATTAAAAAGCTGACACTTTCACACTATCATCGACGTGATTTATGAGCCATGATACTATAATCTTGTAGTCAATCCTCGTGCCATGTCAGGGTATTTTTTTATGTGCCATCGCAAATTGAACCAGAAGATTCTTAGGGCGTTCACAACGCGGATACGGTACGACTGTATCTAATTTCGTCCACGTCATTTAGATACAAAGGGTCACACTGGATTGTATCCTACAGTTGGGCCTGCAATAAATACCTCCACACCACATACACCTTCTAATTTTCTGGTTTGAGATTTCTCGAGAGCAGCGAGAAGAGCCGTATCGAAAATAAGATACTGTCTTCCTCTCTCTCTTCTTAATTAGTGCTCCACCTAAGCAAAAATTCTGAGTTGGCAAATTTAGATACAGTACACGGTGTAGCATTGGGACTGCCCTTACATTGACATAATTAAATATTAGCTATTTTTTGCGCCGACCATTTCTTTTCTTACAACGGTCAAAGCTTTGTTATGTTCATTAATTTTGTTTTCATCATTTCATCGGGTACTGACGCAAATGGTCTGACATAAAAAAAACTGGGTACTGACGCAAATCAGGGAACTGGGGCTTGCAAGTAAATTAGTTGCTTCTTTAAAGTTCAAAATATGGTTTACACACGTAAGCATCAGACCATATCAAATATGGTATACACGGGGAAAAAGTAACGACAAAGTGTATAGTACATGACATATGCATCATTCTTGCACTCTAGAAATTCAATCAACCCTGAGTTCATTGCACGACTCGCGTAAATAGGACCCGTCCAAAAGTTATTATATTACAGGAACATGGACACGAGAAAATACATATCCTGCTATCCGCAACAAGGCCTAAACTTATCCAGAGAATAAGGCAAAGTTCTGGTTTCTTTTTTTTTTTTTTTGAATTTTTCATACTTGTATTCATACTAGGAGGATCCAGTACAAGGTCGGATTACAAGCAAGAAAAAAGGGGAAATACAGAGAGCAAACACCGCTGCATCTCGCCATCGTCGCCTCGCCGAACTCCAGCCGGAGTTCGCCACCATGGAGCAGAAGGGCTCCTAGCCCGAAGGCGTCGCTGAGCCGCGTCGACCACCAGCCCCGGAGAGCTGGATCTGAAGACAGTTGTGCTGCATCGGCCGGGGCCTCGACCCCAAGCATCTCCTGCCCCGGATCCCAGCCAGCGCCGTAGATCCACCACCCTCCCGCCGCACCACCCCGCAGCAGCCGCCTCGCACCCCCACCACCACCTCCGGCCTTGCACTCACTCGCCACCCGCCCGCCGCCGAGGCCAGAAACAGCAGCAGACGGGGACGCACCTGCGACTTTAGGGCGCCGCCGCAGACGACGCCGTGGAGGGAAGTCGCAGAGCAGCAAAACGACGCCGGCCACCCCGCCTCCGCCGCGCCGCCGCAAACTCCTCTATTTACATCACCGGAACGCAGATCCGGGGATTCCCCACCCTCCCGCCGCCGCAGCGGCCGGCGGAGGGGGAGGAATCCCACGGATGCGCCGGCGGCCGCCGGGAAACCCGAGTCGCCTGCGAGATCGCCTCCGAGCTACTGTAGAGAGAGGGAGTGTTTTCCAGAAATATCGAGTGAGCTCTTCGTGTAAGTTCTGGTTTCTTTCAAATCATTGAAGATGAGGTAGGAGACTTCTTCAGCCCTGTACTGGTTCATCTTCGTAAAGTGGTCAAATTCATATAAGGCGGCAGTGGTCAAAATTCCGAAAGTAGAAATTGATAATACTTGAATGGACGAAAGAAATCGTATTAGGTTGAAGAAGAACAAAATCGGTGGCTTAAGAGTATACATGAATTTGAACGAAAAAAGATATATTGAGCTTCCGTATCAAATCCATAGCCACCATTTAATTACTTCCATTTGTCTCCAAGATTATTGCGTGCATTTTCTTGCACCCCTCGATTTCTTGTTAGAATCCTGGAAAATTATTATTCGTTATAACAAACAAGGATTCTGAAAAAGATACATGTCAGGCACAAGTTAGAATTCTGTCTAAACCTAGTGAATGGGATCTAGAACCTGCATCTTCTTTATCCCATATTTCTGCAAAAGAATATTACTGCTGTAACAGCTACTCCAACTCAGGCAAAAAAACAAACACCGTGGTGACAGTAATATTACTGAATAGCGCACTCCCATGTGATCGAGGATATAGATACACATTATACTGGCTACATGCCTACATCAGAACGAAGTGGGGAACCAACAAAACATAGCATAAAACTTTTGAATACACTAAAAATAGCTGCATAAAAAAGATCTAGGCTGGGCGAGCATGGCCTCGACTTTGACAGCACATTCACATATCGTTCATGCTACAAAAATAGCAAGCAATAAGTTGAATAAAAAATCAAAAATCATGTCATACAAGATCACTATTGGTTTGAGGGCTGGTTAAAACAATAAACGCAGCAAATACATGGTTGGGGGAGGATCAGTACGAGTCCATCTCATTGCAATTGAAATTGATTTAACTCAAATTAGCAGCTCCATGAACGTCTAGCTAATAAAAATTACAACAAGAAAATTACGTGATGTACTGCATCTGGAGTATCTTTGGACAAATACACACGTGTTGTTCAAAAAAAAAAAACACACGTAATGAAGATGGACTGGGAAATTAGATTCGTGCGAGAGTTCCTTACCAACGCAGCCTATTGACTAGCAGTGGACTATGTGGAGTTGGATGCGGGACAGGTCTTGCGAGATGTAGGCACTGATGGGGAGGCCGACCGGGAGAATCATCTTCTTCTCCGGCGTGGAACACCCACAGCGAGAGGGAGAATCTCAGCCGCCCGCCGCGACACCTCCGGCCGAGGCCAGTCTCCACGACACCCGACACCGGCGCGCTCCGCCTGCAGTAGTGCCGAGGCCACCCGCCGTTCACCGCTCGCGTCAAGCCGTCGGGATTCCAAACCAACCGCTGCACACCACGCGGACGACTAATTCGAAGCATAAGCTGGAACAGAACCACAAAATCGGTTTGTGAGGAGGTAGGGAGAGGGCTCACCGAGAGAAGCGACGAGGACCATGGACCTGTGCTTGGTGAGGACCCTCACCGCCGCCTCAATCGCCTTCCGCGGAAGGAGTGCGGCGGCGCGGAAGAGGCCTGGCAGAGAGGGCGTCGAGTATGGCGGAGAAGAGGCGCGGCGACGAAGGGCTCTCCATGGGGACGCCGGTGCGCGTCGCAGTCGCTCGTGGACGCGTCGTCGTCCACCAGGAATCGCCCCGGGCGCAGCTCCCCTAGGCGCTTGCCACGCGCGCCACCTTGGATTCTGCACCGCCGGCGAGGAAAGGGAAGGAATTGGAGGAGCTGGAGGAGGATAAAGCGCGGAGGCGGGGAATCCCCGAGCGGCAACGGCGGGGAACCGGAGGTCGCCGGATTTGTCGAGCTAGCAGGGGGCGTATGGTGGCGGTTTCCAGAAACTGGGACGAGTGGGGAAGCCACGATCCTAATCCCCACAAGAAGAAAAAACGATCGACATAATAAACCCCAAATAATTTACATCGGCTGAAGCCTGGTGGAGCCGCACCGCATCAGGGTCAGGCTGGCTCGGTCCACCGACCTGGGTGCAAAATAAGTTATTCTACACCCAGGGGTTTAATAGAGCTTATATATATATATCTCTTCAAGTGGATATTTCGAGGTCCTGGTTCAAATTTGCTTTTGTTAGTTAATAGATGGAAATAATTTTCATGTCAGCAATTTTTATGCAGGGTTCTATCCCTAGACTAAAGTGTATTGTTATGTGATTTCAGGTGTCCCAAGCCATTGAGTGTTCTTCGGGTGCCTGGATGCCGGAATCTGCTGATATACACAACTAGGGCAGTTGGTATGTCATGCAATTTAGTCACCGTTGTGCCCGACTCCAAGAATGTACAAAACACTCATCTTTCTCTTCTGGGTTTGTGATTAATGTGCTATCCGAGCATTTAGTTACATCCATGCAAGTTCCAGTTACCTGAAACCTATAATGCTTTATTTGGACGTTTCACAATCATCAAGTTACTCAAGAATGACTTCTTCCAAACCTTTATCTAGCACTGTATCCGAATAGCTTATTCTAAACGTTTCATGGATCCTTATCTCGCAAGATATTTTTCCCCTTCTCTTAAAATTAGTTACCAGCTTATCATGCTTGGTTTTCTTCTGTTAGCCTAATTACAGTACCACCTTTAAGGACGACTGATATTTCTGTGAGGTGAGCAAATACAATGATATGTCTTCCTTACATTGAAATGAATCAGATTCTAATAATTTGTTTCTTAGGTACGTGATCATAGACTCGCTGAAAATTGGTGCTTAATGCTCTTGCCTCTACACTGGAGCATTGCAATGAATCAATTTGTAATGATGGGTACTCTATAAATCAGCACAAATGCATTTCGTTGCAATATGACTTTGAAGGCTTTGTAGGTTGTGATAGACTGATAGCATATACTATGACTACTTACATTAAGGTAGTTTTTCAGCACAATTGTGTTTGTACTTTGTAGTATTTGTTGCAATATGACTGTGTGTGTAGCTGCTAATTCTTTCCTGCATTGTTCCAGGGTTGCCTCTATGAGGAAGCTGATTTCTGTCGTTTATGGCAAGAAAGGTGGAAAGGGGAATGTATCCATCTTACAAAAATTGCTATCTCATGTGTGTCCAACTGCAAGTTCAGGTGCCATTTATGCTTCTCTTACAAAACTTGAGGAGCCGAAAGCAGGTATTTGATACAATGTCATAATTCTAACAATGCATAATTCTATTTTATCCCCTATTCAGACAAGTAGGCAACAAGAAACTTATGTTTAGAGTAAGAAAACATACAAACCTGTGTTGACAATTGCACACTGTACTTTGTAAATTCAGAGATATGCCTCTGTTATAGTTTGCTATGATAAGATTGTTTGAACTGCCTTCTACTGCTCCTCAAATCCTGTGGCGTAATGCGCACTGATGTGTTTTCAGTCATCATTTCTTTGCTTTGTAGATACCTTAGGCTACAGTGAAAGCAGCCAGGTTTCTACATCTATGGTTTATTCGTATAGATCTCATAATTCAAAACTGCGGTTCTTTAGCAGAGATCATCCTAAACATTCTTAATACTTCCAAAAAAGCTGCGGCGTGACGCCGCGCGAAATTGCACTAGTGTTACACAAAAGTTCATCGGGAAACACATAACTATAACAAATAACCTTTTGGCCATATTCCACTTCCACGACTACTCGATGAGATCATCTATAAGTTTTTGATGAGTCACCCAATTTTGAGTGATGAGTCTTCCAATTAAGAGTGATACTCGCTTTGAACCATATTAATAGTAAACCTGAAAGAACTTTCTCGTGTTATCTTCTCCCCTACATGGATTCGCCACCCTCCCATGAAACTATAAGTGTGGTTCACCTCTTCATCATGCTCATTCTATATGATTATTTTGTACAAGATCACACAAACAGTCACGATGCTAAGATCATCGCTATTTTTTTTAAATAATACATTTTTTAATTAAAATTTGAAGAATAATACGCATTTTCAAAGTTTTTCAAAAATAGTACGACCTAATTTACGCCGTGGACGACAGGTACATATCGTCTACGCCGTAAACGATTAGCTGGTCGTCCGACGGTCGCAGGCCTGACAGGACCTGCTCGTCTACGACATCAACGACGAGTGCTGGTCGGCCCACACATGCATGCAACTCGCGCCAAGTGAGAAAACATGCGAGCAGCGAGCCGTGGCCTAAAGTCTGGATTAGCGGCAGTGCTGCATGCATATCTCGCTCGCACATGATAGCTCGTCGCCGGCGTTGCACGCCATGGAGAAGCTCTAGGCCATATCTCGCTCGCCTTTCGCGCCAAGGGAACTGCAGCGTTGACCTCCTTCGTCTTCCGCAAACACGACGCCTGGAGGAGCACGGAAGCCGCCGCGATGACCTTGTCTTCAACCTACGGCCGGGCGCACGGTGTTGTCGTCCGTGCTTCTTCAAGCCAAACCGTCATGTCCTGGAGGTGCGGCGTCGTCGACTATCCGGAACCCGAAGGATTCGAGCTAGAACACAAGGGATCGTCACCGACAAGATCATCCTCCTCCTACGGCCGGACGCGCGGTGTCGTCGTCTCCGTCAGCCCGTACTTCTCGAAGTCAAGCGGTCATGTCTAGGAGGTTCGTCGTCGTCGACTGATCGCAGAAGGTGAGTTTCAGAGCTGTTGGGGGTCTGGCTCAGCCGGCTGATCGGAGAGCTCATCGCGGCAAGGCGCCCATGGAAGTCAAGCTTCTGGTCACCGGGCACACTGCTGCATGTGTGCGTGTGTGCTCAGGCCGGGGTCGTGCGATAGCCGATTGTGTGTGTGCGTACTAGCTAGCCGTCTTGCTTCCTCTGTGTTGCTTCCTCTGTCTTGCAACTGTTCATCGATTCAGCAGCTTGGGTGCTTAACTGATTAGCTCAATCGTTGGTGGATGTGGAGGAGGTCAGGGATTGAGGCGTCGTGGTCGGCAACCGCACGCCCGAGCTCATCTCACCCCTGGTGGTGGCAACGACGGCCTCGGTGGCAGCCAAGGCCATGACCCATGAGCATGTTCATCGCGTACCAGGTCGCGTATAGGAGGTTGCCGCTGCCATCTCCCTGCCTAAAGTCTGGGCATTCTACTTTCGAGCGAGTGGCATGCATGCATGCAGTCGGCGGCGCCACAGACGATAAGCTTGAACTTTGATAATGCGTATTATTTTTCGAATTTAATTAAAAAATGTATTATTTAAAAAAAATTAGCAAGATCATCCACTATGTGGAATCGATTCAAAGAAAATATTGTCAGAAGTTAGAATCACTTTGATTTTTGTGCTTTGTGTAGCATTGCTTGCATGCAACAATGGTTACCCAGAAAACAGTAAAAAAAACTCTTTTTCTATGATGCATGTACTGCTCTTCTTCCTCGCGAGCAGCCCCTTGCACTCACCTGGCCCCGCTCAGCTTGTGCGCGTCAGAGAAGAAGCGAACCAAACAATTGAGTCGCTTTTTTAGTCTGACAATATGCATCGATGCCCCTGCTATGTGACGAACCAAACCATAGGCCATTTTGGTTCGCTTTTGGAGCACATAGTGGATTGTCTAAATAGCATCTTTTGGTCTGAAAACTGAGACAATGTGGATGAACAAACCAGTGGACATTCCGAAGTGTCGAATAAATGCACTTTCCGAACGAGTGTCGAATTAGTGGACATTTTATCATCGAAGACAAACTTAAATAGTTTAAATACACATTTTTAACCTAAATCATTTCCTTTTGCAAGGGTAGTCTTGGAAAATATAAAGTCTTAAACCGCAATAACGACAAATTGTATGATTGAAATAGTATGACTTAAGAATCATACCCACAAACTGAAATAGATTTTTGACGAGACAATGATTCTTGGATGCTCTCTAAATAAGTTAGCAAAAAGTTCATCGAGAGAGAAGCAGGGCATACATGAAACAAAAAGTTATTGCTGAAGTCTAAGTTTGTGAACATATAGAATTGGCGTGTGGGCACTCGACCCATTTGAATTTGGTGATCGCATTATTATATTGCACATTCATCATAAAAAAATTCATTACTCCATCATGTAAAAAAAACATCAGAGTATCGCTAGCATATACGCTAAATACCCATACCTAAAAAATAGTTTCTGGTTCTACCAAAGACGATTATGCAGTTTGTGAGCTCGTCCGCATCGTGTGACGAAGGAGATCGAGCTGTCGGAGGCGGAGTCCTCCAATGTCAGCGACCACGCCGCTACGTCAAGGCCAAATCCACCCGGAGGAGGGGCATCACTGAGGCCTGCACCATTGAGAGGAGGTTCATCGTCGAGGCCGACGAAGTCACGCTCAATCTCACGACTAATTGCTCGCTGGAGGGGCCTTGGTAGCGGCGGAGGAGATCAAATGTGGCGGAGGGGATCGGGGCCTAACCCTAAATGCCCCTCGATACCCTTCATATAGTGGCCGAAGGGATATCGTGCGCCCTTGAGAATTCCGG
Source organism: Poa pratensis (assembly GCA_947311845.1). Taxonomy (NCBI): domain Eukaryota; kingdom Viridiplantae; phylum Streptophyta; class Magnoliopsida; order Poales; family Poaceae; genus Poa; species Poa pratensis. Next base: position 11,917,550 of record CAMZMU010000037.1, read on the forward strand.
GTCGGGCCGATATGCGGGTCCTTTTCGGGCCACGAAAATACCGAAACCTGCATATCGATCGGATTTTTCCGAGCCGGGCCGTTTCACGGGATATTTACAGATGCTATTGCTCCATAAATTTTAGGATCTTCTAAAACTAGAATAAAAAACCGTCAGAATGAAAGGAAGCCCTCTCCAAAAAAAAATGGACGAAACCCAAGTGTATCCTTGCCGGCGTTTCAAGTTCAATGCAGTCCATAAATTCCTCAGAAGGCCCGGCCCAACCCAAATGCGACATCCACCCCCGCACTCAGATCCACCGGCAGATTCCGCTGGCGCGGCTGCACCAAGAGCCGCGACCCCACGCCGGAGTCCTCTAGTGCCGGCCAACGTGTCCCGGGCCCGCTTCCCAGCGAAACACACAGCACAAGCACAAGCCCAAGCCAGCGCCGCAGCCGTCGGCGACTGAACCCACTTCGACCCCACAGCAAAGAGGGAGAGTCCGTCCAAACGCACGCACCGTCACCGAACCCTCCGCCCCGAAACCCCACCGATCGGCGGCGGCGGCGGCCGGCGGAGATGTCGCTGAAGGAGGTCAGGATCGGCGAAGAGGTGTGGTTCACCTGCCTCTCCCACGCCCTCACCACCGAGACTGAGGAGGTCATGGGCCTCCTCCTCGGCGACGTCGAGGTCATTCTCCTACCCCAGCTCCCCGCTCCTCCCCCTCGCGAATGTCTCTCTCGCTTCTTCACATCCTCAGATCGAGCGCTGTTTCCTTGCAGTCCTCGAGCAGGGGCGGCTCCACCGCGCTGGTATGGGGCGCGTCGCCGCAGATGCGGTGCGACCGGAAGAAGGACCGCGTCGAGGTCAACCCCGAGCTGCTCGCCGCCGCCTCCGCGCAGGCCGATATATCCTTTTATATTTTCCTCTTCTTTTCCCCGTGCTTAGTTCTCGAGGATTTGGTGTTCTTTGTGTGTGGATCCATCGAGAGTAGTAGGGTTTTGGGCGCTGTCGCCTCCATGTAATGTTGGTCTTCCTTAACTCTGCCCGCACGAAATGACGAAAACCATCGGGAGGACTACCCGGGTCATCGGCTGGTACCATTCGCACCCGCATATCACCGTCCTGCCTTCCCATGTGGGTAAGTGCCACGAATCCCCTCACATTGGGTCTACTGTGTGCCCAGGGCTGTGTTTCACTAAGCTGAAGCGCCTTATGTTCTGATTACCCTTCATTGTGCAGCATTCCATTGTTGGCTTGTCATAAAGGTGTGCTATGATACTTAGGTTTTGTCTCTGCAGTTTGGGAATTTACTACTAGCAAGTTTGTTGCTCTAGCCATGCTATTGTTAAATATGTAACCCTTCTTAGTATCCCCATTATTGTTCACTTGCCATTTTGGAAAATGGATGCCATTATGTTCGGGGCTGTGGGTAGCTAATCAGCTATGCTTTCGTCCATTTGGGATACGGAGTTCTATATTTAGCCACGTAGCTTTGCTCCAGAATTGCTGTGATAACACCAACCTATATTGCCTAAGTATAAGGTTCCGTTACTGTTTCTGGACCAATTGACGGTGATGATGGAGATCTAGACAATTTGCTAGTGCATCTGCTTTTATGCTTTATCACTCTTATAAGATGGTGTCCATCTGCAGTTGACACAAAACTTTGCTATTTTTTGTCCAGATGTGCGTACCCAGGCTATGTTTCAGTTGCTTGACCCAGGCTTTGTCGGGCTGATTTTTTCTTGTTTTAGTGAAGATGCTCAGAAGGTGAGAAAGCTCATACTTCGTAGACATTAAGGCTACTTACTATTTGGGACAGAAATGGATGATTTGCTCTTGCTGAATCGTATTTTGATCTGGTCACAGGTTGGGAAAATCCAAGTGATTGCCTTCCAGTCACTTGGTGGGACACAGGTCACACAAGGTGCTATTGTTCCTGTTATTAGCAATCCAGTCATCGACCTCGAGTCATCATCTTGGAGTTCATCAGAGAACTCATTAACAGCACGATATGCGGTAGATGGCATTGAACAGGACACAGGGGATTCTAGAGCTTCGAATGGAAGCAAGGTTTATTTTGATACTTTTTGTTGAAGTGCTACAAAATTTAATTCCATGAAATCCTTCTATTTTGGGGGATTTTAATATGCAAGATTGCCTTTTCTTGTGTGGCACTACAGCTCTGTAGTTTTCGGGTTTGAGAAGACGGGCGCCTACTTTGCACATGGCAATGTAAAAAACGAGCGTTTGAACTGTGTTGTGCCAGTTTTTAGATTCAAGTAGACCCATAACAGAATAAATAGTTGGGTCACTAGAAATATGCAGGAAAACAAATCCATTCGACATTTGTATTAACAGCCTAACCCTTCTAGACTGGAAAATTTGACTACTTATGTTAGCTGAATATTAAACTAAAAAGGTAGGCATGTACACAACGTGACAAAATTATTTTCCTCGGCCTTCAGCGAACCAATTGTATTATAATATTAGTAATTTAGTATCTTTATGTTTCACATAAAGAGTTCATTGTGATTAACATGAAAAATCAAGCTGCACGCCACCTTCCATCCCACGTAAATGGGCTAACGGTGTTCTGGAAACAAAAGTAGGCACACACTTTTATACTGGAATTTTGACTCCTGCTCACTAAATATTAACCTAAAAAAGTAGACGTGTGCACAAATTTGACAAAATTATTTCCATCGGCATTCAGCGAATCAATTATATAATACTACCTCCGATCCAGTAAAAGTGTCGGAAGAAATGAGCAGATTAAGTGCAAACTAATAGCACTAGGTACGACACTTTTTTGGGATCGGAGGGAGTAGTATCTTTGATTTCGAATAAAGAGTACATGTGTTTAACATACAAAATTAAGCTACGAACCACCTTCCATTCCACATAAACAGAAGTAGATGGGCAAACGAGGTATTCCAGAAAGTGTAGGAGTACAATCTTCTATAGTACTCACAATGCACAAGGTTTTTATCTTCTCCTTTTCCTTTTTCTGTCTGAAATATCCAGTAGCAATTTAAGATGGACTAAATACCTTGTGCACTGTGAGTACTATAGAAGTTGGACACAGTATTTTATTAGGCAGGTTCCACATGATACTGGATTTCGAATCGCTGAAATTCTGCCGTATTGATTATTTTCTTAACATAAATAGTGGGTAGACTATTGTTTATTTAATAATCTTTAACTACGAGGCAGCCTTTTGTGAGAAGGCAGCTCAGGGAGAGCTTGGGTCTCTTGTATCCGGCTCAAAATGATCTGCCATAGGCCTTTGTAGACCATTTATTTTTTTCCTTTTATTCTCTCTTCATTTTTTCTTTCATCCCTGCCTCCAAGCTCCCTGTTTGATGAATGCCTATTTAACAATATATTTGCAAAAAATAGAAATGGTAAAACATGACTTCACTGTTTCGTTATATGTTTGTATATATAACTGATGCCGAACAGCTGCAAGGGAACCACGTGTAAAAACTATAATAAACTTGAGTAGTTAGCCTGCCATATATGGCATTTGTGTAACAAGGAAAGCTCAGGCTAAGTTCACAATTTGTCATTGAAGTAGTAGTAGTAGTTAATTTACTTAATTATTATATAGATGATTTTGGAATCAAATATGGAACAATTTACAATTGACATTATGTTTACGGCACTTTTGACTCGATGAATTATTGAATTATCTAGATAGGGTATGTGGGTTCTGATGTTAAACACAGACACCTGTTGATCAGCAAAGACCCCATAAGTTCCTTCATGTTTCTGCCCAGATGTTTCAGAGAGATGCTTTCCAACTTGAGTGTGCATGCCTAGATATACGGCGTCCAAAGCTTTCAGTTACCATTTCGGATGAACTCGCGCTTTAGATTAGTGTTATGTTTAGAATGTTTCTCGTTAGCTTCTTACTAAATTGTTGTTCTGTCATTGAATTTTGATTGCATTGGACATCATTGTTTAGTAGTGTATTTTAACTTCTCATTTGAGTAGTGAAATAACAAGTCAGTCTCACTTCTGAGCTCTGTAGTAGGAGTCCTTATTAATTTGTGCCATCTTCTATGTGTTTGTACTTTGTACTACTAGTACATTTGCAAATTGTTTATTTACTCCTTATTTGTTTAGGTTTGGGGAAGATCTCCGGATGCGGATCTTTATTCTCATCTGGACACAAATCATTCAGCAAAACATCAACCCAGAGAAAACGCAGTTGTTCTTTATGAACCGGATAACACTCCTGGAGCCTCTGTTGATCATGATGGTTCCGATCTATCCCCAAGCATACAGGAGGCGTTGCACCGGTCAACTATGGACATAAGGTATATAAATTGCTTGGTCAAAACCTTCTATGTATTAGGTGAATGGTATATATGAGAAATCACAAGCAATGTATAATACTATAACAGCCTTTACTCTTGAGATTCAATATTTCTTTTGTGTCTCAGTTGCATGATTAAGTGAAAGCTTCACTTTAGTCTATGAGACTTCCATTCTTATAGGGCTCTTTCAGCATTTCAAAATATCTTCAAACAAGGGATATCGTTTAACCTAGGAGGTTTTCCTAGAATGTTCGTCTATCAGCTAAAAACTGTATCAAGCACAAATCCATTATGTTGGCTCACGGTCTCCATGTTAGAACGAACTAATGGCTATATGGCATAGTTGTTAAAAGCTATATGGCTTAGTTGTTAAAGAAAACTATGTGGCCTTATCTTTCAAGTTTCCCAGTGGCCATCTTATCGCTTTGGCAGTGTTCTTTTCTGCGCAAAGAATTATCAGTGCCTAAAATACTACCGAGTAGTTTTTGTTATCTTTAGGATGAGGGCATTTGTTTGTGAAATTTTCTAGGACTGAAATTATGGGCTTGAATCTAAATTGGTCATGTTGAAAGAGTGCCTTGCTGTTGTTCTAAGCATGTTTTTCAATACACTTCCGTTGTAATTTATAGTCATCATTGGTTCATTTCTTTAGTAGAGCCCAATACTACCGAGTAGTTTTTGTTGTTTTTAGGATGAGGGCATTTGTTTGTGAAATTTTCTAGGACTGAAATTATGGGCTTGAATCTAAATTGGTCATGTTGAAACAGTGCCTTGCTGTTGTTCTAAGCATGTTTTTCAATACACTTCCGTTGTAATTTGTAGTCATCATTGATTCATTTCTTTAGTAGAGCCCCTTGCCATGATGTATCACATGGTATGAACGTCTGATGATATCTGGCAGATCTGTCAAATGCATGAGTGCTGTGCTTTGACATGACCATATTATTAGTTTCTAATTTATGGTTTGTTGCTAATAGTGGTGCAGAGTATAGAAGGAAGGAGGTGCCACTGCATATATTCCCAACAAGGCATCTGCTAAAGCTGGACACTACGATGGCTTCTTATTGTGATATGCAACGTGTCCTTTTTGAAGAGGAACAATCAGCATATAATCAAGCTATGCTTCAAAATATTTGGTAATTCAAGTTCCTTTATGACAATATAATATCTCATGCTTGGTCTCACTCTAAAAGCTTCACCTCCTTTTTTTAGCAGTGATGGGAAGATGCACCCACTTACATCTATGCACCATACATCTACATACAATTCTTCCCTCTGCAAACTAATGGAATATTGGTGAGCAAAAAGTCACCCCTTATGCCTAATATGGTGCATTAGTGTATAATCCTCTGTTAAACATATCCCACTTTTGCTGTTTTAGCTTGAGCCCAGCTATAACGGTACTTGAGGACCGTCTGAAAGAAAATGAGCTTCGGGTGAGTAGACTAGCTTGTGTCTTATGCCACAGTTCGTCCATTCAGGGACTAACAGAGCTATTTGCTCATGTAAAACAGTTAGCTATGCTAGTGGAGGAGGCTAAAGAACTCGAGGCCGAGAACCAGAGATCGAGAGTCGAGTCGCCTCGCCGCATGATGCATCGAGGGCCTAGTAGCAGCACCAGCTCAGGAGCTGCTTCCGCCAACCAAGGGGGACCCAAAAGCCCTAGCGGTAGCAGCCGGAGGAAGGCTTGTTGATTTCAACCATTGAGCTGCGCCCACCACCTGATGCTTTGTGTAACCCTGACCCGTCGCTGGAATGAAGGTGTGCACAGTGCCAGTGTAGATACCCATCTCCTTTCAGCACCTGTCCTCTTGTGGATGCTATAGTGGGCCGAATCCTTTTGCATGGTTGCCCTGTGCTTGTAATCTGTACTGAGCCAGTTGCCTCACCAGCTGTTGCCAAGGTGCAATCGTTACTCTAGTAGGGAGAAAACTCTCGTACCAATCCTGTCGCTGAATGTTCAGTCAAGTCTAGCTGTCCAAGTGTGCTCTCACCTAAAGTCTGTCTCTGGGACACTGAAGACTAAAAGCGGACTCATGCTTGTAACGTGTACCTACTGTGATCTCTATGTCGTCCTACAGGGATGATGGAACCCGATGATCCCCGGAGCCTCTGCAGCCGTCCGTCAGCGGCAGCAATCTTGTCCCAATCAAATTGCTGCAGTGCAGGAGTTATTTTTTCCTGGACAAAAATGAAATGTCGAGAAGGAAGATGGCAAAGGGGGGCCAATGTGCCGTCAGTTTAGAACGGTTGTAGGTGTCATGAGCAGTCCCGTCTCTCTGTCATTGATCGACCACGACCAGGACAGAACGCGCAATCCGACGATTGTTCGCACCAAAACGACCAAGGATCGTCGCGTCGCTATACCAGTTCGGTGCCGTGTCGTACGAGCGAAGGTAAAGCCAATGATTCATTCATGGACTCGTCGGCAACGAAGCCGTGGACGCCAACTGTTGTAGGCCCGAGCCGGCGCCGTCGCGACGCAAGGTTCTTGCCGGCACTACCCCATGGGAAACCAAACCAAGGCGGAAGAAGTCGCCCGCCCGCGCCTTCTTCCTTGAATTGATCTGGTCGCCGCGCGCACCCGCCGCAGCAAATGGGTAGGAAGAAACTCTCGTATGTACCGGTTCTCCTTTTCCCTCTGACAGAGACAGAAGGGCCGGGGGCGGTTGATGGTCGGAGACGTACCTAGAAAGCGATGGATGACCAGAGTAGATTATCTCCATGAATGAGTCGGCTTGGCGGCCGTTTCTCACCCGGAGTCAAACGTCAGACATCCTCTTTCCGTTTCCCTCCTACTACTACTACTCCGTACAGAAACTCCGTCCAGTTTAATGCTCTTCCGCCCGGCCGTTTCCTTCCTCCTCGCGTTCACTAGTTGTCGCGTTGAATTGCGTCGGCCGGCCCGCATATGTGCACGCCACCCCATAAGCCATAGCCATAGCCCATAGGCACAGCTAGCTTCTGTTCAGTCGCGGACGAGCGTAGACCGATGGCGGGGCTGCAGCGGTCCAGCGGCACGTTCCGGCGCTCGGGCTCGTCGGGGATGGTGTGGGACGACGACAGGCACCTCTCCGGGGAGATCGCCAGGCCGTCACCAGGCCGCCGCGGGGCCGGCGACGACGGCCCTCCGGCGCCGCGGGTGCAGCGGAGCCGCTCGACAGGCCACCACGGGTACAGGGCGTCGGCAGGACGCGTGTCGCCCGCGCTCGACCCACCGTCCCCACGCGTCGGCGTCTGCGGCTTCTGCGCCTTCTTCAGCGGCAAGACCAAGAAGGACGGCCGCGGCAAGGCGAAACCTCCGAGGGCCGGCCGCGTCGCTACTGGTTCGCCGAGGGTGAGGCGGGCCAGTGGCTGATCGATCTGTCCCTGCTCCTCCCCTGCGCCATGTATAAACTTCCTAGTTTCTTTCCCTCCTTTCTTGTTTTTACTGATTGTCACTTCCTTGTACGTATATAACAGAGTTATAAACTTCACGTACGTACGCTTGTAGTATGATCTATAGAGGCTAGATTAGAATCACGAGCAGTGTCCCGTGTTTATGGATTTGATCACTCGATTGTACACTTTTCCCATTTCATTTTGTTATGTGATACAGATGTTTGTAGGGACAGCAGGATCAGTAGTGCTGCTATTGATACATGTGCCTGCACATGTAATTTATTTTCTTACACTTGAACTTGGAGGCCGCATCAAGCTCCCGTTTCCATCTTCCAGTGCTGTAGCAGCAACCTATGCATCTGTAGGTTTCACCGTTGCATCTGCGTGGCTGCACTGAAGTTGCTAGCAGTCCCCACCATAGGGCGATCAGTGATGTTAGTTTGCCCGTTTTGGAAACTGAATCATGGGCATTTTCCCCTTTTGATGCCATCTCACACTTTCTTCTGCCGCCCGGCGCGTTAGGCACTTGAGAACAATGATGGTGAATTGCTTTCTTTGGCACCTGAACTATGTTGTTCAGCATGTTCTAGCTGATACTTGAATCTTGAATTTCATGGTTCAATCTTGTCGGCCGGCAGGGAAACAGACCAAGGAGAACGAGCAATCGTGTAAGTTTCGTTTGACTGCCAGTCCGAACCGATGGGAATGTTCGGGCTAGCCAAGTGACCAAATTTCACATAATTAACCAGCGGACGTGGCAAATTTGAGTTCGTCGGAAAATATTAATGTTTGTCGGATTTCCAGGATTCCCAATTATTTTTGGAATTGTGCATAATACACCAGGACGGAGGGAGTATTGGCCGACGTACCGTTTGAATAAACGGTTAATCTTTTTTTTTGCAAAGTAATACGATTCTCATTAATAAATAAAGAACAAGATACAAAGAGCGTACACATCGATCTTACAGATCTGTAAAGATAAGATAATCCTAACTGCGCAATATAATGGTGGCGAATGTATAATATATGGGAAGGATAGAATAATACCATATAAAATACCATACACATACCCTTATATCTTGTGGGTACAAAATTATACCCATACTCGTACTCATGCGTATACTTTACCTCCACCCATTATCAGTTAGTAGCCTTACCCACTGGCTACCCATTGGATAGATCAACAATGCGCAATATTTCACAGACTATTGTGTGCGGCCAATATCATAACTGTGTTCTCCTATTCTTTATTGACACGACGTCTGCCACGCTCCTACTTGCCGCTGACCCGCGGTACTAAAATATAACTGAGAAAAGAGTGGATCTAGAGGTGTAAGATGGAGGTCGACTCCATGCCTTGCGGTGGCGGCATAATGAGGAGGCATGGTGGATCAAGAACTCGAGGGTGCACCCGACTCATGCCTTCATGTCATAATGGGTAAGCTTTGGCTATACCCGGCTGCGGGTACATGACTAAACCCATGTCCTACCCACAACTTAATGGGTAGTGTACCCGCGGGAAAACATACCCATGGGTGAAATTGCCAGTCTTACCAGGAACCATGCCCTAGTTAGAGGCTAGCTGAATAACATATATGCTGCTAGGCTGTTTTGTTAATTATGATCCTTAATGCTCCCTGCGTAGTTATTTTATATTTTACGGCGGTGCTCGTGCTGCCGTGTATAGATATACTTATTGGGTTGCGTTTACGGTAAATTAAAATTTCCGTATAGCTACGCAACAACTGCCAAGATCTACTATGGAGATACATGCGAATACGAAGATCCAAAGATCTAGATAGAATACGTTACCAACACCGAAGTCGCGGAATAATTGTTGATGACGTAGTTGATGTAGCCTATCGCCGATTCCCTCAACCAAGCCCGGTAGAGAAATTCTGACGTCCTGTCCTCCTCGCCTTGTCACCTTGATCCAACAGCGTGAGGGTCAACCGTCGGGATCCGACACTTCACCCCTCCGAGAGCTTGCATGCGTACGCTGGGAAAGGTTCAGCAGGGCTTCGCCGTCCAAGCTTGAAGCACTACTGGTGTATATGAAGGTGGAGATCTCAAAACATGAGAAAGAGAAAGAGAGAGATTAGATCTAATATAATTGGAGAGGAATCCTCTAAACCAACTAGAAGAGATCTAAACTTGAGAGGATTTGCGTCAACTTGTGTATCTCCAAATAGGAGGGGGTGGGGGTTTATATAGATGGCCCAAGGGGTGGAGGGACTTGGGGAAGAGGAAAGAATCCCCTAGCCCAAGTCGGTTTGGGAGGAGGAGTTGGAGTTGGACTCCAACTCCCCTCCCCTTCCACCGCCGCCGCCACCGGGTGTGGCCCACCCTAGGCCGCACCGACCTAGGGGGTGGGTAAAGGAGATATGCCCTAGAGGCAATTAATAAAGATATTTTATTTGTCATATCTCGATTGTTCATAATATGTTTTGTATCATGCTATAACTGTATTAAGCGGAAACATTAATACACGTGTGATACGTAAACAATCAGGTCCCTAGTAGCCTCTACTTAACTAGTCCATTGTGCAATTGATGATCGAGGTTTCCCGATCATGTGACATTTATGTCAGTTGACAATGGAGTCAATCATTAGGTGAATGATGTGATGGACACACTGATACGTCTCAAACGTATCTATAATTTTTGATGTTCCATGCTTGTTTTATACCAATTGCTACATGTTTTGCATCTACTTTATATCACTTTTATACATTTTTTGGGACTAACCTATTAACAAGATGCCGAAGTGCCAGTTCCTGTTTTCTGCTGTTTTTGTATTCCAGAAAAGCTAGTCTGGAAATATTCTCGGAATTGGACGAAACTTCACGGGGATCCCTATTTTACCAGAACTCACCTGACGGACCAAAGGAACAACAGAGGAGAGCCAGGAGGTGGCCACACGCCACTAGGGCGCGGCCCCCCCTCTGCCGCGCCCTAGGGTGGTGTGGGCCCCTAGGGGGTCGTCAGTCGCCGCCCTTTCGCCTACTTATTCCCCCCGACGCGAAAACCCTAAGTGCCTGAGCAAATATCCACGAAAAGTTCCAGAGACGCCGCCGCCGTCAACCCTAGCTCGGGAGGGTCCAGAACCTCTTCCCGGCACCCTGCCGGAGAGGGGAATCGTCACCGGAGGCTTCTACATCGCCATGCCTGCCTCCGGAGTGATGCGCGAGTAGTTCATCCTTGGACTACGGGTCCATAGCAGTAGCTAGATGGTTGTCTCTCCAATTTGTGCCATCATGTTTAGATCTTGTGAGCTGCCCTACATGATCAAGATCATATTATTGTAATGCTACATGTTGTGTTTGCTGGGATCCGATGAATATTGAATACTATGTCAAGTTGATTATCAATCTATGCCCTATGTTATTTAAGATCTTGCATGCTTTCCGTTACTCGTAGATGCTTTGGCCAAGTAGATGCTTGTAACTCCAAGAGAGAGTATTTATGCTAGATAGTGGGTTCATGCCTCCGATAATCTGGGAGAGTGACAACAACTTCTAAGGTTGCGGATGTGCTGTTGCCACTAGGGATAACCTAACAATGCTATGTCCACGGTCATATGTATTTGTTTACATTACGCACTTTACTTAATGCAATTATCCGTTGCTTGCAACTTAATACCAACGGGGGACTCGGATGACAACCCGGCGGTGGATTATTAGTCATAGACGCTGTTGGATGACGGTCTATGTATTATGTCGTAATGCCCAATTAAATATCATAGTAATCATCATGTCATGTATATGCATTGTCATGCGCTCACTATTTGTCAATTGCCCAGCTGTAATTTGTTCACCCAACATGTTAGTTATCTTTTATGGAGAGACACCACTAGTGAACTGTGGACCCCGGTCCATTCTTTTACACTGATTAAACCACCACAAACTGCAAACTGTTTCTTTTTCATTCTCTGCAATTTAATACTCATTTTCCACACCATACGTTTAATTCTTTGTTTTCAGCAAGCCGGTGAGATTGACAACCTCACTGTTTCGTTGGGGCAAAGTAGTTTGATTGTGTTTTGTGCAGATTCCACGTTGGTGATCGTATTGCGCCGTGCGAGCCACCAACAACCTTCTGAAGAGTTGCTGCTCCTACTGTTTCGATAACCTTGGTTTCTTTCTGAGGGAAAACTTGCTGCTGAACTGCATCATACCTTCCTCTTGGGGTCTCCCAACGAGCGTGTGATTCACGCCATCACACACCCAATATTTATAGGACGTAGTCATTATGCCTTCGACCATGAGATCAACTTTAATTGCTATTGATTGCATCAAACGGCATGTCTTATATATGATGACAATAAAGGTGTCCCTCTCGGGTATCGGAAGGAAGTATGTTGAGGCGATGGATCAAGAGCGGGATTTGCCAATCCGCATAGCAGGATAGATACTCTGGGCCCACTCGGTGAGATTACGGCAATGAGCTTGCAAGCATGTGACTAGGTCACGAGGATGTAATATCACAGACGAGTAAAGATAGTATTGTCAAGTAACGAGATCAAGCTCGGTATCATGATACCGGAGATCGAGTTTCGGACAAACTAAGTATCGCCTGGCAAAAGGGCTGAGACTTGACGTCTAAGGTTCAAACGACAAAGATATTTCGTGGACGCATAGGGACTATCATAGCCATCCAGATCTCCCTGATAGTCATTGATCGGAGAAGAGTTCTCGATCATGTCTGGAGTGATCCCGAACCTCTAGGGTGTCACACTTAAGGGTAGGTGACGTTTAAATAAGATTGGATATTGAAGAGAAAATAGAGAAGGGTTCCGGAATGGTTCCAGGACATATCCGATGGAGTTCGGAGGGCAACGAAAGATGTTTCGAAGGTCGAATAAATTAAATAACATGTATTTAATATTAATGAATGCAATTAATGATTAAATATATATTTATTTGATTTAATTCGAATTTAATGGCAGCCCACCTTAAATGGGCCTTGACCGGAGGTCAAAGGCCAGTAAAAGGGGGAATTCGCCCCCCAGATGGGCTCTAGGCATGGCGCAGCCTAGGTGGGCCCACCTAGGGCTGCCGCACCAAGGAGGGAGGCGGGCTGGTGTGGGGTTTAGTGCCACACCGCCCAGCCAGCAAGATTGGCAGCTCCTCTCCACCTTTATATAGGGATGCCCCTTGGCCTTTTGAAGGCATCCTTCCTCTCTCTCTTTCTCTCATCCGTTTAAGTTGCGGCTCCGCAATTGGAGCTGCACATGGCTTGAGAGAGTTCAGAGCCCGGAGGTCGTCATCTTCTCCGTATGTGTGTAAGCTCTGCGAGGCGTCACACTTGGGGCACTTGGAGGAGTTCGTCTTCACCACCTTGAGGTCGGCGCCGCCGTCGTCTTCGCCGCCCGTCTTCATCACGCGTCGTCATCGAAACAGATCTTTTGATCGTCGACACTTACGGTCTACAAGGGTATGACACCGTTCCCTCCGTTACTTTATATCTGCATAGTAATAGATCCTGGCTATTTCGGTTATCGTTATTAGGAAATTTTTGTTTTCTGCACACGATCCCCTTCAGTGGTATCAGAGCCGATCTATGAGTTGATATAGTAGTACGGTTATAACTCATGTTGAATGAGGGCACCGATCTTATAATTGTTTCCCTCTCGCGTGCACTTGCTTATGCCATCGACATTGAGTTGATGAAGCAGCTCGGACCGACCTTACGCGTACGCTTACGCGAGACTGGTTCCGCAATTGACATATGGCTTGTACCATATATGCGGCTGGCGGGTGTCTGTCTCTCTCAATAGATGGCTTGTCATTTTCAATGGAGGACCCGAAAGGGATATAAAATTGACAATTATTTGATCGGTGTTGTGGTTATAGATTCGTAGGTATGAAGCGGTTCTGTTTACGAAAGCCCCTAAGCCACGTAAAATATGAAAAAGTTAAGGTAGAAAGCGTCTAACTTTATTTTGCAGGGGCAATGTGATATGGTCACGGTAAGTTTTATGAATTGTTTATAAACTGTCGGCGCAAAGGAGACCATTGGCGCAAGGACCATCTCATGTCGCATTACATTTGATGTTATGTTATTGTGTGCATCTTATATTGTGTGTATATATTAGTTACATGGCGGTACTAATATAAGATGATCCCTCCAAAATACCATATAGTGTTCTCCCTTTAGCGTGCACCACCGAAAGTTCTACGTTATGAGGCAGGCCGTGACGATCGGGTGTCAGACATATCGTCGTTCGCATACAGTGGGTGTAAGACATGTTTGCACACGCGAATACGCTGAAGGTTATTATGGCGAGCCTAGCATGTACAGACATGGCCTCGGAACACAGTGACCGAAAGGTTAAGCATGAGTCACATAGATGTTGTGATTGACATATCGATGTCTACCTTTGAAGCTATGCTATCGTCCGTGACGATCGAGGATAGTGTATCGGATGAGGATCGTGTAATCACAAAAACGATGCGAGGGATGCTCGTTTTGGGTGGGAGTTCTAGTAATTTTATTAAAACTTGAACCCATATTTATTGTGAACAAAGTCTTTATGTTTTGCAAAACCTTTGTAGATAATAACCTGTTCGATAGATCTTTTAAACTTAGGTGCATTCCTACGATTGAGAAACTTAAAAAGGTTGGGTCCAAACTTCATATTTTTTATACCGTAGCTTGAGTATACTCCTTGTTTAAACCATTAGCTCTACGTGATACAATACCCGTTAGGAGATAGAACCCGAATATTTCGCTAACAAAGAAGATAATTTAGATTATTAAATTTGTGCGGATGATTCCATCGGAGTCTGGTGTGCTTTGATCTCTACCATAGAGAATGAATTGTGGGTGCGTGTTGACAGATTGCGAACATATCAGATGGTCGCTGAAACTCGAAATACACCGCAATATTGGTTGAAGAAGTTCTCAGTACCTTGACTGTTTTCTTCTCAACTAAGATGGAAGAGAACATACGCATTGAAAGAGCACGTGGCAATCATGCTTGATGATATTGGTATGCCTCGTTCAGCTCAATCACCGGATGACATACAACTTTGCCAATGTTGCAAATAAATTGTCATATACTATGTCATGAGGGAGGAATTGTTCACCTTCATGAATTCTTGGTTGTGTTGAAAAACCAAGAAGATGAAGCAAATCACCGGGAAGTCATCAATGATGATAGTGTATATATGATATACAAGTTATGAATGTTTTACCTAAATAAGTACTTGCAGCAGTGACTAAGTTTTGATACTAGTCATGTTTTATGAAAAAGAAGGTTTTCTGATTGAGTAGCTTGGAAGGATGAGGAGACAATGTGTGTTGATGATGGCAGGCAATATGTTGTGATGGCCATAGACACTCTCTCTGCATTTACCGTTTTCGATTAATTTGGATTTGAACAAATTCTTTTTGATCGCTTGTTAGCATGATCATTATAGGTGTGTCTTGCCTCTTGCGAGACAATTATTCATATTTGTCAGTGACAAAATTGTTGTCCTACATTTATGAGTGATATCTTTAATGATCATACAGCGATTATGAATGAATTGTTCTTATATGAATCCAGATGGTAGTAGCTCCCACATTTATAACATTAATGCCAAAGGATACAAACTTAATAATGACACCACATTATTGTGGCACTAACGTTTTGAGTCATGTCAATGTTATATGCATTAAGAAGCTCCATTATGATGGATCTCCGAGTCTTTAGATTTTGATCTTTTGACACTTGCAAAATAACTAAGACACCGTTTCCTGGAAACGGGCATTTAACTTATTGATAATCATACATAATGATGTGTGTGGATCAATGAAGTACGTTAACGTGTAGTGGAAATCATTATTTCGTAAACTTCATCAATGATTTGAGTAGATATATGGATATCCACTTAATGAAATGCTGGTATGAAAAGTTTGATTAGTTCAAACAAGTTCGTAGTGAAGTAGGAAAAATAAACTTAACAAGAAAATCAAATTCCTGCGATACAAATCGAGGAAACAAGGATTTAAGTTGTGAGTTTGGCATTTCATTGGAAGACTTGTGAAAAGAGTTCCACAAATTACGCCGCATAGAACACCACAATGTTATGGTGTGTTAGGACGTCGTAATCACACTTTATCAGATAGAGTGTGGCAAATAAAATCTCTTATCGAATTATTGTGATCAATGAAGTCATATGGTAGAAACAAAACATTCACGTTATTGATGACCCACAAGTATAGGGGATCGCAACAGTCTTCGAGGGAAGTAAAACCCAATTTATTGATTCGACACAAGGGGAGCCAAAGAATACTTGAGAGCCTTAACAGCGGAGTTGTCAATTCAGCTGCACCTGTGAATAGTCTTGCTCGACACAGATTATCAGTAGCAACAGTTTTATAGCAGTAGTAGCGGTGAAATAATAGCAGCAGTAAACAGAGACAGCAGTAGTGATTGCAGTAAACAGTAGGATTAAAACACTGTAGGCATAGGGATGGATGAACGGGCGCTGCATGGATAAGATAGCTCATATAATAATCAAGACATAGGCATTGCAGATAATAATGATAAAGCATCCAAGTACTAAGTAAACGTAGGCATGTGTTCCGTATATAGTCGTACGTGCTCGCAATGAGAAACTTGTACAACATCTTCTGTCTTACCAGCCGGTGGCAGCCGTGCCTCAAGGGAATCTACTGGTAATTAAGGTACTCCTTTTAATAAAGTACCGGAGCAAAGCATTAACACGCCGTGAACACATGTGATCCTCACATCGCAGCCATTCCCCTCGGCTGTCCCAATTATTGTCACTTTGGGACCGCGGGTTCCGGACAACAATATGTGTATACAACTTGTAGGTATGATCAATAAACAGTGCATATCATTATGAAACAATAACATGTTCAGATCTGAAATCATGGCACTCGGGCCCTAGTGACAAGCATTAAGCTCAACAAGTTGCAACAACATCAATAAGTACTAACAACGGATACTGGGCACCATGCCCTAATGATCTTATAGCTTATTACATGAACAATCTCATCCAATCCCTACCATCCCCCTCAGCCTACAGCATGGAATTACTCACACATGGATGGGGGAAACATGGATGGTCGATGGAGAAGCGTCGGTGATGATGATGGCGATGATCTCCTCCAATTCCTCGTCCCGGCGGAGTGCCAGAACGGAGTTTCTGGTCCCCGAAATAGGTTTCACGATGGTGGCGGCGTACGGTGATGTTTCTGGATGAAGTGGACGACCCCCCGACGTTTTTAGGTCAGAAGGGTTAAGTAGTCGAAAGATGGACTCGGGGAGGTGGCCGAGGCGCCCTCCTCAGTGGCTGGCGCGGTGGGCCCCCTGGCCGCGCCGCCCTGTGGTTTGGGCCACTCGTGGCCCATCTCCGCCTCCCCTTCTGGCTCCGTGAGTCTTCTGGTAAAATAGGAGGTTTGCGATCTTTTCTGGTGTTTTTCCCGAAAGTTGACTTTCTGCACAAAAACAAGACACCAGGGCAATTCTGCTGAAAACAGCGTTAGTCCGCATTAGTTGTATTCAAAACACACAAGTTAGAGGTAAAATAATAGCAAAAGTGTTCGGGAAAGTAGATACGTTTTGGACGTATCAACTCCCCCCAAGCTTAGCTTATTGCTTGTCCTCAAGCAATTCAGTTAACAACTGAGTGCGATAAAAGACTTTCACGAACACATTTGCTTCATATGATGCATATATTCTCACTATATGAACAAATGCTTAGGTAATTCAAGATGAGGCAAATGCAAATAATGTCACTCAATAGGCATGTAAACTATGAAAAGATATCAACATACTAATAGCGACAAACATGAAACATATTAATTCACAAGATTGTAATGCTCATAATAGGATATGATAAGATGGTATCTCGCTTGCCCGTTTTTGTACAGCAAAACATAAATGCCCAGGCACCTCTGAAGTTCATGGGAAGACTAGAATCAAAAATATCAAAGATAAAAGCATCAAAGTTATATCACAGTTAACCACATTCTGGGACAAGCACATTACACTAAGAATGACAACTATGCTCTCGAGAAAGTGCTCAAAGAAAGGATGGTGACTCAACATGAAAGTAAAAAGATTGACCCTTCGCAGAGGGAAGCAGGGATTATCATGTGCTAGAGCTTTTTATTTTTAAAACAGAAGCAAAATTGTTTTGGGAAGTGTTTGTTGTTGTCAACGAATGCTAGCGGGTACTCTAACCCCCTTGTCAACCAGACTTTCAAGAGCGGCTCCCATGAAGGACGTTATTTCTACCAGCAAGGTAGATCATCCCTCTTCTCTTTGGTTTACACATGTATTTTAGTTTCATTATGGGTGACACTCCCCCCAACCTTTGCTTGCACAAGCCATGGCTAACCGAATCCTCGGGTGCCTTCCAACATTCACATACCATGGAGGAGTGTCTATTTGCAAATTAAGTTGCTTACTGATAAATCAGGGCAAAACATGTGAAGAGAATTATTGATGAAAGTTGTAATTAATTGGGACTGGGCACCCCGTTGCCAGCTCTTTTTGCAAATTATTGGACAAGCGGATGTATATGCCACTAGTCCATTGGTGAAAGTCTGAATGACAAGATTGAAAGATAAAACACCACATACTTCCTCATGAGCTATAAAACATTGACACAAATTGAGAAGTACTTTGAAGGTTTTAAAGGTAGCACATGAAAATTTACTTGAATGGTTCGAAATGCCATGCATAGGTATTTATGGTGGACACTTTGGAATAACTTGGTTTTCATGGTTTTGGAAGCACGAGCAGCATTCCCGCTCAGTACAAGTGAAGGCTAGCAATAGACTGGGAAGCGACAATCAAGAGAGCAATAACCGTCATAATCATGCTTGCGACAAAATGAAATTAATTGAGACATAAAAGTGATACAAGAACTCTGAGTCAAAATAAATCATCAAGGCTTAATTGACTTTTGTTTTTCAGTCATACGCATGCATGAGCATGTGCCAAGTCAATTCAAATGAATTATTCAGAGGAGGATACCACAATGTCATACCCTTATGAACAGAACAATGCAAGCAAACATCAACATAACATGCTATCACTATTAATAAATTGGGACCGATCATGAGAGAACAAGAACTACTAAGCATCCACTAAATGACATATACCTCACATGAACCAACTAAGCATGCTCACATAGATGAGTATATGTACAAAAATGAAAACAAATAGAGTTCATACCAGCCTCTCACCCCAACTCGAGTTGTTGTAGATCATCCTTATTGCTGTTTCACTTGTGTTGCTTCGAATGATAAAAATGAAAATCAAGCTCCATCGGAGTCACGGATGGCTGTCCAACTCTGAAAACACTATACAAAACCAAAAAGAAACAACAAATATTTTTGGGTTTTCGAGTTTTTGAAACAAGAGCAAAAAGAAACAATCAATAAAGCAAAATATTTTTGGATTTTTGAATAACAAACCGAATTTTAAAACTAAGCAAACTAATACTAAAACTTAAGGAAACCAATGAAGAGAAACAACAGAAATATTTTTGGTCTTTTTGTGTTTTGGAATGCAGCAATAAAAGGTAAACAATTAAAAAGAAAGAAAGAAAGAAAACTGCAACATGGATATACAAAGTATCGACAAGATATGATATGTAGATGAGTGAGATATCGATATACCTCCCCCCAAGCTTAGCTTTTGGCCTAAGTGGAGATCAATAATAACGCGGGTAGGAACTCCAAGCCGGTGGGTCATACTGGGCGTGCTCAACATCCGGCTCCGCTGAGGAAGATGAGGCAGAGGGTCCAGCATCCCCAGGATAGGGGCGCGAGAACCCCAGTCCCGGAAAACTGAGTGGAGCCCTCGTCCGCCCATTCTCCATCATCCTCTGTGTGCAGGGCATGTTCCCTCAAGTATGCATCGAATTCATCCTCGGTGACTGACCAAACATTCCTCGTATAGGTCCGTCAAATGCTTGGGTTGCCCATGTATCTTCCCTCGTGATCCCCATTGCGGCACCCTAATTGCTGCACAAAAAGCATCAAAAGGCAAGTGGACACTTTTGTTGTAAATTTTATAGTGAACCATAGGGTTAGGTGAAGACCAATCAAATCTAAAGTCCTGCACCACAGACACAGTTAGCTTTGCATATTGGTAGGGTTCTCCCTCTACAAAATCACTCAATCCTGTATTAGAGACAAGAGTACGAAAATCACGCAAGATCCCCGAACTTCTCATGAATTCCAAGCATGGATAGCAGGATGGGAACACTCCTTCTTCACGATGGATCCCCATGACCTCAGGAACCACCAATTCATATTGATTTAGTTGGTGTTCATTTCCCTCCATCCTCTGAAATTTTTGACACATATCATAAAAATTATCTTTGAAGCATACAAATGAGGGGAACTACTATATGACTTGCTAGAGGACTAAACATGCATCAAAACTGATTATATCAACATAGAACAAGCATGCATACTCACTTAACAAGTCACCTACAGCAGCAAAATACTCAAGGTATACTTTACTAAACAAAATTCTACTTGGATACATGGAGGAGTCACATACCGAGAGCAATTGCCCCAAATCTCAGCAGCTGAGATGGGCTGAACAAAGAGATCGAAATCGCGAGGAAGAACAGCAAAAACTCGAGTGTGAGAGAGAAAACGAGCTGAGTGATGCAAGAGGAAGAAGTGGTAGGTGGGGGAACTGCTGGAGGGCCAAGGGTGCCCCACCTCAGTGGCTGGCGCGGCCAAGGGGCAGCCGCGCCACCATGTGGTTTGACCCCATGGTGGGTCCCCTTGGTCAGCACCAGGCACTCCCACGATGCTCTTTGAAAAATAGGACCAATGGTATAATTTTTACAGATTTTGAAAACTTTCAATTTGCATGAAATCTGGATATTTAAATTAATAAAACTTGGGCAGAAAAATTATTTTTAAAATTCAAAACAACTAAACTTTTGCAACCTAATTATCACTACAGGAGGTAAAACAAAGTTGAAGAAAGAAATGTGTTTAGCTCTTTATGTATGCAAATACATTTGATAACAAGGTTGATCAAGTCTTGGCACCAAATAAATTTACATGACACAAATGATTTAAACATCATGAAACACTCATGTTACCTTGTATTGTATTGATATGGATCCAATCATAATGTTTTGATATCCTTCTTGATGATCATATATAGGGCAATCAATACTTCCCACTTTGATAGTTTTAAAATTGGAGATGGTATTGACTCCATAAATCTTGTCAACTTTCTTGGGGAAATAAACAGTATGTTCTTTATCATTAACATTGAAAGTTACTTTTCCTTTATTGCAATCAATAACAGCACCTGCAGTATTTAGAAAAGGTCTTCCAAGAATAATAGACATATTATCATCTTCAGGCATTTCAAGAACAACAAAATCAGTCAAAATTAAACAATTGTTAGCCACTTGAACAGGGACATCCTCACAAATGCCAACAGGAACAGCAGTAGATTTATCAGCCATTTGCAAAGATATATCAGTAGGTATCAATTTATCAAGATAGAGTCTCTTATAGAGAGAAAAAGGCATAACACTAACTCCTGCTCCCAAATCACATAAAGCAGTTCTAACATAATTATTCTTGATGGAGCAAGGGATGGTTGGTATACCTGGATCTCCAAGCTTCTTAGGAACCTTGCCATTGAAAGAATAATTAGCAAGCATAGTAGAAATTTCCTCATTAGGAATTTTCCTCTTGTTAGAAACAATATCTTTCATATACTTTGAGTAAGGAGGCAATTTAATAGCATCAGTCAAAGGAATTTGCAAGAACAAGGGTTTCATCCATTCACAAAATTTATTATAATGTTCTTCTTCCTTTGATTTTAGTTTCTTAGTTGGAAAAGGCATTTGCTTTTGAACCCAAGGTTCCCTTTCATTACCATGTTTCTTAGCAATGAAGTCTTCCTTAGTGTACTTTGTGTTTTTAGTATGCTTTTCAGGTTCCTTTTCACTAACTTCTTTATCAAGAGCATCATTTTTATCCTTATCACTATCAAGTTCATTACCACTTTCAGTTTCAGCATCAGAGATAGATATACTATTAGGATCATTAACAGTTTCAGAGGATTCTACAACATTTTTATGTTTCTTCTTCTTCTTTTTCTTAGAAGGAGAAACTGGATTTTCAGCTAGTTGAGAATCTTGTTCAATTCTTTTAGGGTCCCTCAGGATATAAAGGATCCTGAGTATGAGCTCCACTTCTAGTGCTAACATAGACAGGTTTTAATTTTTCTTTAGAAGCATTGGCTAACATGTCTTGTTGCACTTTAGTGAGTTGATCAATTTGAGTTTGAACCATATGGAAATGTTTAATAAGCATCTTAACATCATTGGAGGTTCTCTCCACAATATCATGCAACTTACTAATAGCTAGAGAGTTTTCATGCAAATGATTCTCTACTCTCATATTAAAATTATCTTGCTTAATAACATAATTATCAAATTCATCTAAGCATTGATCAGGTGGTTTAGAGTAGGGAATATCTCCTTCATCGAACCTGTGGAGAGAGTGAACCTCAATTATGGATGGATGAGGAATTGGCTTACACAAATCTTCAATAGGTGGAAGGTTCTTCACATCTTCAGATTTAATACCCTTCTCAATGAGAGTCTTCTTGGCCTCCCTCATTGTTTCATCATTCAATTCAATCATACCTCCCCTCTTCTTTGATATTGGTGTCGGTGTAGGTGTGGGGGTCGGCGCAGGTAGAGTCCAATCATCATAATTCTGGCTGATTTTAGCCAATAATTCTTCAGCTTCTTCAGGGGTTCTTTTCCTGAAAACACAACTAGCACAACTATCCAGATATGCTCTAGATTCAATAGTTAGTCCACTGTAAAATATATCAAGTAGATCATGCTTTTCCAAATCATGTCCAGGCCGAGCTCTGATAAGAGAGCAAAACCTTGTCCATGCCTCTGGAAGTTTCTCTTCATCTTCCTGGTCAAAGTTATAAATTCTCTGCAAAGCATCATGTTGAGCACTAGCAGGGAAATATTTCTGAAAGAAAACATCAAGCAAACCAGTAGGACTAGTAATAGAACCAGGAGACAAGTTGTTATACCAAGCTTTAGCATCATCTTTTAATGAGAAAGGAAAAATCTTAGCAACAAAATAGCTACGCTTCTTAATATCATCAGAAAATAAGCCACTCAAAGTAGAGAGCTCATTCATGTGCTCTACAGCACTTTCACTCTTAGTGCCACAAAAAGGAGTTTTCTCAACAATAGATATATGAGATAAATCAAGAGAAAAATCATAATCCTTATCTTTAATGTTTATAGGAGAAGTGGCAAACTTAGGATCAGGTGACAACTTGTATTTAACAGCATGTTGTGCAAGAAAATTTCTCATATTACTTGCACCAGTAGTAGCATTACATTTATCAATAAAATCATCATCAAGTTCCACATAAGTTTCATCAGGATCATCATCACAAGTATAATCCCTTAACTCAGGTGAATAAACAGGAGTAGTAGGACTTCCATTAGGTGTTCTAGTATTTTCAAGTTGTTTAGACTTAGCAATAGCAGCATCTAAAAGTGGACCTAATGAAATATTCTCATCAATCACAGTAGAAGCATCATCAATATTATCAGAGGCAATTTCAGATTCAGCAGTAGTACCAACACGTGAAGATTGTGGTGGTGTAACAAGTTGACTCAATACAGATGGTGAGTCAAGAGCAGCAGAGGTACTAAGTGTCGTACCTTTTCTTGTAGTGGATGGCAATACACGGACCCTCTCATCACGAGCTTTACCCATGATGAATAAATTTCAGCGAGCAATATAGATCACAAGTGAACTCACAAATAAAGCTATGCTCCCCGGCAACGGCGCCAGAAAATAGTCTTGATGACCCACAAGTATAGGGGATCGCAACAGTCTTCGAGGGAAGTAAAACCCAATTTATTGATTCGACACAAGGGGAGCCAAAGAATACTTGAGAGCCTTAACAGCGGAGTTGTCAATTCAGCTGCACCTGTGAATAGTCTTGCTCGACACAGATTATCAGTAGCAACAGTTTTATAGCAGTAGTAGCGGTGAAATAATAGCAGCAGTAAAAGAGACAGCAGTAGTGATTGCAGTAAACAGTAGGATTAAAACACTGTAGGCATAGGGATGGATGAACGGGCGCTGCATGGATAAGATAGCTCATATAATAATCAAGACATAGGCATTGCAGATAATAATGATAAAGCATCCAAGTACTAAGTAAACATAGGCATGTGTTCCGTATATAGTCGTACGTGCTCGCAATGAGAAACTTGTACAACATCTTCTGTCCTACCAGCCGGTGGCAGCCGGGCCTCAAGGGAATCTACTGGTAATTAAGGTACTCCTTTTAATAAAGTACCGGAGCAAAGCATTAACACGCCGTGAACACATGTGATCCTCACATCGCAGCCATTCCCCTCGGCTGTCCCAATTATTGTCACTTTGGGACCGCGGGTTCCGGACAACAATATGTGTATACAACTTGCAGGTATGATCAATAAACAGTGCATATCATTATGAAACAATAACATGTTCAGATCTGAAATCATGGCACTCGGGCCCTAGTGACAAGCATTAAGCTCAACAAGTTGCAACAACATCAATAAGTACTAACAACGGATACTGGCACCATGCCCTAATGATCTTATAGCTTATTACATGAACAATCTCATCCAATCCCTACCATCCCCCTCAGCCTACAGCAGGGAATTACTCACACATGGATGGGGGAAACATGGATGGTCGATGGAGAAGCGTCGGTGATGATGATGGCGATGATCTCCTCCAATTCCCCGTCCCGGCGGAGTGCCAGAACGGAGTTTCTGGTCCCCGAAATAGGTTTCGCGATGGTGGCGGCGTACGGTGATGTTTCTGGATGAAGTGGACGACCCCCCGCGTTTTAGGTCAGAAGGGTTAAGTAGTCGAAAGGGACTCGGGGAGGTGCCGAGGCGCCCTCCTCAGTGGCTGGCGCGGTGGGCCCCTGGCCGCGCCGCCCTGTGGTTTGGGCCACTCGTGGCCCATCTCCGCCTCCCCTTCTGGCTCCGTGAGTCTTCTGGTAAAATAGGAGGTTTGCGATCTTTTCTGGTGTTTTTCCCGAAAGTTGACTTTCTGCACAAAAACAAGACACCAGGGCAATTCTGCTGAAAACAGCGTTAGTCCGCATTAGTTGTATTCAAAACACACAAGTTAGAGGTAAAACAATAGCAAAAGTGTTCGGGAAAGTAGATACGTTTTGGACGTATCAGTTATAAAATAGGGAAACCATCTAAATCCGTGAAGGCAATACCATATGAGTGATGGCATGGCTTTTAGCCTAGATTGTTGTTTCGATATTTTAGTATTTTGATATGATCAAACCTAAAAACGGATAAATCTTTGTAGTGTACCTAAATAATTAGTTGGGTACATGTCTCACAACAAAGGCAAAATTGTTGCCGGAATATACCTTACTCAAGTAATAGGTTCTTGTCAAGGGTATAAGTGGGAAAGAAATTAGAGCAAGACGAAGTTAATGAACTTTCTCTCTAGACATCGAGTGGCGCAACAGAAACTGCTCCGGTACCGTCCTTTATAGATGGAAGGAAGCTAATGATAATGATCATGATGCTCTAAGCTCATACTAAGATCGTAGGCGTACGAGAATGAGTTATGCACTATGTGGTAGAACAATCTTGTTATGAACGTCATGTTAATGGAACATGACAAACCTACGAACTACAAAGAAGCGATGGTGAACCTAAAGAAACCGTGTTCCCTAATGGCAACATTAAGGAAGAGTTGTAATTGGTACAACAAGTAGGTTTTGTTGATCCTTAGGATGCTAGACACGTATGCAAACTTCAGTTGTTCATTCATGGGCTGAAGTAAGCATATCGGAGTTGGAATCTTCATTTTGATAATGTGATCAAAGGATTTTGGAGTCGTCCAAAATAGTTGAAGAAACCTGCATTTACAAAGAAGTGAGTGGGAGCTAAGTAGCTTTTCTTGATCTTATATGTGAATGGCATATTTGAGTGGGAGCTAAAAGAAATTCCCTGGTCTTATATGCGGAAGACATATTTGAGTGGGAGCTAGGTGTCATTCCAAACTTTATATGTAATGACATATTGAGAATGATATAGATCCTCTAGTAAAGTATAAATGATTATTTAAGTGATTAAATTTTCTATGAATGAAGTTAAAAGTATTAGGCTTTAGATCTATAATTTATATAGATCAAGAGGGCTTAATAACATTAGGTCGGAATATTTTCCTAGGTTAAGATTCTGAAATGTTTCAGAATAGAACAAGCAAAGAAAAAGTTTCTTGCTCGTATGACTAGGTAAAATATTAAGTTTATCTTGGCGTTTCAGCAATAGCTAATGAAAGAAAGGGATGTCTGACATCCTCTATGCCTCAATCATAGATTCTATCAGACTGAAAGCTCGCCTTGGTGTGACCCAAGTTCTTGGTTGAAGAACGGGTTCTAGAGTGATCTCTGGATGGATCAATGAACAAACGTTAAGTATATCCTTCAGTGTCTAAAGAGAACTGAAGATATGTTTTCTGATATGGGGTGGAGTGAAAAGACAACTTGCCGTAAAAATGTTACGATGATGCAAGTTATGACACTAAGCCATACGACTAGAAATCTCATACAGGAGAAGTCCTTTGTTTTGAAGAATGACATGGTTAGCTTGCGAAGTTGCATACGAATGCACTGTCGCATAAACTACATAGGTATAGGAATATATGGCTACTTCAGAAGTAGCAAGTGTCATTAGACTGAGTGGTTTTCCCGAGCATGCATGGTTTCCCTTAATAGATCTCTTAGACTTTTAAGGCCCATGCTACGTGAAGTTTCAAGTCTCACTCCATTGACAAACATGTGTTTTACCGTTATCATAAGATACGGGATGATGTCAAATTAGGTGACATAGAAGTGTTGCAAAGCACATACAGATCTCAATGTGGGAGATCTGTTGACTAAATTCCTCTTCCACGAGACAAGCATGCACCAAGTTGCTATAGGTGTAAAGCTTTTACCAAGTTGTAAACTAGATTAAATTGTACTCTAGTGCAAGTGGGAGACTGAAAGAGATATGCCCTAGAGGCAATTAATAAAGATATTTTATTTGTCATATCTCGATTGTTCATAATACGTTTTGTATCATGCTATAACTGTATTAAGCGGAAACATTAATACACGTGTGATACGTAAACAACTAGGTCCCTAGTAGCCTCTATTTAACTAGTCCATTGTGCAATTGATGATCGAGGTTTCCCGATCATGTGACATTTATGTCAGTTGACAATGGAGTCAATCATTAGGTGAATGATGTGATGGACACACTCAATATTTATAGGATGTAGTCATTATGCCTTCGACCGTGAGATCAACTCTAATTGCTATTTCTGAAAGATATTTTGATTGCATCAAATGTCATGTCTTATATAGGATGACAATAAAGATGTCCCTCTCGGGTATCGGAAGGAAGTATGTTGAGGCGAGGGATCAAGAGCGGGATTTGCCAATCCACATAGCAGGATAGATACTCTGGGCCCACTCGGTGAGATTACGTCAATGAGCTTGCAAGCATGTGACTAGGTCACGAGGATGTAATATCACAGACGAGTAAAGATAGTATTGTCAAGTAACGAGATCAAGCTCAGTATCATGATACCGGAGATCGAGTTTCGGATAAACTAAGTATCCCTGGCAAAAGGCCTGAGACTTGACGTCTAAGGTTCAAACGACAAAGATATTTCGTGGACACATAGGGACTATCATAGCCATCCAGGTCTCCCTGATAGTCATTGATCGGAGAAGAGTTCTCGATCATGTCTGGAGTGATCCTGAACCGCCAGGGTGTCACACTTAAGGGTAGGTGACGTTTAAATAAGATTGGATATTGAAGAGAAAATAGAGAAGGGTTCCAAAATGGTTCCGGGACATATCCGATGGAGTTCGGAGGGCAACGAAAGATGTTTCGAAGGTCGAATAAATTAAATAACATGTATTTAATATTAATTAATGCAATTAATGATTAACTATATATTTATTTGATTTAATTCAAATTTAATGGCAGCCCACCTTAAATGGGCCTTGACCGGAGGTCAAAGGCCAGTAAAAGGGGGAATTCGCCCCCCAGATGGGCTCCAGGCATGGCGCAGCCTAGGTGGGCCACATGGGGCACATGGGGCCACATGGGGCCTACCTAGGGCTGCCGCACCAAGGAGGGAGGCGGGCTGGTGTGGGGTTTAGTCCCACACCGCCCAGCCATCAAGAGTGGCAGCTCCCCTCCACCTTTATATAGGGATGCCCCTTGGCCTTTTGAAGGCATCCTTCCTCTCTCTTTTTCTCATCCGTTTAAGTTGCGGCTCCGCAATTGGAGCTGCTCACGGCTTGAGAGAGTTCTCTCTACCATACGAACACCTCCGTGCTGCTGGGTCCAAGTCTTCTGCTTCCGCTGCTTTGCTGGATCAGAGCCCGGAGGTCGTCATCTTCTCCGTATGTGTGTAAGCTCTGCGAGGCACCATGCTTGGGGCGCTTGGGGGAGTTCGTCTTCACCACCTTGAGGCCGGCACCGCCGCCTGTCTTCATCACGCGTCGTCATCGAAACATATATTTTGATCGTCGACGCTTACGTTCTACAAGGGTATGTACACCGTTCCCTCCGTTACTTTATATCTGCATAGTAATAGATCCTGGCTATTTCGGTTATCGTTATTAGGAAAAAAATTGTTTTCTGCACACGATCCCCTTCAGTGGGGCCTCCCTTGCCGCACCGACCTAGGGGGTGGGGCCCGCCCTAGGCCGGCCGGCCTTGGCCGCCGCCTCCCCCCATGGCGCCTTGGCCCACCACCCAAACCGATTTTATTTATATTTTCCAATTAATAATTAATTAATCACTTAATTAATTATTTTGTCAAATTAATTCCTAAATGAATATTTTCCTTTTATAGAAAATTCCATGAATTATTTACTTATCATATAAAACACTTTTATATGAACCGGGACATCCAGTATCCGCAGACAAAATGCTCTGGATAAATATTTCCATCCTTTTATAAACCCTCGGAATAAATCCAACCGTGATAGCAACTTCTATCACAATGCAATCTCTCTGATATAACCATATCTATCACACAGATACTATTCCGGTGATACTCTCTCCATGTTCCAGACCAACCAATATACACAACTAACCAATCCTAGTTTAAGTGTGCCCACCCTACAGGCTCGATAACGTGTAGCTATAATTAGATGTGCTCATCTAATCACCGGCCAGGGTCAGGTCCGTGGACAACCTGAATAACTGCTACCGTTATGCGAAGACACTCTGTCGAACCTGTTGGCTATTTAATATATCATTCTCATTACTCACAATACCAAAACTTCGCCCGAGATATAGATCCATGGATGACACCATGAATCACTCATTGATTCATTACATCTTTGTCTATCTCGTTAACCGGCAAGTTCCCTTTACTCGTTTTTGTATTATGATATCCCACACGGTGTAACTTCACCATGCATTGTCTGTAGAACATATTGAATACCTTTTAATACCGAGTGGGCCCAGGGCATATCTCTGTAATCACCGAGGAGTAATTTCCCATCTCGGAACATTAGGATATATGCATTCCTTGGTAATCACCCAGTGACTGCCGTTTTGACCACCCAGTTACGGCTGTGGCGTTGACAGTACCAAAGTAATTCTTCCAGTATGCATAACCCTAATAACCTCATGGTTGCAGGACATGTTATATAATAACCTTAGTGTGATAAAGCTAAGGACAAAAAGACATTTTAACGGAATCTCTTAGCATACCAAAACTTGGGTCTACCCGGCCATATTATTATCTAATAATATGCCACTCATTGATGCTGACATAAACAATGTCCATGACTAGGAAAGCACAGTCATCTAGCAATCAACAAATTAGTCCGTAAAACAACTAGGGTATATTTTACGTGTTCATATTCCCTACACGTGCGAGTGAGCTTTCCTCCGAATCACGTATCTAGGAGTCACCGCAGTTATAGCATAAAGAACATAAATCATAATTAATGAATCAGATGTATAAATACATTGCCTTTTGGGCATACATCCAACCGCTCTGGTTCTTTTGACTCCACATAATAGATTTATCTTAAATCAATTGTTCTAAAGTTTGTCGATGTTTACAGAAAAAAAATATCAATATTTATAGTACCAAATCGATACAGTATGAGAATATATTTCATGATGTATTGATTCGGTATTTCGAATGTTGATTTTTTAGAACTTGATCAAAATTTATTTATTTTTTGACTTAAAACAAACCTAATATACGGAGTAAAAATAATTAGAGGGAGTATATGCTCATATCCACTAAATCTTGTTGTGTCAGGCATCTCCAATGGAGAATCTCCCTTATAAAGAGAGAGCACATGCATACATGCAGAACCCGCCACCTCATTGATGACATCGTTATATTAATTACTAAATCCAAATAATCAAAATGCTTTATCTACGAAATCATCTGTTTTGACTGTTGAGTACATATTGATGAGGCTTCAAAACTAGATCACATGTTACTATGTTTCGAAAAAATGCCTCATGTTGCCATATTTATATACTATGCTTGCCAAATTGACAAAAATAGTTGCCAAGATAATATTGCATAGGTTTTTGTACATGTTTTAAAAATTGCAATGTTTTGCAGAGTTAGAGAGTGAATATTTGATAATTAAGAGATGGGAAAATAGTGTGCTGCCCAGGGGGATAGCTGCCCCCTCCCATCCATCATAGGATCAATAATTTTGAGATCTGTGTCCGCCTACTTAATGGTTTTATCGATTGGAGGTGTGGGGTGATTATGTTCTTAATAAGATTCTCTTGTATCTGTAATTTCTGGTAGCACACGTCACATCATACACATGCATTGATTCCCCTTCTCGTTCAGAGTGTTTTTTGTCTTCATTTTAGTAGGTTGGATATACCACGTACTCCATATATGCATGTTGGGAATCAAGCTTTGTACTTTTTTTTTTGTAATGTACATACTTGTATTCAAACTAAAACGAGTACTTCATACAGACAAGCATACACACGAAGAAGAAACAGAGGATACAGAGGAAAGCACAGCTCGCACTCTCCATCTTCAACCTCTCGATCGACCACCAGCCAATCCCTGCGACGCCGGAGACGACGAAGAAAGCCGCTGTGAAGATCGACCACCCGTGGAGCAGAAGAGCCCCTAGCCCAGAGGCGTTGAAGAGCCGCAGGTGACGCCAGCTCCGAGGAGCTGGTGGTGACGACGAAGAACGAACATCGGCCGGGGGAGGCCCCCGAGCTCAAACAGCACCAGATCCGGGACGGCGCCCCAGATCTTCCACCTTTCTACCACTAACCTGCAGAGCCGCCATCTTGGATCCTCCCTTCCCGCCGCCAGCTCCGCCGTCACCACAGATCTGACGGGAGATGATGGGTTCGAGCACCACGCCGGGCCTCGAGCCACCACAAGTCGAGCGCGTCGACGGCTGGCCCCGAAGAACACCACCGCCGGAGAAGAACGCACCGACACCAAAACCACCTACGCCCGCACCCCCACCTCCAAGGCGCCGCCGGCGGAGACTCCACCCCAACCTCCCGTATGTACAGGCCCGAGACGGGGATCCCCCACCCTCCCGCCGCCGGAGCGGCCGACGGAGGGGAGGAATCCCGCGTCTCCGCGGCACGGACGCGGTGGCTCGGCGAAGGTCGCCCAAAAATCGCCCTTTTTTCGCCTCTTCAACAGTGACGGGAGAGGGAAGTACTTATCCTTGCTGCCATGCACGTGTCATATCACATGTAGCTAGTTGTGAATGATATATCAGTGTATACGATACATTGTGGTAGCTTATATATTATAATCATAGATAGTTTGTTGTATACATCTGGTCTTATTTTTATCATACATTTTTTACCGTGCCTGTCTTGTAGTCATGTCTTGCGGCTCAACTAATGAAGCAGACACCGAATCTGACAAGTCGCGACAGTTAAACACCCTCTTTAATAGCCCATTAGTAGCAACATTTTTGTTTGGTAACAACCTGCTAGTTGGTTGTTGGCACACATCGCTACATATAATGTGTGGTAGATGCAAGGGGGGCAGCTAACCCCCGTGGCAGCAAATCCGCACTCTTAAGAGATGATGTCATCCCACAAAAAAGATAGTACACTGAACACTTGTATTTATCTAGAATGACGTAGTAACATAACAACTACTCCCTCTGTTCCATATTATTTGACATTCAAATGGATGTATTTAGACTTGTTTTAGAGCAAAATACATCCATTTCAATATCAACTAATATGGAATGGAGGGAGTAAGTTATTACAATTTGGCAACTAATAGTGTATAATTTGGGAAATGCGACAATAATATGGAAATTACCGTCGGAACAAAATTATCGAAACATGTTACATAGAATCTAGCTTCAAATATATCGGTTTGAGTATGCTATCCAGATTCGAAAATCCAAAACCAAAGATGTAATTGGTTCTTTTTCATAGCTGGATGTGCATGTGTGTTTAGTAGCATCCATGTTGGAGAGAGAGAGAGAGAGAGAGAGAGAGAGAGAGAGAGAGAGAGAGAGAAGAAGAATAAATGTTTAATTAGTCTAGGCACTCCCCCTGTTGGATGAGACAAACTAGGACGATAATCGTGTAGTTGTGTCCTGGGAAAATTTTGGTTCAGTGCATCTTGCATGATGTAGAAGGCGGAAGATCATTCCATTTTCTAAAGAAGTACCAAATTCTTCCATTGTATTTACATTTGTGTGAATATGTATATATATATAAGTTTACCCTTAACCCTTTTTTGATTTGACTACATAGGTGCAGAAATACCAAGACCCACATTTTATCAATTCCACCTCACCGATTAACCACATAGATATATTTTTCAAGATTTCCTACACATACATTATTTGTTGTACTCTAGAACAATATAATTTAATTTATGTAGGAAAACATGGTTGCATCCAACATGGATACCAATCCAATCTATATTTGGAGGAAAATGTAATGATTTTATATTTCGGTCGGATAAAATAGTATTAGAATCCATTTCCATTGGGACGTAATATCACTAAAAGAACTGGAAAAAAGTATTGTTGTGTGTTTACTTGAGACATAATGTCAATTCTCATTTGTACAAGTATTATTGGTGCAACGAACGTAGTTTATTGAGATGTATATGTAAAAAAGATACTTAGCTTGATTTTTATTATAACTTTTATGTAATTATTTATATAGTCTAGACAAATTTATGTGAAAATAAATTTGGTACTTTCTCTTCTATTCTACTTGGTGCTACTTATATTATTATTTTATTGGGCATATTTGCATATGTCAAAAGCTACAATTCAGAAGTCAACATGCAAAAAAAAAAAAGTTACCAGAAGAAAGTAAAACGAAGAAACATGGCAAGGTGCATAATTATGGACAACATGAGAAAGAGGATGTGTATGACCAACAAAATAGTTT
The DNA here is from genome assembly GCA_947311845.1 of Poa pratensis. NCBI lineage: Eukaryota > Viridiplantae > Streptophyta > Magnoliopsida > Poales > Poaceae > Poa > Poa pratensis. Next base: position 11,950,745 of record CAMZMU010000037.1, read on the forward strand.
ATTGTTATGAGGGTATGAGAAGAAAGAGTTAAACCAAGAAGGGTCGATGAAAACCGAATTAGTAGATTTTGGGTTGTGCGTCGGGAGATCGAAAACCGGTGGAGCTGCGAACAACCGTGAGATGACTTGGTTGAGAAGTTGTGGAAGTTTCATGTACAACATGCTTGATAGTTTTCTCGTCTTGTTTTATTTCTTAAATGTTATATTGTATGATGTAGTATAATTTGTTTAAATTTTAAATTTATTTGATTTTTTTACTATGTATTTCAAATGATGTGAACTTATGTATCGTATGACCATGAATGTTTGAATTTTCATATATTCCAAGTGTTCCTATGTCTAACTTCTTTAAGTTGGTTGATTTATGTCTACATTTCTACAATATCCAGTCTATACAGTATGGAAATATATTGTATGATGAATATAATAAAACTAAATTGGTCTTCTACTTGTTGATATATTTTTCTATAAACTTATTCAAACTTAAAGTAGGTTGACTTGAGACAAACTTGGAACTTTAATTATTTTTGAAAATGAGCGAATATGTATAGAGCAATAGATAGACAGAGATATGTAGAATTTTTTAGGAAGGCGGTTTTAAGGACTCTGCTCGACATCAACACTTTGTCATGGCTAAATCTTCTCTCCTCCAAAAACAACCTTTTAGGAGTCATGTTTTAGGAGGAACACAATGTTTCAGGTCGTAGGTCTAGATGGACCCATTATGTAAAATATTTTTAGATACTTAAAAAAGTTAAAAAAAATTCCAAACAAAATTTTTGGACATACACCCACATTTTCTATGTTCGCACAAAAAGTTTTGTTAAAAAATGACATTTTTTGTGGCGTGGGTAAAAAAGACAAATAAATGTTTCGTGAAAATTTATTTTGGAGCACCGGAATTTGTCTTTTTTACACAGGCCACAAAAAATGTCATTTTTTCACGAAACTTTTTGTACGAACATAGAATATACGGGTGTATATCCGAATTTTTGTTTAGAATTTTTGACATTTTTAAAATTTAGAATATACGGGCGTATATCCAAAATCAGCAGAAGAAACTGTGTGAGGGGGATGGTGAAAGGACAAGGATGTCGCCTAGAGGGGGGGGGGGAAGGGGTGAATAGGCGATTAAAACTTTTCCGGTTTAGTCTTGAATAAATGTGAAATAAAAGTAGGTGTTCAATTTATGAAGCCAACAACTACAAAGGTTTGAGCTCTCTCCAACTGATACGCTAAACCTTGATCGAGAGCCCCTCTTGATAGTACGGTATCTATCCTATAACCCCACATAGAGAAAATCCAAATAAGAACCAAGAAAGATGATGATGCCAAGTGTGCAAAGATTTGAGCTCTCTCCAACTGATACGCTAAAGCTTGATCGAGAGCCCCTCTTGATAGTACGGTATCTATCCTATAACCCGATCTCTCAACTAACAACATGAGACCGGTAAAATAGAAAATCTATCAAGATTATACCTTTGCCTTGCGCATTCCACTTGAGCTAGATGATGTTGACTTTTTTATTGCTCTTCGCTTTGTGAAGTCTCACATATTGCTCCCCCATACTCCACTATGGGAGAGGCTCTCTTAGGCAAATCTTCACTTGACCATTATCTCCAAAAGGGTGGCAAGCTTTAAGCATAGGATTTTTTCGAGATGCTTCTCTTGAAATTGCACTACATAATCTTCTAAATGTGTTGATCAATCTTGACTTCATTATTTGCACATTGACTTGATCAACCTTGCACTTCATCTTCTTCTCTTAATATATACTAGTAATTGGGCACGTGCACATGCACGTAATAAGAAGTGTGTGGATGTAAATTAGATAAATTACATTAAAATTAGATTACTCACTATAACATTTGATGTTCTTGCGGTAAGATCTTCAAGTTTCTCCGCAGCAAAGAAAGACCTTTTTCTAGATAAAAGCCTTTTTTTCCAGCTTTCAATTAATAAAGCAACCACGAGTTAACAAAGCTATTACATTGCTGAGGCATAGAACTTCGCCAAATAACGATAAAAGTTGCTGTAGCATACAACTTCGCCAAACTAAGGGAGATATGGCTGCGGCAAACAGCTATGCCAAACTACAGGTGAAATGGCTGTGAAGAAGACAACAGCTGCGTCGGCGGTGGTAAGTGGATGGCATGAATCTTCTTCAGCTCACTGATAAGCCATCTGACGCCTTCCTTGTCCTGCTGCTTGAGGGAGGGAAACCAAAGCTCCAAGAAAATCATGGTTTTGAAAACAATGTCAGCAGCATGTTTTATAAGAAAGACCTTCGGAATTATTATGTAAGAAAAACTGATGCTACATACAACAATGGAACTTTACCACCCTATCTACCATTGTTGTTGTAGTGAATCAACATTACTACAATCAAGATAGTTTGTACATATAAAAGCGCAATATAAATATACTGCAATCAGGATAGTTTGTAAGTATTGTAAGTAGCACAAGACAATTACGTTTACACTTCTATTGCAATGATCAGGAAACGTGAAATATAATGGGGTTGAAAACGATGTAAATAAAAGATAAACTTATCAACCTGTACCACTGTTTTGTCATATATAATATATTATACAGTGTGATCAATTCCAATGCACATTTTTTTTTAGGAATCAACGGAGGGCAAAGATTCCCATGCACAATAAAGCAAGAAATGAGAGTATATCAGACTACAGAAGTACACATACCTTCGTGTGCGCATTTCAAAGGCACACCAGCGAGTCCATGCTAGTAAGGCAAATTTGATCTCCATCAAGTTCTTAACTAATCTCCATTGGTTCATTTGCATCAGAAAAAGCACAACATGAAGAATGCTATAGATAAGTAGCTGATAAGCAAGCAACATGTAGAAATAAACAAATCCTACCCCTTTTTATAAACCTATTCACCAACAACCTGGAAGTCAACCTAAGCACATAAAAGAGTCAAATCATTGAATTAGGTACACATGCATCATTAAGTATAATCGAACTGGAACCCAGGAGATTAAGATAGAAGTGGAAGCTTGTGTCTTCAGTGATAAAGTTGTAGAAGCTAGCCCTTTTCAGATAACCTACATGTTCACCATTTATCACACCTCCAGAATCATTAAACCAAAAGCTTGCACACCTTAACGAAAATTCAAATTAAATTAATTGAAAGAATAATAACTCACAATTTAAACAATCTTATAGTGTAAGAATGCACAACCATTACAAAGTTGGATTTGCAGGCATGTATACTATTTAAACTTGAAATGCATCAGAAATATCAGGAAACAACTCAGCAGAATAATCCGAATAAGTTTTGTCAGTAGATTCTGAACATTTCAGGCACCATACTGTAGCATCACTCGAGCCTCTGCATCTCCTCCTCGTGGCGGGTGCTTGGTCCTCTGTTCCACCATGATGGCAACCCATTCATCCAACCCTGAAACCAGTCAATAGTGTAAAACAATCTGATAGATGTTGTGGTTTACCAAGTAAATCAATTCATGCATAAGCTATTCTAACATGTTGCATCTTGGTTGCAATCTTTTGTATCCACTGCCCTTAAATGCAGCATAAGTAGTCAATGTGTGTTTTCTTTTTACAGTTGAATGCATAAATAGTACATTAAAATAAAGATTTTGATCGTTTTTGTGTACTTCCTATTGTGGATGAATTCAAATCAAACAGTATGTGATCTGAGCACGGTGCTACAAACCAGCACCAAGTTATTTTCCACGGACAAAATGAACGCCGATTTCAGCCTGATCTCCAACCAACCTGCACATCAGAGCATACCTCTCTGTTTTATGATTTAATAACCCCAAAGTCCACATCAAGCAATAGATATATTAGGGCCCTGACAAGCTGTCTCGTAATCTTTGTCCATGTTGCGTTTCTCAAATTTATACTTATATTAATCTGAGGTTCCATTGCGTTTGCATATACCTTTAATTTCGTCTGGACCAACCTCCTGATGTGTAGGTTCAGAAGATGTGCAGGCCCCCGTAGCAGTGGTCTCAGGCTGCAGTGGCGGCAGCTTGCTTCCGAGGCGCCGACCGCATGGTCCCTGGCGGCGGGAGCGCATGTGTCCCTGGCGGCAGGAGTGCAGGTTCCCGCAGCGGCGGCCTGCTAGCGTGGCGCCGGCTACATGGTCTCTGGCTGCGGGTGTGCAGGTTCCCACGGCGGCGCCGACGGCTTCTGGATCCCGTGTCGGCGGGCGTGCAGGCTCTCGTGGCGCCGGCCACATGCTCCCCTTGCGGCGGGCGTGTAGGTTCCCGCGGCGGCGGCATCTCGCGAGCAGGGGCGCTGTGATGGAAGAGGATACGGGATGGTTAGGGGTTTGTTTAGCGTTTGGACTGGGATTTGATTAGCGCCCGTTTCTGAGTCCGTGGCTGACTGACCATGGAGGCAACGTGCATCGTTGGATGAGTTGGTTTGACGGTCAAGATCAATTGGATCACCCCTGTCTCTCCCTTTTTATATTAGTGGTGATGATGACTTGGAGATGAACATGAATGTTCGATCAATCTTGTTTTCCAAGCCACACTTGCAATAAGTTCAACTCTAGATGACCATTTGTGTGGATCACAACTTGAATATTACAATTGTCATCACTTTATCTTCTTCTTTCAATCTTGATACCAACATATGGTGTTCAAGCATTGCCAATGGACAAGCCCTACAATGATAGCTCAATGCAACCATTAGTCCATAGAGATTGTCATTAATTACCAAAATCACACATGAGGACAAATGCACTTTCAGATGGGACAACGATGGACGAAAAAACCACGTGGGGCTTGACGAAAAGAGGCAGAATGTGGAACCAATCGTTCTCTTTAGATAGGGGAGATTCTTGTGTATAAATATCACATATATATATTATCTGTTGTTTAGCTCTTTTATGTATGCAAATACATTTGATAACAAGGTTGATCAAGTCTTGGCACCAAATAAATTTACATGACACAAATGATTTAAACATCATGAAACACTCATGTTACCTTGTATTGTATTGATATGGATCCAATCATAATGTTTTGATATCCTTCTTGATGATCATATATAGGGCAATCAATACTTCCCACTTTGATAGTTTTAAAATTGGAGATGGTATTGACTCCATAAATCTTGTCAACTTTCTTGGGGAAATAAACAGTATGTTCTTTATCATTAACATTGAAAGTTACTTTTCCTTTATTGCAATCAATAACAGCACCTGCAGTATTTAGAAAAGGTCTTCCAAGAATAATAGACATATTATCATCTTCAGGCATTTCAAGAACAACAAAATCAGTCAAAATTAAACAATTGTTAGCCACTTGAACAGGGACATCCTCACAAATGCCAACAGGAACAGCAGTAGATTTATCAGCCATTTGCAAAGATATATCAGTAGGTATCAATTTATCAAGATAGAGTCTCTTATAGAGAGAAAAAGGCATAACACTAACTCCTGCTCCCAAATCACATAAAGCAGTTCTAACATAATTATTCTTGATGGAGCAAGGGATGGTTGGTATACCTGGATCTCCAAGCTTCTTAGGAACCTTGCCATTGAAAGAATAATTAGCAAGCATAGTAGAAATTTCCTCATTAGGAATTTTCCTCTTGTTAGAAACAATATCTTTCATATACTTTGAGTAAGGAGGCAATTTAATAGCATCAGTCAAAGGAATTTGCAAGAACAAGGGTTTCATCCATTCACAAAATTTATTATAATGTTCTTCTTCCTTTGATTTTAGTTTCTTAGTTGGAAAAGGCATTTGCTTTTGAACCCAAGGTTCCCTTTCATTACCATGTTTCTTAGCAATGAAATCTTCCTTAGTGTACTTTGTGTTTTTAGTATGCTTTTCAGGTTCCTTTTCACTAACTTCTTTATCAAGAGCATCATTTTTATCCTTATCACTATCAAGTTCATTACCACTTTCAGTTTCAGCATCAGAGATAGATATACTATTAGGATCATTAACAGTTTCAGAGGATTCTACAACATTTTTATGTTTCTTCTTCTTCTTTTTCTTAGAAGGAGAAACTGGATTTTCAGCTAGTTGAGAATCTTGTTCAATTCTTTTAGGTGTCCCTCAGGATATAAAGGATCCTGAGTATGAGCTCCACTTCTAGTGCTAACATAGACAGGTTTTAATTTTTCTTAGAAGCATTGGCTAACATGTCTTGTTGCACTTTAGTGAGTTGATCAATTTGAGTTTGAACCATATGGAAATGTTTAATAAGCATCTTAACATCATTGGAGGTTCTCTCCACAATATCATGCAACTTACTAATAGCTAGAGAGTTTTCATGCAAATGATTCTCTACTCTCATATTAAAATTATCTTGCTTAATAACATAATTATCAAATTCATCTAAGCATTGATCAGGTGGTTTAGAGTAGGGAATATCTCCTTCATCGAACCTGTGGAGAGAGTGAACCTCAATTATGGATGGATGAGGAATTGGCTTACACAAATCTTCAATAGGTGGAAGGTTCTTCACATCTTCAGATTTAATACCCTTCTCAATGAGAGTCTTCTTGGCCTCCCTCATTGTTTCATCATTCAATTCAATCATACCTCCCCTCTTCTTTGATATTGGTGTCGGTGTAGGTGTGGGGGTCGGCGCAGGTAGAGTCCAATCATCATAATTCTGGCTGATTTTAGCCAATAATTCTTCAGCTTCTTCAGGGGTTCTTTTCCTGAAAACACAACTAGCACAACTATCCAGATATGCTCTAGATTCAATAGTTAGTCCACTGTAAAATATATCAAGTAGATCATGCTTTTCCAAATCATGTCCAGGCCGAGCTCTGATAAGAGAGCAAAACCTTGTCCATGCCTCTGGAAGTTTCTCTTCATCTTCCTGGTCAAAGTTATAAATTCTCTGCAAAGCATCATGTTGAGCACTAGCAGGGAAATATTTCTGAAAGAAAACATCAAGCAAACCAGTAGGACTAGTAATAGAACCAGGAGACAAGTTGTTATACCAAGCTTTAGCATCATCTTTTAATGAGAAAGGAAAAATCTTAGCAACAAAGTAGCTACGCTTCTTAATATCATCAGAAAATAAGCCACTCAAAGTAGAGAGCTCATTCATGTGCTCTACAGCACTTTCACTCTTAGTGCCACAAAAAGGAGTTTTCTCAACAATAGATATATGAGATAAATCAAGAGAAAAATCATAATCCTTATCTTTAATGTTTATAGGAGAAGTGGCAAACTTAGGATCAGGTGACAACTTGTATTTAACAGCATGTTGTGCAAGAAAATTTCTCATATTACTTGCACCAGTAGTAGCATTACATTTATCAATAAAATCATCATCAAGTTCCACATAAGTTTCATCAGGATCATCATCACAAGTATAATCCCTTAACTCAGGTGAATAAACAGGAGTAGTAGGACTTCCATTAGGTGTTCTAGTATTTTCAAGTTGTTTAGACTTAGCAATAGCAGCATCTAAAAGTGGACCTAATGAAATATTCTCATCAATCACAGTAGAAGCATCATCAACATTATCAGAGGCAATTTCAGATTCAGCAGTAGTACCAACACGTGAAGATTGTGGTGGTGTAACAAGTTGACTCAATACAGATGGTGAGTCAAGAGCAGCAGAGGTACTAAGTGTCGTACCTTTTCTTGTAGTGGATGGCAATACATGGACCCTCTCATCACGAGCTTTACCCATGATGAATAAATTTCAGCGAGCAATATAGATCACAAGTGAACTCACAAATAAAGCTATGCTCCCCGGCAACGGCGCCAGAAAATAGTCTTGATGACCCACAAGTATAGGGGATCGCAACAGTCTTCGAGGGAAGTAAAACCCAATTTATTGATTCGACACAAGGGGAGCCAAAGAATACTTGAGAGCCTTAACAGCGGAGTTGTCAATTCAGCTGCACCTGTGAATAGTCTTGCTCGACACAGATTATCAGTAGCAACAGTTTTATAGCAGTAGTAGCGGTGAAATAATAGCAGCAGTAAAAGAGACAGCAGTAGTGATTGCAGTAAACAGTAGGATTAAAACACTGTAGGCATAGGGATGGATGAACGGGCGCTGCATGGATAAGATAGCTCATATAATAATCAAGACATAGGCATTGCAGATAATAATGATAAAGCATCCAAGTACTAAGTAAACGTAGGCATGTGTTCCGTATATAGTCGTACGTGCTCGCAATGAGAAACTTGTACAACATCTTCTGTCCTACCAGCCGGTGGCAGCCGGGCCTCAAGGGAATCTACTGGTAATTAAGGTACTCCTTTTAATAAAGTACCGGAGCAAAGCATTAACACGCCGTGAACACATGTGATCCTCACATCGCAGCCATTCCCCTCGGCTGTCCCAATTATTGTCACTTTGGGACCGCGGGTTCCGGACAACAATATGTGTATACAACTTGCAGGTATGATCAATAAACAGTGCATATCATTATGAAACAATAACATGTTCAGATCTGAAATCATGGCACTCGGGCCCTAGTGACAAGCATTAAGCTCAACAAGTTGCAACAACATCAATAAGTACTAACAACGGATACTGGGCACCATGCCCTAATGATCTTATAGCTTATTACATGAACAATCTCATCCAATCCCTACCATCCCCCTCAGCCTACAGCAGGGAATTACTCACACATGGATGGGGGAAACATGGATGGTCGATGGAGAAGCGTCGGTGATGATGATGGCGATGATCTCCTCCAATTCCCCGTCCCGGCGGAGTGCCAGAACGGAGTTTCTGGTCCCCGAAATAGGTTTCGCGATGGTGGCGGCGTACGGTGATGTTTCTGGATGAAGTGGACGACCCCCCGACGTTTTTAGGTCTCCTCGGGGAGGTGCCTCCTCCTGGCGCGGTCCCCTGGCTGTGGTTTGGGCCACTCGTGGCCCATCTCCGCCTCCCCTTCTGGCTCCGTGAGTCTTCTGGTAAAATAGGAGGTTTGCGATCTTTTCTGGTGTTTTTCCCGAAAGTTGACTTTCTGCACAAAAACAAGACACCAGGGCAATTCTGCTGAAAACAGCGTTAGTCCGCATTAGTTGTATTCAAAACACACAAGTTAGAGGTAAAACAATAGCAAAAGTGTTCGGGAAAGTAGATACGTTTTGGACGTATCAGTTATAAAATAGGGAAACCATCTAAATCCGTGAAGGCAATACCATATGAGTGATGGCATGGCTTTTAGCCTAGATTGTTGTTTCGATATTTTAGTATTTTGATATGATCAAACCTAAAAACGGATAAATCTTTGTAGTGTACCTAAATAATTAGTTGGGTACATGTCTCACAACAAAGGCAAAATTGTTGCCGGAATATACCTTACTCAAGTAATAGGTTCTTGTCAAGGGTATAAGTGGGAAAGAAATTAGAGCAAGACGAAGTTAATGAACTTTCTCTCTAGACATCGAGTGGCGCAACAGAAACTGCTCCGGTACCGTCCTTTATAGATGGAAGGAAGCTAATGATAATGATCATGATGCTCTAAGCTCATACTAAGATCGTAGGCGTACGAGAATGAGTTATGCACTATGTGGTAGAACAATCTTGTTATGAACGTCATGTTAATGGAACATGACAAACCTACGAACTACAAAGAAGCGATGGTGAACCTAAAGAAACCGTGTTCCCTAATGGCAACATTAAGGAAGAGTTGTAATTGGTACAACAAGTAGGTTTTGTTGATCCTTAGGATGCTAGACACGTATGCAAACTTCAGTTGTTCATTCATGGGCTGAAGTAAGCATATCGGAGTTGGAATCTTCATTTTGATAATGTGATCAAAGGATTTTGGAGTCGTCCAAAATAGTTGAAGAAACCTGCATTTACAAAGAAGTGAGTGGGAGCTAAGTAGCTTTTCTTGATCTTATATGTGAATGGCATATTTGAGTGGGAGCTAAAAGAAATTCCCTGGTCTTATATGCGGAAGACATATTTGAGTGGGAGCTAGGTGTCATTCCAAACTTTATATGTAATGACATATTGAGAATGATATAGATCCTCTAGTAAAGTATAAATGATTATTTAAGTGATTAAATTTTCTATGAATGAAGTTAAAAGTATTAGGCTTTAGATCTATAATTTATATAGATCAAGAGGGCTTAATAACATTATGTCGGAATATTTTCCTAGGTTAAGATTCTGAAATGTTTCAGAATAGAACAAGCAAAGAAAAAGTTTCTTGCTCGTATGACTAGGTAAAATATTAAGTTTATCTTGGCGTTTCAACAATAGCTAATGAAAGAAAGGGATGTCTGACATCCTCTATGCCTCAATCATAGATTCTATCAGACTGAAAGCTCGCCTTGGTGTGACCCAAGTTCTTGGTTGAAGAACGGGTTCTAGAGTGATCTCTGGATGGATCAATGAACAAACGTTAAGTATATCCTTCAGTGTCTAAAGAGAACTGAAGATATGTTTTCTGATATGGGGTGGAGTGAAAAGACAACTTGCCGTAAAAATGTTACGATGATGCAAGTTATGACACTAAGCCATACGACTAGAAATCTCATACAGGAGAAGTCCTTTGTTTTGAAGAATGACATGGTTAGCTTGCGAAGTTGCATACGAATGCACTGTCGCATAAACTACATAGGTATAGGAATATATGGCTAGTTCAGAAGTAGCAAGTGTCATTAGACTGAGTGGTTTTCCCGAGCATGCATGGTTTCCCTTAATAGATATCTTAGACTTTTAAGGCCCATGCTACGTGAAGTTTCAAGTCTCACTCCATTGACAAACATGTGTTTTACCGTTATCATAAGATACGGGATGATGTCAAATTAGGTGACATAGAAGTGTTGCAAAGCACATACAGATCTCAATGTGGGAGATCTGTTGACTAAATTCCTCTTCCACGAGACAAGCATGCACCAAGTTGCTATAGGTGTAAAGCTTTTACCAAGTTGTAAACTAGATTAAATTGTACTCTAGTGCAAGTGGGAGACTGAAAGAGATATGCCCTAGAGGCAATTAATAAAGATATTTTATTTGTCATATCTCGATTGTTCATAATACGTTTTGTATCATGCTATAACTGTATTAAGCGGAAACATTAATACACGTGTGATACGTAAACAACTAGGTCCCTAGTAGCCTCTATTTAACTAGTCCATTGTGCAATTGATGATCGAGGTTTCCCGATCATGTGACATTTATGTCAGTTGACAATGGAGTCAATCATTAGGTGAATGATGTGATGGACACACTCAATATTTATAGGATGTAGTCATTATGCCTTCGACCGTGAGATCAACTCTAATTGCTATTTCTGAAAGATATTTTGATTGCATCAATGTCATGTCTTATATAGGATGACAATAAAGATGTCCCTCTCGGGTATCGGAAGGAAGTATGTTGAGGCGAGGGATCAAGAGCGGGATTTGCCAATCCACATAGCAGGATAGATACTCTGGGCCCACTCGGTGAGATTACGTCAATGAGCTTGCAAGCATGTGACTAGGTCACGAGGATGTAATATCACAGACGAGTAAAGATAGTATTGTCAAGTAACGAGATCAAGCTCAGTATCATGATACCGGAGATCGAGTTTCGGATAAACTAAGTATCCCTGGCAAAAGGCCTGAGACTTGACGTCTAAGGTTCAAACGACAAAGATATTTCGTGGACACATAGGGACTATCATAGCCATCCAGGTCTCCCTGATAGTCATTGATCGGAGAAGAGTTCTCGATCATGTCTGGAGTGATCCTGAACCGCCAGGGTGTCACACTTAAGGGTAGGTGACGTTTAAATAAGATTGGATATTGAAGAGAAAATAGAGAAGGGTTCCAAAATGGTTCCGGGACATATCCGATGGAGTTCGGAGGGCAACGAAAGATGTTTCGAAGGTCGAATAAATTAAATAACATGTATTTAATATTAATTAATGCAATTAATGATTAACTATATATTTATTTGATTTAATTCAAATTTAATGGCAGCCCACCTTAAATGGGCCTTGACCGGAGGTCAAAGGCCAGTAAAAGGGGGAATTCGCCCCCCAGATGGGCTCCAGGCATGGCGCAGCCTAGGTGGGCCACATGGGGCACATGGGGCCACATGGGGCCTACCTAGGGCTGCCGCACCAAGGAGGGAGGCGGGCTGGTGTGGGGTTTAGTCCCACACCGCCCAGCCATCAAGAGTGGCAGCTCCCCTCCACCTTTATATAGGGATGCCCCTTGGCCTTTTGAAGGCATCCTTCCTCTCTCTTTTTCTCATCTTTTAAGTTGCGGCTCCGCAATTGGAGCTGCTCACGGCTTGAGAGAGTTCTCTCCACCATACGAACACCTCCGTGCTGCTGGGTCCAAGTCTTCTGCTTCCGCTGCTTTGCTGGATCAGAGCCCGGAGGTCGTCATCTTCTCCGTATGTGTGTAAGCTCTGCGAGGCACCATGCTTGGGGCGCTTGGGGGAGTTCGTCTTCACCACCTTGAGGCCGGCACCGCCGTCGTCTTCGCCACGCGTCGTCATCGAAACATATATTTTGATCGTCGACGCTTACGTCTACAAGGGTATGTACACCGTTCCCTCCGTTACTTTATATCTGCATAGTAATAGATCCTGGCTATTTCGGTTATCGTTATTAGGAAAAAATTTGTTTTCTGCACACGATCCCCTTCAGTGGGGCCTCCCTTGCCGCACCGACCTAGGGGGTGGGGCCCGCCCTAGGCCGGCCGGCCTTGGCCGCCGCCTCCCCCCATGGCGCCTTGGCCCACCACCCAAACCGATTTTATTTATATTTTCCAATTAATAATTAATTAATCACTTAATTAATTAATTATTTTCAAATTAATTCCTAAATGAATATTTTCCTTTTATAGAAAATTCCATGAATTATTTACTTATCATATAAAACACTTTTATATGAACCGGGACATCCAGTATCCGCAGACAAAATGCTCTGGATAAATATTTCCATCCTTTTATAAACCCTCGGAATAAATCCAACCGTGATAGCAACTTCTATCACAATGCAATCTCTCTGATATAACCATATCTATCACACAGATACTATTCCGGTGATACTCTCTCCATGTTCCAGACCAACCAATATACACAACTAACCAATCCTAGTTTAAGTGTGCCCACCCTACAGGCTCGATAACGTGTAGCTATAATTAGATGTGCTCATCTAATCACCGGCCAGGGTCAGGTCCGTGGACAACCTGAATAACTGCTACCGTTATGCGAAGACACTCTGTCGAACCTGTTGGCTATTTAATATATCATTCTCATTACTCACAATACCAAAACTTCGCCCGAGATATAGATCCATGGATGACACCATGAATCACTCATTGATTCATTACATCTTTGTCTATCTCGTTAACCGGCAAGTTCCCTTTACTCGTTTTTGTATTATGATATCCCACACGGTGTAACTTCACCATGCATTGTCTGTAGAACATATTGAATACCTTTTAATACCGAGTGGGCCCAGGGCATATCTCTGTAATCACCGAGGAGTAATTTCCCATCTCGGAACATTAGGATATATGCATTCCTTGGTAATCACCCAGTGACTGCCGTTTTGACCACCCAGTTACGGCTGTGGCGTTGACAGTACCAAAGTAATTCTTCCAGTATGCATAACCCTAATAACCTCATGGTTGCAGGACATGTTATATAATAACCTTAGTGTGATAAAGCTAAGGACAAAAAGACATTTTAACGGAATCTCTTAGCATACCAAAACTTGGGTCTACCCGGCCATATTATTATCTAATAATATGCCACTCATTGATGCTGACATAAACAATGTCCATGACTAGGAAAGCACAGTCATCTAGCAATCAACAAATTAGTCCGTAAAACAACTAGGGTATATTTTACGTGTTCATATTCCCTACACGTGCGAGTGAGCTTTCCTCCGAATCACGTATCTAGGAGTCACCGCAGTTATAGCATAAAGAACATAAATCATAATTAATGAATCAGATGTATAAATACATTGCCTTTTGGGCATACATCCAACCGCTCTGGTTCTTTTGACTCCACATAATAGATTTATCTTAAATCAATTGTTCTAAAGTTTGTCGATGTTTACAGAAAAAAAATATCAATATTTATAGTACCAAATCGATACAGTATGAGAATATATTTCATGATGTATTGATTCGGTATTTCGAATGTTGATTTTTTAGAACTTGATCAAAATTTATTTATTTTTTGACTTAAAACAAACCTAATATACGGAGTAAAAATAATTAGAGGGAGTATATGCTCATATCCACTAAATCTTGTTGTGTCAGGCATCTCCAATGGAGAATCTCCCTTATAAAGAGAGAGCACATGCATACATGCAGAACCCGCCACCTCATTGATGACATCGTTATATTAATTACTAAATCCAAATAATCAAAATGCTTTATCTACGAAATCATCTGTTTTGACTGTTGAGTACATATTGATGAGGCTTCAAAACTAGATCACATGTTACTATGTTTCGAAAAAATGCCTCATGTTGCCATATTTATATACTATGCTTGCCAAATTGACAAAAATAGTTGCCAAGATAATATTGCATAGGTTTTTGTACATGTTTTAAAAATTGCAATGTTTTGCAGAGTTAGAGAGTGAATATTTGATAATTAAGAGATGGGAAAATAGTGTGCTGCCCAGGGGGATAGCTGCCCCCTCCCATCCATCATAGGATCAATAATTTTGAGATCTGTGTCCGCCTACTTAATGGTTTTATCGATTGGAGGTGTGGGGTGATTATGTTCTTAATAAGATTCTCTTGTATCTGTAATTTCTGGTAGCACACGTCACATCATACACATGCATTGATTCCCCTTCTCGTTCAGAGTGTTTTTTGTCTTCATTTTAGTAGGTTGGATATACCACGTACTCCATATATGCATGTTGGGAATCAAGCTTTGTACTTTTTTTTTTTGTAATGTACATACTTGTATTCAAACTAAAACGAGTACTGCATACAGACAAGCATACACACGAAGAAGAAACAGAGGATACAGAGGAAAGCACAGCTCGCACTCTCCATCTTCAACCTCTCGATCGACCACCAGCCAATCCCTGCGACGCCGGAGACGACGAAGAAAGCCGCTGTGAAGATCGACCACCCGTGGAGCAGAAGAGCCCCTAGCCCAGAGGCGTTGAAGAGCCGCAGGTGACGCCAGCTCCGAGGAGCTGGTGGTGACGACGAAGAACGAACATCGGCCGGGGGAGGCCCCCGAGCTCAAACAGCACCAGATTCGGGGACGGCGCCCCAGATCTTCCACCTTTCTACCACTAACCTGCAGAGCCGCCATCTTGGATCCTCCCTTCCCGCCGCCAGCTCCGCCGTCACCACAGATCTGACGGGAGATGATGGGTTCGAGCACCACGCCGGGCCTCGAGCCACCACAAGTCGAGCGCGTCGACGGCTGGCCCCGAAGAACACCACCGCCGGAGAAGAACGCACCGACACCAAAACCACCTCCGCCCGCACCCCCACCTCCAAGGCGCCGCCGGCGGAGACTCCACCCCAACCTCCCGTATGTACAGGCCCGAGACGGGGATCCCCCACCCTCCCGCCGCCGGAGCGGCCGACGGAGGGGAGGAATCCCGCGTCTCCGCGGCACGGACGCGGTGGCTCGGCGAAGGTCGCCCAAAAATCGCCCTTTTTTCGCCTCTTCAACAGTGACGGGAGAGGGAAGTACTTATCCTTGCTGCCATGCACGTGTCATATCACATGTAGCTAGTTGTGAATGATATATCAGTGTATACGATACATTGTGGTAGCTTATATATTATAATCATAGATAGTTTGCTGTATACATCTGGTCTTATTTTTATCATACATTTTTTACCGTGCCTGTCTTGTAGTCATGTCTTGCGGCTCAACTAATGAAGCAGACACCGAATCTGACAAGTCGCGACAGTTAAACACCCTCTTTAATAGCCCATTAGTAGCAACATTTTTGTTTGGTAACAACCTGCTAGTTGGTTGTTGGCACACATCGCTACATATAATGTGTGGTAGATGCAAGGGGGGCAGCTAACCCCCGTGGCAGCAAATCCGCACTCTTAAGAGATGATGTCATCCCACAAAAAAGATAGTACACTGAACACTTGTATTTATCTAGAATGACGTAGTAACATAACAACTACTCCCTCTGTTCCATATTATTTGACATTCAAATGGATGTATTTAGACTTGTTTTAGAGCAAAATACATCCATTTCAATATCAACTAATATGGAATGGAGGGAGTAAGTTATTACAATTTGGCAACTAATATCAACTAATATCGAAACATGTTACATAGAATCTAGCTTCAAATATATCGGTTTGAGTATGCTATCCAGATTCGAAAATCCAAAACCAAAGATGTAATTGGTTCTTTTTCATAGCTGGATGTGCATGTGTGTTTAGTAGCATCCATGTTGGAGAGAGAGAGAGAGAGAGAGAGAGAGAGAGAGAGAGAGAGAGAGAGAGAGAGAGAAGAAGAATAAATGTTTAATTAGTCTAGGCACTCCCCCTGTTGGATGAGACAAACTAGGACGATAATCGTGTAGTTGTGTCCTGGGAAAATTTTGGTTCAGTGCATCTTGCATGATGTAGAAGGCGGAAGATCATTCCATTTTCTAAAGAAGTACCAAATTCTTCCATTGTATTTACATTTGTGTGAATATGTATATATATATATATAGTTTACCCTTAACCCTTTTTTGATTTGACTACATAGGTGCAGAAATACCAAGACCCACATTTTATCAATTCCACCTCACCGATTAACCACATAGATATATTTTTCAAGATTTCCTACACATACATTATTTGTTGTACTCTAGAACAATATAATTTAATTTATGTAGGAAAACATGGTTGCATCCAACATGGATACCAATCCAATCTATATTTGGAGGAAAATGTAATGATTTTATATTTCGGTCGGATAAAATAGTATTAGAATCCATTTCCATTGGGACGTAATATCACTAAAAGAACTGGAAAAAAGTATTGTTGTGTGTTTACTTGAGACATAATGTCAATTCTCATTTGTACAAGTATTATTGGTGCAACGAACGTAGTTTATTGAGATGTATATGTAAAAAAGATACTTAGCTTGATTTTTATTATAACTTTTATGTAATTATTTATATAGTCTAGACAAATTTATGTGAAAATAAATTTGGTACTTTCTCTTCTATTCTACTTGGTGCTACTTATATTATTATTTTATTGGGCATATTTGCATATGTCAAAAGCTACAATTCAGAAGTCAACATGCAAAAAAAAAAGTTACCAGAAGAAAGTAAAACGAAGAAACATGGCAAGGTGCATAATTATGGACAACATGAGAAAGAGGATGTGTATGACCAACAAAATAGTTTATTGTTATGAGGGTATGAGAAGAAAGAGTTAAACCAAGAAGGGTCGATGAAAACCGAATTAGTAGATTTTGGGTTGTGCGTCGGGAGATCGAAAACCGGTGGAGCTGCGAACAACCGTGAGATGACTTGGTTGAGAAGTTGTGGAAGTTTCATGTACAACATGCTTGATAGTTTTCTCGTCTTGTTTTATTTCTTAAATGTTATATTGTATGATGTAGTATAATTTGTTTAAATTTTAAATTTATTTGATTTTTTACTATGTATTTCAAATGATGTGAACTTATGTATCGTATGACCATGAATGTTTGAATTTTCATATATTCCAAGTGTTCCTATGTCTAACTTCTTTAAGTTGGTTGATTTATGTCTACATTTCTACAATATCCAGTCTATACAGTATGGAAATATATTGTATGATGAATATAATAAAACTAAATTGGTCTTCTACTTGTTGATATATTTTTCTATAAACTTATTCAAACTTAAAGTAGGTTGACTTGAGACAAACTTGGAACTTTAATTATTTTTGAAAATGAGCGAATATGTATAGAGCAATAGATAGACAGAGATATGTAGAATTTTTTAGGAAGGCGGTTTTAAGGACTCTGCTCGACATCAACACTTTGTCATGGCTAAATCTTCTCTCCTCCAAAAACAACCTTTTAGGAGTCATGTTTTAGGAGGAACACAATGTTTCAGGTCGTAGGTCTAGATGGACCCATTATGTAAAATATTTTTAGATACTTAAAAAAGTTAAAAAAAAATTCCAAACAAAATTTTTGGACATACACCCACATTTTCTATGTTCGCACAAAAAGTTTTGTTAAAAAATGACATTTTTTGTGGCGTGGGTAAAAAAGACAAATAAATGTTTCGTGAAAATTTATTTTGGAGCACCGGAATTTGTCTTTTTTACACAGGCCACAAAAAATGTCATTTTTTCACGAAACTTTTTGTACGAACATAGAATATACGGGTGTATATCCGAAATTTTTGTTTAGAATTTTTGACATTTTTAAAATTTAGAATATACGGGCGTATATCCAAAATCAGCAGAAGAAACTGTGTGAGGGGGATGGTGAAAGGACAAGGATGTCGCCTAGAGGGGGGGGGGGGGGGGGAAGGGGTGAATAGGCGATTAAAACTTTTCCGGTTTAGTCTTGAATAAATGTGAAATAAAAGTAGGTGTTCAATTTATGAAGCCAACAACTACAAAGGTTTGAGCTCTCTCCAACTGATACGCTAAACCTTGATCGAGAGCCCCTCTTGATAGTACGGTATCTATCCTATAACCCCACATAGAGAAAATCCAAATAAGAACCAAGAAAGATGATGATGCCAAGTGTGCAAAGATTTGAGCTCTCTCCAACTGATACGCTAAAGCTTGATCGAGAGCCCCTCTTGATAGTACGGTATCTATCCTATAACCCGATCTCTCAACTAACAACATGAGACCGGTAAAATAGAAAATCTATCAAGATTATACCTTTGCCTTGCGCATTCCACTTGAGCTAGATGATGTTGACTTTTTTATTGCTCTTCGCTTTGTGAAGTCTCACATATTGCTCCCCCATACTCCACTATGGGAGAGGCTCTCTTAGGCAAATCTTCACTTGACCATTATCTCCAAAAGGGTGGCAAGCTTTAAGCATAGGATTTTTTCGAGATGCTTCTCTTGAAATTGCACTACATAATCTTCTAAATGTGTTGATCAATCTTGACTTCATTATTTGCACATTGACTTGATCAACCTTGCACTTCATCTTCTTCTCTTAATATATACTAGTAATTGGGCACGTGCACATGCACGTAATAAGAAGTGTGTGGATGTAAATTAGATAAATTACATTAAAATTAGATTACTCACTATAACATTTGATGTTCTTGCGGTAAGATCTTCAAGTTTCTCCGCAGCAAAGAAAGACCTTTTTCTAGATAAAAGCCTTTTTTTCCAGCTTTCAATTAATAAAGCAACCACGAGTTCACAAAGCTATTACATTGCTGAGGCATAGAACTTCGCCAAATAACGATAAAAGTTGCTGTAGCATACAACTTCGCCAAACTAAGGGAGATATGGCTGCGGCAAACAGCTATGCCAAACTACAGGTGAAATGGCTGTGAAGAAGACAACAGCTGCGTCGGCGGTGGTAAGTGGATGGCATGAATCTTCTTCAGCTCACTGATAAGCCATCTGACGCCTTCCTTGTCCTGCTGCTTGAGGGAGGGAAACCAAAGCTCCAAGAAAATCATGGTTTTGAAAACAATGTCAGCAGCATGTTTTATAAGAAAGACCTTCGGAATTATTATGTAAGAAAAACTGATGCTACATACAACAATGGAACTTTACCACCCTATCTACCATTGTTGTTGTAGTGAATCAACATTACTACAATCAAGATAGTTTGTACATATAAAAGCGCAATATAAATATACTGCAATCAGGATAGTTTGTAAGTATTGTAAGTAGCACAAGACAATTACGTTTACACTTCTATTGCAATGATCAGGAAACGTGAAATATAATGGGGTTGAAAACGATGTAAATAAAAGATAAACTTATCAACCTGTACCACTGTTTTGTCATATATAATATATTATACAGTGTGATCAATTCCAATGCACATTTTTTTTTAGGAATCAACGGAGGGCAAAGATTCCCATGCACAATAAAGCAAGAAATGAGAGTATATCAGACTACAGAAGTACACATACCTTCGTGTGCGCATTTCAAAGGCACACCAGCGAGTCCATGCTAGTAAGGCAAATTTGATCTCCATCAAGTTCTTAACTAATCTCCATTGGTTCATTTGCATCAGAAAAAGCACAACATGAAGAATGCTATAGATAAGTAGCTGATAAGCAAGCAACATGTAGAAATAAACAAATCCTACCCCTTTTTATAAACCTATTCACCAACAACCTGGAAGTCAACCTAAGCACATAAAAGAGTCAAATCATTGAATTAGGTACACATGCATCATTAAGTATAATCGAACTGGAACCCAGGAGATTAAGATAGAAGTGGAAGCTTGTGTCTTCAGTGATAAAGTTGTAGAAGCTAGCCCTTTTCAGATAACCTACATGTTCACCATTTATCACACCTCCAGAATCATTAAACCAAAAGCTTGCACACCTTAACGAAAATTCAAATTAAATTAATTGAAAGAATAATAACTCACAATTTAAACAATCTTATAGTGTAAGAATGCACAACCATTACAAAGTTGGATTTGCAGGCATGTATACTATTTAAACTTGAAATGCATCAGAAATATCAGGAAACAACTCAGCAGAATAATCCGAATAAGTTTTGTCAGTAGATTCTGAACATTTCAGGCACCATACTGTAGCATCACTCGAGCCTCTGCATCTCCTCCTCGTGGCGGGTGCTTGGTCCTCTGTTCCACCATGATGGCAACCCATTCATCCAACCCTGAAACCAGTCAATAGTGTAAAACAATCTGATAGATGTTGTGGTTTACCAAGTAAATCAATTCATGCATAAGCTATTCTAACATGTTGCATCTTGGTTGCAATCTTTTGTATCCACTGCCCTTAAATGCAGCATAAGTAGTCAATGTGTGTTTTCTTTTTACAGTTGAATGCATAAATAGTACATTAAAATAAAGATTTTGATCGTTTTTGTGTACTTCCTATTGTGGATGAATTCAAATCAAACAGTATGTGATCTGAGCACGGTGCTACAAACCAGCACCAAGTTATTTTCCACGGACAAAATGAACGCCGATTTCAGCCTGATCTCCAACCAACCTGCACATCAGAGCATACCTCTCTGTTTTATGATTTAATAACCCCAAAGTCCACATCAAGCAATAGATATATTAGGGCCCTGACAAGCTGTCTCGTAATCTTTGTCCATGTTGCGTTTCTCAAATTTATACTTATATTAATCTGAGGTTCCATTGCGTTTGCATATACCTTTAATTTCGTCTGGACCAACCTCCTGATGTGTAGGTTCAGAAGATGTGCAGGCCCCGTAGCAGTGGTCTCAGGCTGCAGTGGCGGCAGCTTGCTTCCGAGGCGCCGACCGCATGGTCCCTGGCGGCGGGAGCGCATGTGTCCCTGGCGGCAGGAGTGCAGGTTCCCGCAGCGGCGGCCTGCTAGCGTGGCGCCGGCTACATGGTCTCTGGCTGCGGGTGTGCAGGTTCCCACGGCGGCGCCGACGGCTTCTGGATCCCGTGTCGGCGGGCGTGCAGGCTCTCGTGGCGCCGGCCACATGCTCCCCTTGCGGCGGGCGTGTAGGTTCCCGCGGCGGCGGCATCTCGCGAGCAGGGGCGCTGTGACGGAAGAGGATACGGGATGGTTAGGGGTTTGTTTAGCGTTTGGACTGGGATTTGATTAGCGCCCGTTTCTGAGTCCGTGGCTGACTGACCATGGAGGCAACGTGCATCGTTGGATGAGTTGGTTTGACGGTCAAGATCAATTGGATCACCCCTGTCTCTCCCTTTTTATATTAGTGGTGATGATGACTTGGAGATGAACATGAATGTTCGATCAATCTTGTTTTCCAAGCCACACTTGCAATAAGTTCAACTCTAGATGACCATTTGTGTGGATCACAACTTGAATATTACAATTGTCATCACTTTATCTTCTTCTTTCAATCTTGATACCAACATATGGTGTTCAAGCATTGCCAATGGACAAGCCCTACAATGATAGCTCAATGCAACCATTAGTCCATAGAGATTGTCATTAATTACCAAAATCACACATGAGGACAAATGCACTTTCAGATGGGACAACGATGGACGAAAAAACCACGTGGGGCTTGACGAAAAGAGGCAGAATGTGGAACCAATCGTTCTCTTTAGATAGGGGAGATTCTTGTGTATAAATATCACATATATATTATCTGTTGAGCAAAAGGTACTTTAAGATTTACTAGCCTGCTTGTCTATAGTCTACTTAGAACTTTGCACACATGGTAGTACCCACAAGCACACATGTTTGTAGCATCACTGCATCAGGTTGTCTAGATTCTGCATTTTTGTGTGCTTTGCTTCTGGTTGGCCTGCCAAACATTTTCTTTCAACCTCCACCACTGTTTGAAATGCTATTTTTAATAGTGGGTGCATCTACACCTATAAGTCCAAGATGATTTCCCGTTTTAGGAGATGCTCTAACGCAGGAACTATATTGCAATATCTATCCTATAACCGTGCATGCTAAAGTACCCTTCCAACCGATTTATAACTTGCCAACCCAAATAAATCAGCATACCATTTTAATTGGGACATGTGTATCAATCAATCAAAAGCACAACTATGTGTTGCCCAATCCAGTAATCTACACAGGGCAGTTAATTACTCCTCTGCCACATGCAGAAATCTCGCGTCGTCGCCCGACAAAATCACGGAAGACACTGACTTGCTTGGTGCCCTTCCTCCCGGGAAAAAGCATGCCAGGTACAAGAGCGGCACATGCTAGGTGTCGCGCAAGCAATTGGTTTGTCCCGTGCCGTGCCCCTCTCGCCGCTTCCCCCGAGCTCTTCTTTACGCCGCTGCCGCTCGCTGCCAGCGCGCGCCCCGGCTCCGAGCTAGCTAGGTAAGTCGTAATTCAATTGGTCCGGCAATGGCGCTCGTGACGCGGAGTCCTCTGTCCGTGCTGCGTGCGCTCGTGGCGCTCGCCGCGGCTGCCTTGTTTTTCTTCGGCGCCGCCGAGGCCCGCTTCCTGCTCACCCTCGACGACTTCGGCGCCGTCGGCGACGGCATTGCCAACGACACCCAGGTACGGGCACGGTATTTTTTTTTTTTTTTTTTTTTTGACGGTAAATAGCAGGAGCTCTGCCTATGCATTATCAGGAGAATAGAATTGATCCAGTTAATTAGGGAAACCGGACCCAAAAACCATACAAAGCGGCGGTTAAAGAACCGCTCACTCTAACTCAAGGAACGTCGTCTGAGCCTGAAACAAGGGAGCCTAAACCCAAACTAATAGGCCCCGCCTCATATCCAACTAACAGAAACTCCCCCAACACACACAAACTCTCACAGCTAGAGATGCACCGGTGTGCACCCTCCACATATACGGGCACGGTATCTTGATTGATCCGCGATCCTGTATCGATCGCCGTGATTTAGCTGCTCTGTTTTGGTATTGTTTAAGGCGTTCTTGGAGGCATGGACCGCCGCGTGTGGCTCCGAGGAGCAGGCCGTCCTCGCCGTGCCCGCCGCCAAGGCCTACCGGATCTGGCCGCTCCAGCTCACCGGCCCCTGCAAGAAGAAGCTCAAGCTGCTGGTACGTGCGTTCGATCGGTGTCAATTTCGCCGTCCTCTTTGTTGGTACGTTTGCTCACGTTGGCGATGGGCAGATTGCCGGGACGATCGTGGCGCCGGCGAGCCCTGACGAGTGGGCGGGCAGGGACCCGATGAAGTGGCTGTACATCTACGGCGTGGACGGCCTGTCCGTGAGCGGCGGCGGCACCATCGACGGCGCCGGGCAGGAGTGGTGGGCGCGCTCCTGCAAGCGCAAGAAGACGCAGGTACGCACACTATGCAACAACCAGTCAACCAAGACCCTCACCTGTCTCAGCTCTGAACTCTCAAGTCCGAACCATGACGAATGTGTTGCACATTATTCCAGCCCTGCAACACGCGGCCTCCTCCCAGGGTGAGTCCAGTCGACCATCTCCGTTGTTAACCGGCGACACCTCGATCACCGACGACGAGGAGTGACGGCGTTCTTGTGGAAGTTTTTCAGGCGGTGCATTTCGAGGAGTGCAGGGGGGTGAGCGTGCAGGGGGTGACGCTGCAGAACGGGCAGCAGTTCCACCTGTCCTTCACGCGGTGCACCGACGTGAAGGCCAACTTCCTCCGGGTGGTGGCGCCGGCGGACAGCCCCAACACCGACGGCATCCACCTCAACGACACCTCCCACGTCCAGATCATGGACAACCTCATCTCCACAGGTACGTCTCAGCGCGTGCCCTGCCCTGTGAACTTCGCTGACTGTTCGTCGACATGAGAGTCAGAAAGTGACGTCTTAGCAGCATGCATTCATGCTGGAACTGGGTCGATCAGGTTCAGCTGGCTGGCTGCTTGTCTGCATTTTCTTCTGCAAGATAAGATCAAATCCGTCAAATGGTTGACCGGATAGAATCTGATCAAAGATCTAGCAGCCTGGCTGCTTGGGCATGAAAGATGTCATGACAGAGACGTGAACATGATAGTGATGTAGTACATGTAGTCTGGTCATACATTCCTGCCGATTGTTAGACTTTTTTTGCCTGAAAAAGAACTATAGTCAAATTCGTATGCTTCGTCGAAGAACACACGATTGATTCTCTCACCTTGTATAGTTGCCTTCTGATTACCAGGTGACGATTGCGTGTCAATGGTCGGCAACTGCTCTGACATCCGTGTAAGAGACATCTCGTGTGGGCCCGGCCATGGCATCAGGTAGTACAACACTTCACTCTTCAGCTACTATAGGAATTAAGGATGTACTAACACGCATCACGTGTTCGTCAGCATCGGAAGCCTAGGCAAGAATCGGACCACTGACAGGGTCGAGAACGTGAGGGTGGACACCTGCTTGCTTACCAACACTACTAACGGCGTCCGGATCAAGAGCTGGCAGGTAACTGAAAGACACACTACACGCCTCTACTCTTTCCCAGCTCTGACGAGAACAATCAGGAAATTTAGCATCTACGCCTCTGTTTGTTGTTTCAGGGCGGAATGGGGTTTGCTCACGACTTGAGGTTCGAGAGCATCGTGATGAAGAACGTCTCCAACCCCATCATCATCGACCAGTATTACTGCGACCAGCCAACGCCATGTGCAAACCAGGTACTTGCGATCGCGATTACTGTTTGTTTGTCTCTGAATCGTGTGATGCGAAGAACTGAAGCCTGAAACTTGTATGCGTGCGTGCAGTCATCGGCGGTGGAGGTGCGCAAGGTGGAGTTCGTCGACGTTAGGGGCACGTCGGCGACGGCGCAGGCGATCAAGATCGCGTGCAGCGACACAGTGCCGTGCTGGGAGCTGGAGCTGAAGAACGTCAACCTGGCGGTGGAAGGTGGGGGCGGCGCGGCGTCGGCGTCATGCTACCAGGCGTTCGGCAAGGCCGTTGGCACTGTTGTCCCGGCTTCCTGCCTCGCGAAGCACGACTCGTGATGACCGTGGAATGATGTGGGGACTGGGGAAACTACAATTTGCTCTGGGGACTGTTTGTGTAGTCTACCAGCATTTTGAATATAGATTTGTATAGTCTACCGGTGTTTTGAGCTTCAGTGCATTTGACATGAATAGTATATTCAAGTGCAAGATGCAAAAGTTGTACTTTCTATATCACTGAAAACTTACATTTACTAAAACATCAGGAAAAACCTAGAACTAATTTTGTTTCTTGCTAGTAGGAGACATAAAATAGATTGTCAATGCAGTGAAACAACCATGACACAACCTGGTCGACGTGGCGTCGGTTTCCGCAGCTGCCAACAATCCCCCCCCCCCCCCCCCCCCCCCCCCCACCCCCATGGAGTGGGCACGAAGCAGGGTTGCCGGACGCGCAATTTGGTCTGTCCGGCAACTTTGCTGTTATTGGGACCGCCGCTACAAGTTTTTTCGTTCCGGCGATCCCGATAGCCCTACCGGCAGCACCAGTGGAGATGCTCTGATCCAAGGATCACAGGTCTCAATCTGACACTCCAATTAATATATATTTAAGCAACTATGAGCATGCATCTCTATACAAAATTAGTTTTTTCCTCAATTTTCATCTATTAGCTTTCTTTATCTAAATCCCTTCGGCACCACCTTGTTCTTCTCTTTACATCGTACTACCTCCATCGCCAAATACATGGCCTATACATTGACGAAAAAGTTCGACCAAATATGTAGAAGGAAAAAATCAACCTTTATTTATTTGATATTGTTTATCTTCATAATTTATCGTATCTACTTCTTCAAACTTGGAGATCATTAGCTATTTTTTTTCCTAATTTATAGTCCACGTTTTGGGAATGAATGGAGTATAATATTTGTGCGACCACAGCTGCATCCAATAATTCTATAATGTCGCCTTATTGCTTTTGGCGAGTTAGTGATCTGATACAACATTCGACATTAGCGGTGCAATGGGATACGTCCAACTAAAACAATCAAACCAAACATTATATCTCAAAGGCGTCAAGAACACCAAAGATGGGAAACAATTATGGAGAAAATGAAGCAAATGTATTTCAACAAATCATTTGGTTAGCAACATCTTACACTTAATCATGGAAGTGACGCTACATTATGACAGGTATATCTTTGAGCTCGGGGTTCTAACAAATGCTAGCACGATCTCTGAATCAACCATACAAAAGGTTTTTAAACCTCGTCAACTAAATATGCTAAACTTACTTTCAGCTCCAATATTTTCTGGCTGAGATGGAAGGCTGCAATACCGATGTTTGCCAACTCAGCTCCCTTCCTTTTGCGTGAACGACATATTGTTGTATATCTTGTTTATGCTTTCCATTGAGTAGATCTTTCCATTTCTAGCTACAACTTTAGAATCTTCAATCTGTGGCCATCCGACAATGATTCTAGATTATTTCCCTTTTCTAGAAGTCTGACTTAACCTTTGATCATTTTATATGATATTATATTATTTTGTTCCTATGAATATTTGAATATGTTTTGTAAATTTTAAATTTGTCAAAATGTTAAAAACTATTTTCTGACATGTAGTTTTTCACGAACTAACTAAAACTTTGAAAAATACAATTTTATTTCATTGAACAAGGTGATATGTTAAAAAAATAGTCATAGCTGACCTAGTGTCCCTCGAAACTTATCTTCTATGTCATGATTGCATTTTTCTATTATGATTCTATTGGATAAGGAAACAAGCTCTATTTTCAAATAAATTTCTCCGCAACTACAAAAACTTAACCCTCTTAGAGGATGAACTAGGAATAGCTCTTTTAGAGGATTAGCTAGGAAAAAACAACATGTAGAGTTACAATAGTTAGTGAAAACATCCTGCAATAATCTAGGGACGTTTTGTTTGTAATCCATTTGAGCGCTTATCACATCGGGTGCAGATATATTAAAAGGCTACACTTTATGGTTTGATTATTTAAATAATTTTCTTATTTTTGTGGGACCTAACCTACAGTAATGTGTTAAGATATTTCTTTGGCCTTCATAAATTCAAGAACCCTCTATGACTATATTTTCTAAAAATACAGTCATGTATGACCATCCTGATGGCCCCTCCCGCACCAACCTATTTTCATTGACTAATTTGACCCTTAATCTTGCAATCTCCCCATCGACCACTTCCCTATAACTACAATGAGAAAGCCTCTTTGAGATCACACATGCAACCATGACACAACCCCTATCACCCTCTCCCCACATTCACCACTATAGAATCAAATCAACACCACCCTTCCCCCGTCCCACCTCCTCCACCTGAATCCCACATGCAAACAAAGTACATGTTGGGCCCCAGCATTGTGTACAATGTGATCGCCACTGCTCAACTGACCCATCAAGTCGGTGTAGGTCAAACTATCGCTAAATGTACGAACAAACTTGACTATCCGATATTTCAACATGTTTCTTGTAACAAAAATATAAGAAAGAACATGGGCACCATAACAAAACGAGTATATATATGTTACTCTCCACGGTACTCGATGTCGTAAAATGTCCGTTGCCAATTTGGCATGTCTACCGTCGTCTAGTATGGACCGTGTGCGATGTGGTGTGGTTTGCGGCCGCTCCTTTGTAGTGTAGCTTATTGCACACAAGTGTTTTTTCATGGATATGCAATCTGTGT
This sequence comes from Poa pratensis, assembly GCA_947311845.1. NCBI lineage: Eukaryota > Viridiplantae > Streptophyta > Magnoliopsida > Poales > Poaceae > Poa > Poa pratensis. The sequence continues at coordinate 11,978,865 of CAMZMU010000037.1, forward strand.
CTCAAGAGGCCAGGCTCGCCTTAGCTTGGTTTTATACTAGGGTATAGGATTAATTGGCAAAACTTCCAAGATGACGATGTGTGAAAAGACGACGAGTACGCCTGTTGCATCGGCTCTGTTCTGACTCGCGGCTCTTAGCGGCATCGTCGTGCTCTTGCTGCTGAACCCTGTGGAGCTCTGCCTCCGCGCCCTCTTCGGAGCTCCGCTCCCCGAATTCGGACCCGAGGACACTCCCACACATGACACACACATCGAGTACTCTTGTAATTGTATTCCAGGCTTGTTCATGGCAAGTACTCTTTACTCGTTCCGTAATACGACATTCTCCGTGCCCAACTCTTTAGCCACGTGCTTGCAAGTGATACATAATGTGGGTTACCGAGTGGGCCCATAGTATATCTCTTCGTCACATGGATGGACAAATCCCAGTCTCGATACATGCAACTCAACAAGTACTTTCGTAACTTACAAAGTGATGATTGATGTCCCCAAAGTATTTATCGGGTACTAGAAAGTAACATAATATCATTGTCTAAGAAATATGACACTTGACAAAAGGAACACAGTAATTTAAACTTAACGATACAATCAAAATTGCTATGCTTAGTTGGGTCTGTCCATCACGCCATTCTTCTTATGACATGATCATGTTTATTAATCGACAACTCATGTCCATGGTTAGTAAAACCATAACCATCATTAATGAGCTAGTCTAGTAGAGTCTTACTAGGGACACGGTGTTGTTTATTAGCCACACATGTATTATGTTTCCGGTTAATACAATTTTAGCATGAAGAATAAACATATATCATGAACATGGAATTTGATAATAACACTATTATTATTGCCTCTAGGGCATATTTCCAACACTTCTGTGGCAACTACACATTGTCATATGTCTTCCATATGCTTCCATGAAGCACAGTTGTTCCGTTCTGCAGATTTAGAATCTTCAATCCATGGAGAGCTGACAATGATTCTAGATTATTCCCCTCTTCTAGAAGTATCTGATGGATCTAACCTTTGATTAGTTTATATGATATTATATTAGTCTGTTCCAATGGATATTGGAAAAGGTTTTGTTGATTTTTAAATTCGTCAAAATGTTAAAAACAATTTTGTAACATTTTGCAGTTTTTCACAAACAAACTAAAACTTTGAAAAATACAATTTCATTTCACCGAACAACGTTAGATGTGGTATTTTTTAATTTAGTTATAGATGACCCAATGTCCCTGGAAACTTATCTTCTATGTCATGAATTGCATTTGTTTTATTATCATTCTACTGGATAAGGAAACATGCTCTATTTTCAAATAAATTTATCCGCAACAATAAAAACTTAACACTCATAGAGGATGAACTAGGAATAAAACTTTTAGAGGATTAGGTAAGATAAACACCATGTAGAGTTACAATTTTTAGTGAAAACATCTTGCAATAATCTAGGGACGTTTTGTTTGTAATCCATTCGTGCGATTATCCCATCGGGTGCAGATATAATAAAAGGCTACACTTTATGATTTGCCTATTTATATAAATGTGTTAAGATATTTCTTCGTCCTCCATCAAGAACCCTCTATGACTATATTTACTAAAAGATAAAAAGACAGTCATATCTACCCATCTAGACGGTCCCTCTCTCTACCAACCTTTCATTGACTAATAATTTGTCCCCTAATTTCTCAATCTTCCCAACAACCACTTCCCTCTAGCTACAATGAGAAAGCCTCTCCGAGATCACACATGCATCGATGACACAACCCCTCTCACCCTCTCTCTACACTCACAACTGTAGAATCGGATCAACATCACCCTTCCCCCGTCCCACCTCCTCGGCCTGAATCCCACATGAAAACAATGTACATCTTGGGCCCCAGCATCGTGAACAAGGTGATCGCCACCGCTCAACTGATCCATCAAGTCGGTGTAGGTCGAACTCACTAAATGTCTGAACAAACTTGACCATCCGCTATTTCAAGATTTTCCTTGTAACAAAAATATTTGAAAGAGAGAACATGAGCACCATGATAAATTCGGGTATACATATATATATATATGGTACTCTCCACGGATGTCGTAAAATGTCCGTTGCCAATGCGGCATGTATACCGTCGTCCACTATGGACCGTGTGCGAATTGGTGTGGCTTGCGGCCGCTCCGTTGTGGTGTAGCTTATTGCACACAAGTGTTTTTTTATGGATATCCAATCCGTGTCTCAAGAGGCCAGGGTCTCCTTAGCTTGGTTTTATACTGGGGTATAGGATTAACAGGCAAAACTTCCAAGGTGACCATGTCTGAAATGACGACGAGTACGCCTGCTGCGTCGGCTCTGCTCTGGCTCGCGGCTCTTACCGACATAGTCGTGCTCCTCCTGCTGAACCCCGCCGAGCGCCTTGTCCTGCCCCCGGTTGATGACTTCGGAGCCGACTTAAACCATTCTTTAGCTCGTGATACGTGACAGAGGAGTTCACCTTTGTAATTGTAGTATTCTAGATCGACTTGTTACTGCTCTCATCTACCGCCGGCACGTGGTCGTAAAAACTTGCCCCCTGTCCTGCTTACAGATCGACAGTAGTCGTGTGATCGTGTCATGGTCGTGGATGCTGCCCAATTGCCCATTGCATTGCATGATTCGTGGATCACGACGCCCGTGTCAGTACGTACATCTCTTTCTAAACCAGCTGAAACTTAATAAGTATCGAAATCGTGCACAAAGTCAAACGGATCGCCCGAAAAAGAAAATCATCGTCATATAGATCGTCACCGTGTACCAGCCAACACGTGATTCAGGCTCAGATAGATGCCACCCTTGGATTGCGGATGAGGCCGGTCTTCGTGCGATCGAAAGATCGGTCGTGCATCGTGCTAGCTAGCTCCTCCCCATATCGGTCGTGCAGCGCCGTGCCTGCCTGCGCGCCGGGCGCCTGCTCCCTTGTTCTCCATCCGAGCTGCCGCTCGCTTACTAAACTGAACTGCTTCTGCTGCTTCCGTGACTGAGCAGCGGCAGTGTTGCACATAATACACCGACTCGCCGAGCTAGCTGGTTCGCTAATGACGCCGGTCCTCCTCGCGGCTCTCGCCGGCGCCGTCCACGTCGCGCTCCTACTCTTGTCCAGCCCCGCCGAGGCCCGCGTCCTCCTCTCGCTCGACGACTTCGGCGCCGTCGGGGACGGCATTGCCAACGACACCCAGGTAAATTAATGTCGCTCGCTACACATTGACCTGGCCTCAGGTTTAGCCACGCCGGCGGCCTCCACGGCATTCAGAGCTCGGATCGAGGCCGCGTGCGCTACGGGCAGGCATTCCGCTGACTCTCTATTTCCCTCTTGTTTCTTCAGGCACTCGTGGACGCGTGGACGGCGGCGTGCGCCACCAGCGACAAGACCTACCTCAACGTGCCCGCCGGCAAGTCTTACCAGATCTGGCCCGTCACGCTCGCCGGCCCCTGCCGCGACGAGATCAAGCTCCTGGTACACCCTGCAACCGCTCAGTTTCTTTTTCTTTCCTCTGTCACGTCACACCCAAGTTCAGTATAATTTCGAGCCTCATGTACTTAACTCGTCAGATTTCCGGCAACATCATCGCGCCGGAGTGCCCGGACGAGTGGCACGACGTCGACCGCGGCAAGTGGCTTCACTTCTCCGGCGTGAGGCACCTGGCATTGAGCGGTGGCGGCATCATCGATGGCAGGGGGCAGCAGTGGTGGGCGCGGTCATGGGAGAACTGCACGTCCAGCGATCAACAAGACGCTCCCAAGATGCTGCATTTCGAGGATTGCCAGGACATCACCGTAAAAGGCATCACGGTGCAGAACAGCCAGCGGGAGCACCTGGTCTTCACCCGGTGCTCCGACGTCGAGGCCAACTACCTACGGGTGACCTCGCCGGAGAACAGCCCCGGCACCGTCGGCGTCCTCCTCGTCAGCTCGCTCAACGTCCACATAATGGATGACTTGTTCTCCGTAGGTACGCGCGTGCGTTGTATGCATCCATTTCTGAACTGAATTTCCTGCGATTTTGCTGCTGTTCTTAGCTGTGCTCCCTTCTCCTGTCATTTTCAGGTAGCGACTGCGTGTCGATTGTGGGCAATTCTACGGATGTCCGGTTGAGAGCCATCTCGTGTGGATCTGGCCACGGTATCAGGTAAACATATACATATATCAGTGTGATAGTAGAATTTTTCATGAAATATTAAACTGAATGTACGCTTACGTCTTCTTCTTCATCGTCAGTATTGGAGGCTTGGGCGAGAACGGAAGTCTTCACAAGATAGAGAAGATCAAGACGGACACCATGTTCATTTCAAACACCAAATACGGTGTGCGCATCAAGACCTATGAGGTAAAAAGCAATGCCCAAATCTTTACTCTGCATCTAAGACACAGCCACGACAAACACATTGAACATAACCTGTTTTGTGTTTGTTACCGTTCAGGGAGGCTGCGGTACCGCGCGCAAGGTGAAGTTTGCGCAGATCTTGATGAAGAACGTGTCCAACCCCATCATCATCGACCAGCACTACTCCGCCTCCAATTGGGGAACTCCGGTAAACTCTCCGCCTCTACAAACAATCCATCCCGTGACGTACTTCACGAGCAGCACAACATCGCGTCTCTGAATTCGTGTTGGAAAATTTTGAGCAGAACGCGAGCGCAGTGGCCGTGGAGAAGATCAATTACATCGACATCATAGGGACATCCGCGACGGAGCAGGCAGTGACCTTCGCGTGCAGCGACGCCATGCCGTGCACTCATCTATCGCTGACGGGGGTGAACCTGACAAAGAACGGCGGCGGGAGCACGTCTGCCTACTGCTATCAGGCGTTTGGGAAGATCGTTGGGGATGTCGTCCCGGAGTCATGCCTCGGCGAGGAGGCTGCTGCTAATGCTCTTCCTTCTGCTGCCGCTGATGACGACGACGATGATGATGATGATGATGATGATGATGACGACGACGACGACGGTGATGACCACGATGATGACAATTAGTGAACTTGCTCAAAAAATCCGGGCGTTGCCAAACTTGTGATCGATAATGTGATGTGAACTGCGATTCAGCTAAGGAAGTCATCTTTTAGATGCAATGCGAACCTGTGGGTTTTTAGGTGCTTCTCTTGTTTCGTAGTTGTAGTGTTGGTCTGTGCTGAATGAATCAAGACCCGCCAAAAGTGGCAATTCTGGTTTGCGTCGCGTCTAGCTTTTAACAGCATCAATTTGTTGTATCCTCGAACTAGTACTCTCAGCTAAGCTATCTACATTCAAGCCATGGAAGTAGATACAAACTTTTCCAAACCAACCATAAACGAAAAGTTTCATAAAGTAAAAAAAAAAGGTGTTCCATATCGATATCATCAAATCGCCACTAATATAAAACAGTTTTGCTAATTCTTAGCTAGCGCTTAGCGCTCAGTCAACACGCTATCCATCCGATTTGGAGCGCTAAGATTCATGTAATCGATTTGTGGCTTCTCTCTAGCTAAGTGCACCCTGTATTTTTTTTTTTTTTTGAGAGGAAAGTGCACCCTGTATGTGTGCAGAGAGGTACATGCGATTTGGATTTTGATGGGCCTTAATTTTGTTTCAGTACCGGCCCATGACGTGTTTACAGGATGGGCCTTTCTTCTATTTTACTTTTTGTCCACAGAGCTGAGCCCTTTTGCACACGTTTTTTTGTTGCCGTTGAAGCGTAGCTTTGTTGTATTGCTTTTGTTGAGTCTCATAAGAAAAAGTTATTGATGTTTTTTGTATTTCCTTGTTCTTAATTTATATTTCTTATCATTGTACCCGTCCCTTAGTAAATCTCTGTGCCTTATTTTGGCTCGAATTATTATTTGTGCTTGTTAAACAATGCACCGATTTATTTCTTATAGACTTTGGTGCACTATTTTTAATATTATTTATTCATGATTATTTTAACTCTGTTTTTATTAATTAGTTTATTGTAATTGCTAATTCGTAGTCGTATGAGAATTAGTCAAATCTCAGCCAACTTTGTGGTCCTCAGATCTAGGCCATCAGGATTTGTGCGAGTCAATTGTTGGTTTGTGTTTTTTGCATACAGAGGATAAAATTGTTCTTTTGTTGTGTCCAATCACGTGCTTCGGTTTTAGCGATGTAGTTACAAGAAATTTTTATGTACCCATTTATCATTTGCATGTCGGGTTACAACTAGATTTTACGTCAGTGGCAAATCGGCTAGTAAGTGAGATTTTTTCTAGTTGCAACAGGTCCATCCGTTTTTTTTTTCAGTTTCAAGCGGTTTGCAACTAAGATTTTTTCCAGTTGCAATTGGGGTTGCAACGGAGATGTTTTTGCTATTTGCATGTCGGTTTGGAAGTAAAAAAATAATCAGTTACAAGTCGAGGTGTCACTGATATTTTGTTCTGTATGTGTCGTGTTTTTTTTTGTTGAGTGACCTTTTGCGCGTTATAGAAAAATAAAATGAAACTAGACCATAGCCTAGACAACCTGTACGTGCAAGCTAGCTAGACCCAAGAAAAAAGCCCATAGGGGGAGAGCTCTACATGAGTTTTTTTTTCCGTTTTGAGCATAAGCTGTACGTGTACTGGGTAATAGAAACTTATACAAACAAAATAGACGTATAGCAAAAGGCCCCTGCAAATAAGCATTGTTGACGTCAGCCGACTGAGAATTCGTTGTTACACCAAAACAAGTATGTACTAGACAAACCAAGACATTAGAACAATCCAAGGGACTAAGATTTCTTGCAAGAAAGCACTCAAGTCTTGAAAGATTTTTAGGAGCAGCCGAGAACCACTGTACTGCTTACACTCTAAAGAAGGTTCATTGGCGAACAACACGATACCCGTGTGCATGACAAGATCCAAAGCAATTCAATCTTAGATACTCACTAGCCAAGGGATTACTCCGTAAAACACAACATGAAAGAACACTTCAAAAGTCCTCTCCTTAATAGGAGGAGACAACAAGAACAAGATTTATGAAAACAAAGTTGTGATGAAATGATCGATTAGTCCAACTCCAAGAAATACAACTAAGAACTATGAAATGAAGCTAACTCGGCAATTACCAAATATTGATCGTTGGTTTCAAAATCCAATAAAGGATTGACCCAACGGTGTTAATATATACAAAAGTGCACTCCAATACTAGCTACAACATTTTTGATACTTTAAAACATGACAATCGTGCCAAGAGAAAAAAATAATCCATGTAAGGCCTCGTGACGGTATTTGACAATTCTGAAATCTTAGGGGGAAAAGTGACAGACGGTCATGACACCAGTCATACTCACTAATCAAGTTTACTCGAAAATCCAACTCTTCTCATTGCATCCACGTACCAAAAACCATTATTGACTTTCCGTACAGGTTAACAACCTCTCCGAATTTACACAAAACATCAATCCATATATTGCACTAGTAATTCTAAAGTTCATGACAGCCAATCATTATCATACATATTAGATCAACACCTCAGCACTTTAATAAAATATGAAGCTAATCATGCCCACTCAGGCTTCATGTATCGATGCAAAACCTATTGAAACCAAATTTTATAAATAAATGTCTCGATTAAGTGTCCAACTCCTTTTCCATGATGGCCCATCCTATCAAATTTATCCAACAAATAAACTTCAATTGTATGTGCCCATACAATTCTTGGTGCCACCATAAGTGACAAAATGTCATTGACAATTCTCGTAAGACTATACCACCACAAGAAACTTATAAAATAAGAAAGCAAGTAACCGTCCAACAATTTGTATCTTTTCCAAATCCACAAAACTTAATACACATGACTTCAAAGTTATCTTATCCAGGTTGACCAACCATTATATATAATATCATGTATTACTCAAATCTAACAATTACTCAAATATCCACCAAGACAACTAACATATATCTAGACTTGCAATCGAAAACAAATATTATCATTTCTACCTAGCTTACCAACAAGATTAGCCGTTTGATTATACTTCTGAAAAAGCTCTATAATCGAAAGACAACATTTTTCTCGTATCCTACAACCAATTCCACCCTTTTAGCATATTTGATTGAACTTGATTTGTTTGATTATATCAGTCATGAAAAACTACGATAATAAATACAATGATTATTTATACTAAATATTTTTATTTCTTTAAAACTTATCATTTTATGAAGTCTTTTTTATATAACGTCTATTGAGAATTCTAATTTCACATTTTCTTGGTAGTTAACAACACCAACCATATAATTGTGTTAATAACATCAAAATATATACGGCGGATAGACATATGTTAACAATATACCATTCCAAAAGTAGAACTACACATTGAAGTATGTTTTAATTAATATTTCATATTGGAATATTTTTATGAAGTAAGTTCACATGTAGCAAGGGTTTAAAATATTATAAAATCACATTTATGTTCATAACTCTCCTATAAAGTATTCATGTACATAATAATTTGTACCACTTAGATGTACCATGATAGAGGATACTATAATATATTGGCCTAACAAATATCCTAATAGTGTACTTATAGAGTAAGATATTTCAGCTTAGTTGCAACTAATATGAAATTCTTGAGTGTATGAGGCATTAAAAGTTGTTCGCCCTCACATCTCCTCTCATTGCTCTCATCAATTAGTATTACTCTCTTTTTTTTGTGGTCAAATCTTTCTTCTTTACACTATATGATTTATAATAGGTCAACATGCATGCGTTCTTAGTCCATGATATTATGAATATTGTCTGTAACATGCATAACAAAGCCATGCAAGATGATACGATCCATGGAACAATACATACCTAGCTTGTTCGCATGAGGCAGGTTTTCAGTCGATATTTAGGATATTAGGGCATTGGTGCGTAATTTGTCTGATATTCAGTTTCTCGCTAACTCTTGACCAAAGATTACAGATTTAACGATTAGAATAATTTAGATGATTTTAATTAACATGGTGTCTCGATTTTAGACCCATGTATATTTCTTTTTAACACATAGTAGATAGACTATAAAATATAAATAAAAAATCATAGAAATCACGAAATTAATTTATGGCATGAAGATAATACATTTGTAATGCGACAAATATTCAGACCCAAATTTGATTTTGAAATTCATAAGAGAAAGGTGTATTTGTAAATAGTCTCAAACTTAATTTGGACTAAATAGTACCTTGTCAGGTCAGTGTTTCACTTGGTTCATAAAAGAATGTCATCTTTAATTAAAGGTTATAAATGATCTTGATACTCGGCAGGAGTTTAGGTGACAATCTGTCACGGATGAGTGATACCCACTTTTTTTTTTTGAATTTTTCCACGTATATTAAACCAGTAAAGAGTACACGATTACATCGATTACAAAAACAAAACTAAAAGAGACTAGCAAATATATGAGATCTTCAAGCTCTTTCTTCATCCATGACACAATCTTGTACTTTTCTGAAGGCAGCCGTAGAACAACGTCAACACCACCAAACCACAGACCTGTGAATACCACCGAAGGTTCTCCCTTTTTAATTTTGAGCCGCAATGCCAAGGCTTTGTGCACGCACGCAGCCATTAAATTAATCAAGCAACATCGGTAAGAGCACCACCACTGATATTCCAGGGACACCATTTTTCAAGAAGATTGCCAACAACGTGTATCACGAACCGTTCCAGGACACATCATATTCAACATCTCAAACCAGTGGCGGACCCAGGATTTGAGAAAGACCGGGGCTAATTTATAACGGATAAAAACTATGGTAATAAATTACCTATCGACTCCTCCCAACAGCATAATATAGTTAGGAAAACACACCAAAAATGTATCAATGGAGTTTGACGTGAAGCATAACTTCAATATTTAACCAAATGACAATAAGAAAAGCAAAAACACAGAGTGGTGTAATGACAATAAGACTAAATTTTTTTGGAGAATAGCACGAGCTCTATATATGTCCGCATACTCTGTTATACATGTATTCTAAGGGTACCTCCAACGACATGGCGCAAACGGACACCTATTTTGGTCCACTTTATTTTGGTTCGTTTTTGTCCGTTTGGGCGCGGACGGCGTACAGGTTTCAGGTTTGGGGTGGGGTGGTTCCAACGGGGGCGCATAAATCTCCATCGAGTGCGACCTCGGTGGCGTCGCCATCCCGCAAGACCTCGGCGCCCAAGCCCGATTGGAGGCCGCCGCCGCCGCCACTGCTCCAATCTGGCCGGAGGCCGCGTGCTCCAATCTGGCCGGCGGCCGTCCGACGAGCTCCCCGCGCCCGTGCCGCTCCCTTGCCAGTACAACGGGTTGGTCGAGGAGCTCGTTTGCGTGCACTCTAGCGGTAGGAAGAGAGGCTCGATCGGCGGCGCACTCCATCGCGGCACCGCGGTCGAACTTCAGCTAGACGATTGGCCGCGTACTACTCCACCGCTCTGTGCTAGTAGCCTAGCACATGAACAGCACAAACAAGAAACTAGCGGGCTGTGTACTAGTACGAGGAGTCAAGGAGCTCGTTTGCGTGCTCCAGCGCGGCGAAGAAGAGCGGGCCGCCGCCGCCTGCACGCGGATGAGCCTGGACGTGCAGAGCCGCTCCTCGGCCGCCTCGGCGTGCAGCCTCCTGCTCGACCCGCAGCACGACAACTTCCCGTAGCGCCTCGGTGGGCAGCGCTCCGATTTCAGCGCCGTCGACGCGTACTGCCGCGTGCGCTGGAACCGGCATGGTGCCGCAGTCCGGCCCTCTCTCGCACGGCGGCGAGCTCGAGGGCGCCGTCTTCGAGAGCGGCGCGTGAAAGGCGACCAGCACGGCGGCGAGCTCGAGGGTGTCGTCTTCGAGACCGCGGTGCAGCAAGGGGACGGCCCGGGGTCAACGCCGGCGCTCCACCCCGAGGAGAGGACGAGCAGCAGCGCGCTTGGAAGAGGGGCGGCGCGCGGAAGTCCACCAACAGTTTTGGCTGGCGGCGGCGTGCTCCGATCTGTCGGGCGGCGGACTAGGCCTGGCCGGAGACGGCGTGCTCCGACCTTGCCGTGGTCGATCTGTCTGGAGGCGGAGGGGATCGTGGTAGTCGAGGAAAAAGAGAAAAGAATCCTGGTCTTTGTTTCGCTAGCAGGTGGGCCAACAAAGCCAACGCTAAGCTAAGTATGGACGACCTCCTAAAACCAAGGCGAGCCCCATGGCGCGCAACGAACCAATTGATCACCACCAAACCTAAGAAAAGCCATGGCCATACAAGCCGAGCTTTGAGGTTAAATTGCCTCCTCCCCTTCACTTGTCCTATATAACCGATCCAGCCTCGGATGCAAGAAGAACCATCAACCTGCAGCAAGAGCCTCCGAGCCGTCGCCTCCCTCCTGCTCTCTCTCGTTCTTAACCTGGCCTGCCCTCCGCGCACATTCCTCACCCACCAATAAAAACACCTCACCGAGGGCGGTCGAGAAGAGATCGAAGCAGAGCACGAACCATGGCACGGCTCTCCACCACAACCGCCTGCTTCTTCGCCGTCGCCTTCTTCCTGGCCGCCGGAGTCGCTGGCGCCACCGAGGACCGCGTCCCGCGCCACCCCGCCGACTACATCTTGTTTCAAGACCGCAAGGTCGCCGCCGGCACCACCATCAGCGTCCCGCACCAGCACCACAGCGGCATCAACCCCGCCGACTACATCCTCGCCCGCAAGCTCACCGGCGCCGTGAGCGCGACGCAGGCGTGCGACGAGCTGGAGGGGAACAAGAAGGTGTGCTACACGATCACGAAGCTCCCCGGCGTGACGACGCCGCGGGAGCTGCTGGAGGCGGCGCTGCGGGTGGCGTTGGGGCGGGCGAGAGCGCTGAAGGCGACGTTCGACGCGGCCAAGGCGGCGGCCAAGAGCGGCAACCCGATGGCGTCCATCCTGGGTTCCTGCGACAAAAACTACGACGACCTGGTGGACGCGCTGGAGGAGTCCACCCGGGCTCTGCAGAAGGGCGGCAGCAGCTTCACCCTCGTCACCAAGATTTCGGCCGCCAGTACCTACGCCACCGACTGCGACAACTGGTTCAGCGAGCGGAGCCTCACCTCACCGTACGAGAGCGTCCAGCGCCACGCCGCCCAGGCTGTCTCCGTCGCCCTCGGCGTCGCCGCCAAGAACAAGAACCTCTGAACGCTGTATTAGCTAATGAACTCTTGTGATTGTAAAGGGTGGCGCGCTGCATGCCGCACTTGAGACTATATGTGTCAACAATTAAGGCTTGAGCAAGTTTGTAGTGCTAGTATGTGTAAGTGCTAACACGGCAAGCAGGTTGACCCCATAAATATTTCAGTTTTTGAATGAAATATCATACTGCTTCGGCGAGTGATTTCGTTCTGTTTGTTGCCAGGTCCATCCAAAGTCCATGACATGTTTCTGTATGTCGTGTTTTCTATTCGGACCAGATGGTCTCTGGTTTCTACGATAAAATGTGTTTACAGGTAATGTTTTGTTTGAGCAAAATAAAAGGAAAAAAGTTACTACAAGGAATTACCATTATTGCATGCAATTTCTTTGGGTTCTTTTCGCTCTCCTGCTCTCGATTTTGGTTGCATGACGATGATGATACGTCGCTCTCAGTTTTGATTTGTGACCGGCAAGGCAACGCTCTGGTTTGCAGGCAACGTACACCCCCATGTGCAAGCATTTATATGATGTTCGGTTTAGGATATCGCACCGTCCTATAGCTAGATCATCAAACTTGGTGCGAGATTCAGTTTACATCATTTTGTGCTTGAATTTATTCGTCCTAAAGATGAGGACCGATCTATACATTCCCCGGCAAGAAAGATTGTTATGCTATAGGCAAACACGATAACAACCCACACTCACGGCACTAACGGTCGCGGTCGAGGACAGACAAATGGCAGCATGCTTTCTCCTTTTGTTTTGCGAGAAAATAACATGGGGGTTCCTAAATAGTGATCTTGCTTCACTTTGCTCGTTGAAACAAAAAAAACTTTAACAGTCAACACTCGTCAACCTCGCTCTCGCTGCTGTCTGCAACATAGGCACCAAAATTATCACACTGGTACTGCTAGTTTCAGATCCATTACATACAAAATACAAAGGGTCAGGATACAGTTGGTTTATACTGATGTAACACAGGAAAGGTTTATACACCTTCAGCTAAAATTAGGTTGGAAGAAAACAGGAACAGAAGAAACAGAGTTCAGGTTTGGGACATCAACGGATAAATCAATCGATAAATATGATACAAGTGATATCAACCAGCAAAACGCTGGAAAACAATAATCCAATTAGGCAACTGTCTCATGTACAGCTTACGGCAAGCATGGGTAAAAAAACACTGACAGAGCTCTGCGTGATGGAAGGTTGGAGATTCAGGGAAAAGAACCCCAACCAGTTTAGTTTGCAACAGCCGCTGTAATTCTGGTGCAGGCCTACATGTCGTTTCTCGGACCCTAGCAAACTGCTCGATTCTTAATGCAGCCAGATCAGAGATCAAATGAGCCTCAGCTCATATTCACCGGCCATTGTGATGTATCTAACCCAAGGAAGGGCCTGGTATCCACTCTTCTCGATGACTTTCAGGTATCGTACCTGAAAAGTATGATATGGTATTTGAGCAGGATGCCAAGGAAAGTCCCCAGCAAGCTAACTGGTAACAGATCTACAACAAAAGCTCATAAGAATACCTGAATACCCGAAACAGTGAAATATGGTATCTCGAACTTCACACGTATTGGAGCCTTCTTTTCAGGGGTGGCTTCTTCTGAGGTTATGCTAGGAAGACTAAATTCTGCTCTACACATATATTCCTAATACAGAAATAATTCCGGAGAATTAGAACAATCCAACCCTAACATAACAAGGAAGCCAAAGTATTCATATGAAACTGAATAAGGGCTTACCTTGCCACCAGGAAATGATTTAATTTTCCAGACCATTGCATCTCTCTCAGGTGCATATGCTGCAGAACCCATTGAAGTCCTTATATTTGGGTTCGTGGCATCATAAGGGACAGGTACTTCGATTTCTATATTTGTTCCGGTGCTGGAAATGAGAAAAACAAATACTATGAAAGTTGGCCATCAATGCCACCAGAGGCACATTATCGATAGAAAAGGCACCTTCTTTCCTTGTACTGGCTCCTTGCCTTCACCGTGATCTCTATCCGGCTTCTTGAATGTTTCTCAACTTGTGCTTCTACCCAGATAAGAGGCTTCACCTGCAGGAGGGACAAAGGAAGACGGGTCATGCACTAAAGTCAGGTGTGTGCCAGGACTTGGTATTTGAAATGTCATCAAATAATTTTGCCATAACGCACAACGGACAAACCTGTGTGGTAAGTCTGTAGGTCATTAGATCAAAAGCTCCATCTGGAGGGACGAATGATATAGTTCTATCATTCTCAAATCTGGTCAACCGTACACACCTATAGAAGGATTGGTCAATATAAAACCATATCATGGCTACTATGAAAAAAATTACGGCAATCATGCTATCTTACTGATGAAATTTGATATCATCCAGATCTATTGCTTTGCCTTTAGTTGCTCGGCCTTGAGCCTCCAAAAGAACTCTATCGTTCAACCCAAGTTTACACTCAGGCATTCCACTGTAACAAATGCATGTATATTAGTATGACGAATATATTCCACAGGGTATACTGGAAAACATACTCAGATAACATTTAGACTGCAAACCCGAAAGACTAGAAGTTGAAATGAGTTGGTTTCAGGCATAGTTCAATGAGCATTTGTAAAATACTTAATCCAGTTAATTTTCAGGCACTACTTGATGCTATTATCTGTAAGAGAACTAAGTGAACTGTACTCGTTCAAGACACACTTGCAATACATAAGTTATAGTTAGCACTTGGCAGAGTGTGCATACGCCATACGGCATACATACTTTCTTAGTCTTTGCTCATCAATGATTAATTCTTTTCAAATGGCATACAGACTCTTAATTTTTAATGTACACAGGCATGTGATGGATATATAATCTATCTACATATTCGCACAGCAACATGAATGTAATTCCATTAATTTTATCAGTATGAGCAGTTGACGTATAAGCATAGTATGAGTTTGTGATACGACCATATGAGATCAGTCATCAGCATCATGGAGTTACCTCAGGAATGTCCGCATCTTCAGCGCGCCAATGATGTCAGACCTCACAATCTGCCCATTGCTGTTAACAAGAATGTTGACACTCTCAACCACATCCAAGAACACCTGCGACACAAACCAAGTCGACAATTCTCCCATCACATAACCATTCACATGAACCACGGTAAACAAGATCAGGGATGTAACGCGTCACACCTCATTCTTCTTGTACCGAATCCCCTCGCTCCGCCACGACACGGCATTCGTCACCGCCATGGGCGGCCTCTGCGTGACCTCCATCCTGTAGGCGTCCGTCTTAATGAACTCGCTCAGGATCGTCGCCTCCGTGTACTGCGGATACCCGAAGTCCATCATCTCGTCAAGCAACTCGTACTGCACACACGCAACAAAGAGCATCTCCAATATCAGTGCCAGCAATTCCCGCTGAGCGAAACCCATGTGTACCATATAACGCAGAAACGCACCACGTACCACGACGACGAAGTTGTCCCTCAGAGACTCCTCCTCCAGCTCCTCGAAGTAGTGCTTGAACACCTGCGCCAACGCACGCACAAACCACATGAGCAAAATTCCGATTGGTACATGAGGCAATGTGATGTGCAGTGAAAAGGGCGGCGGCTTACATCGACGAGGCGGTGGAGGAAGAGGAGGATGCTGGCGGCGTTGCAGTTCTGGCGGGAGGCCGTGAGGAGGAAGACGTTGTTGTGCTGGATGAAGGTGTAGGAGACGCCGGCGCCGTCGTGGACGACGGGCGAGTGGACCTCCGCGTCGCCCTGATCACAGCGGGTAAAGCTAACGTATCAGTCGCAATTGCACAGATCTAAAGAGGGGGGAGGGCGGCTAGGGGGCTCATTACTGACCTCCTTGTCGAGGAGCTTGGTGAAGAAGCGCTCGGCCTGGAGCGCTGTTACGTCGCCGCGGTAGTCGCGCCAGACGAGCACGCGGCCCTTGATGTCAAGCAGGAACAGCGCCGACACCGCCCCCGCCATGCGCGCGCGCACCGGCACGCACGGATCTGGATCTTATCTACCGGCCGCACCTAACTGTGGGGTCGGCGGCGAGCGGCGCGGCGGGAGGGTGGCTTGGCCTCGGCCGCTGGGGCCGCCGGGTCCGAGGCTGGTGCGCGCGCGCGCGTGGTGTTTGAGTGTCGATGGTGGCCGGAGAGATCGGAGCCGGAACTGAAGACGGCGGGGGCGTGTTGTGTTGGATTGGCTGGATCGGATCGCGGGCGGTTGCGGTTCTCTGCGGTGAAGAGGATCGGCTGCTCTAGTGGTCTAGTGGCAACATATAATTTTCGAACAATTTTTTTTTTTTGAAAATTTAAAGCAACTCAAAAAATTGTTAGCTAAAAAACCTTACAGCGTGTTTGGTTGAAGGGAATTACAACTTGGGAGTGGGAATTAAAAAGTTCGACGGTTTTAATCCGTCGTATGGTTGGAACTTGGAAGGCATGGGAGTTGTAGTCATTATATTTATATAACAGAATACCCGTGCGTTGCTACGAGATTGAAAAACAATGTAATTAAAAAAGCTGGCACGACCTGATTTTTACCCCGAATTTAATGATATATGTAAGGTATTATTATTTTTGTACACATATGAGAATCAAGTTGACACATCAGTAAAAGTAATTGGATGGTTAACATGTATGTTGATACAATACATTCTTATCTTTGTGATAACTTGATATAAATCAACCACATATGACCTCATGGTATACATTAATGTTAAAGTGCACTAACCACCTCTTTTGTTGCGATATATGCAGAGAATTAATAATTTACATGGTTTGTTGCGTTTAAACTTGCGGTCAGCTATAATTTTCTCCTTTATAGTTTTTTGTTTGTTTTGGCGGTATATTTGCAAATTTCTATCTTTCTCGCGCACATGTTTCCTCCCTTCTGTTCTGTTTCTAAATATGTATATTTCTTCCTCCCTTGTGTGCATTTTTTTTCCAATTGGGTTGACTCTTCAATTGTTTTGGTTTCATTGTCGTTGATTAAAACAAGAAACAAATTAGAGTTTACATCCCACATCCCATGTACAAACTTCAGGTCGCCGAAATGCGCACGCAGAAGCTACTGTAGTTGGCAAGCGGGCAGGTTGATCGATCAGGTGGACATGCATGGACGTGTTTGCCACCTGGCTATTTTTCCCTATGACTACCTTACCTAGCTAGCTTGACGTATAGATCCCAGGGTTGTTGGAGTCTGGATCGGACATGTCCCCAGGTAATGGCTGATGTGGGAGTCGTTCGCGGGTTGGAGTCTGGATCAGACGGCCGTTCTGATTTAGATACGAGAGGGAATATAGTCCGTATGCACGAGGGACACGATGTACCGGCGACCATCGCTCAAAACTGTCAGACGTATGGACGTACCACCGCCAGCTAAGACGTATGGACGTACCACCGCCAGCTAAGACGGACAAAAAAACGGTAGAAAGAAACACTACTCGTATTATATAGTAGAGAAGAGATTCAACACTCTCCCTCACGTCTGGCTATTTTAGTCCTTAGCGTGAGTTCGGTGCAGGCCGCAGAATCTTTTTTGTTTTTAATACTGCGTGAACTTGAGACCTCTTGGCTCTGATACCATATTAAATTGCTGCACTAGCCATCTCAACCAAAAGTCCGAACTGATGGAAAGAGATTAGTCATTATATTTATATTCAACAAAAAAACGCTCGATTAGTTATGCACGTTTCTATCTTACTTTTCTCTCTTACTTGCAAGTGATTTCAGTTTGTCAGGCCATAGACGTGAGTACTAATCGGATGGACGAAATAGGCCGTAGCCCCGCTATATAAATATAGCAACCATCCGATACAATCACACGGCTGGGGCGACAGCCAACAAGCACCCAAAGAAAGGAAAAGAAGAAATAAAAGACGACATAGGCGGATTGACTAAGCGACGATGACCCGCAACCGTTGCGCCCTCTCCGATGATGTACCACCACGCTTCTAGCATCGAATCGACGAGTACCAAGCAACACTTTCAAGAAGGAAAGCCATGCTGCTGCTGGACCAACAAACTGGTCCTAGGGTTTCCCCTGGCACAGAGGGAAGCGGATGAAGGTAGCCACAACGCCCTTCAGGAAGGAAAGATGCCACCCAAAGGCGGCACCGCGTCGGTGTCGGACGAACCGACAAGGATTTCTCCCGAAAAAACCTTATCCGCAATCCTGGACGATCCGTAACACAGGAACCCACGAGGACGAACATCGTCACCACCAGACTCACCACCCGCCAACAAGCGCCACCACGGATGCGAAGCCACCATCGTCGTCTCCCCGAAGCCACCGTCACGAGGCCAGCAAGACAGAGGCTAAGAGTAGGTAGCACTAGAGTCAACAGTAAAACGGCCGTGCGAGAGGGAAATACCTCCACCGCCGAAGACGGTAGTCGACCGGACGCGGCCGCGGAGCACATCGGTCCCCATTAGGTTCAGCCGGACCCGACGGGC
Source organism: Poa pratensis (assembly GCA_947311845.1). NCBI lineage: Eukaryota > Viridiplantae > Streptophyta > Magnoliopsida > Poales > Poaceae > Poa > Poa pratensis. The sequence goes on from CAMZMU010000037.1 coordinate 11,997,391, forward strand.
CTGTAAAGCCCCCGCAGGGGCACACCGATCCTAATAGGGTCCAGCCGGGCCCAGATCGGGCCCGTGATGACCGCTGCCACGCTGCAACAGGTCGGTCGCCGTCGCTGTTGCCCCTGCACCACCTACCTCGCCGTCCGCTGCCGAACACGCTGCGAAACAGGCCAGCTCGTCCTGGCCCATAAGGGCCCGTCGGGCCCTGATCTGGGCCGCCAGGGCCCGATCTGGGCCACAGGGCCCCGATCTGGGCGCTCCGAGCCGAGCCGCGCCTCCCCGTAGCTCGCCCGCCTCACTGCGCTGCCCCGCAGCACCGCGCGTCGCCGCCGCCGCCACGCCGCCCTCGGCCGAGGCCGGACCGCCGCCAAGAGAGGAGTGCCCCGCCTCCACCCCTACTCGACGCGGGGAAGGACACGCCGCCGCTGCCGGCACCGCCCAGGCCTCGCCCGGCAGCCCCTGCCGGCGGCGGCGACGAGGAAGAGAGGATGAGGGAGTTAGAAAGGCAAGGGCTGCGGGAGCACGCGTCGCCGCCACGGGGGGCAGCGGACGCGTGAGAGGAAGAGAGAGGGGTTTTCGCCAAAATCGATCACTAATCGGATGGAACTCTAGTACGAATTGATTTCTCACTGGAAAATTGACACCGCTCTTAGCGACTAGCTCGTCGCCGCGGCCAGCCGGCCGGGCGGGTACCTGTCTGCCCTTTTCACGTCCACTCATGCACATGTGTAGATAACAAGTTCATCTAACCGTGTCTCTCTTCCTGCACGATATGATGCGACGGCAAATCTGATCGTGCTTAAACAGGGAGAAAGATTAACATTTATTCACGTGCCTAAACTTACGGATCTAGCTCTCAAATTCCCACTATCAATTCTCATCACAAACCAAACAAGGGAATGGGGCTAAAAATCAGTTTGCCCCGTCAAATCCCCCTATAAACTCCCACAGCCAAAGTCCCATTCCCCTACCGTAAGTTTGCCAAACACGCTGTTAATGTCCGAGGCCCATGCTTAATCCTCATGATTTGGTGGTTGTTAGCTAAAAAAATAAAGCACATTACATTGTGCATGATCTAAGAGATATGAACTCACAAAAGGACAAGTGTATTCATAGTCATTTTAATGGATTTGTGCAAACTTTGCTATGATCAGTACAACTATTGATAGACCCGCCTATTCTGCTTGCAGCTCGATGATATGGTCCCTAAAGTAAGCAAAGTTTTAATGGCTATAGCGGCGATGTGCAGAATAAGAGTAAGGTTTCCCTATCTCCATGTCCACCTCATTGGCCACGATCTCGCCAGTGGTGTTGAGGAGGCACGGAATGAGCCAGTTGCGGCTCCTTTGGAGAGGTGGATCTTGTTTTATCTACGTGTGTTAGAGATTTTATGTCAGTAGATGCGGATCAATCAAGAGTTCAACAGCGAAGACGTCGACTTTGAGGTGTTGGTGCTTAGGGAACGTGGAGGTGGTAGTGTATGTTAGTGGTCTAATTAGCTCGATGTAATTGTATTATGTTTGGCATGTTTTGTACTTCGAGTGAAATTTTATAGTAATAGATTCGAGTCATCCTCCAAAAAAAAAAACCTACCTCGTTGCCCGGCTAACTGATTTTACCAACTTCCTCCAACCGCCACGGGGACACAAAGGATTACCCAAACGTTTATGGTCCATTACAAAGCTTCTTTTCGAGGCAAATTCACTCAAACCATTTTCAAGCACCTGTAAATAAATATGCACACACATTAACGGCTAATTTTTCAAATGGCGAATGTGCGTGCAACACAAACAAAAAAAAGTTCAGCGAACGTGTACGACAAGCGGCAAATTAGATGTTGCTTCTAACAGAAAAACAAGACTGCACAGGATTGCAAACATGGTAGATGAAGATATGCTAGCCAGGTTACAAAAATTGCATTCAAGAAGGGATCCACGATCTTCTAGTTTTGGTTCAATATGCACAGATTCAGAACAGTAAACCTAGAGAGAGGGAGATGGCAATGGCAATCCACATGGAGCTAATTTCAGTAAGAAAATGCATATGCATGCCTAGCTAGCATTGTGCCAACCACTGTCAGGTTGCTGCTACTCGCAAGGTATAAGCCGGGAACCACAACATTCAAATACGAACACAAGCTACGTCTCCTCATAAATTAAGAAATGGGCAACATGAACCGTCGGTAAAATGCCCGGTATACATTCACTTTCTAGCCTTTCCCTTAAATACAAGTTTTCCCCGGGATTAATCACCGCCCAGTTTTTCGGAGCTTCCCTGTATGGCTCTTCAGATGCGCAGGGGAGTTGTTTTCATCGAGATTCATGTAATAGACACAAGCCACGCCGTCAGAATACCACCAGTTCTTCGATCAATCGCCTGTGAGAAAAAAATAGTCAATACAGGTTTATAAACAGCAAAAACAATTTGCAGCGGTTGGGTAATTCACTGATCCATCATAGTACTAACTAATATTGCAGTTGCAGGGCTAAACACAAACAATAATCTAAAGCCGGGCTTTCATCTAACAACACAAACAATAATAGTGGTGGCAAATAAGCATAAGCAAATAAAAACAGCATTGACACACGTCACTTTGCATCCCAGAGACTCTTCACATAACCAATATCATGCATATCAGATTAGACTCATTTGTAAGGTATTACAATGTGAACCTGTAAGAGCTACCAGGAAGTAGTTTACAAAATAATCTGCCTAGTAAGAAAGAGTTAGAATAAAGATGATACACAACTGTCAAAATTACAAGGTAAAGGGAATTAGCAAGGCTAATCAGTACTAGCATCCATGTTTAGTCTGATTGAGTTATAAGTCCACTAGAAGTTTGACTGCGATCTTATTTGCCACAGCTCACACAAGCGACCACATCACCCCCTACTACATACTAGCCATCGGTGTGCCTAAGCCTTAGAAGTTAAACCCAATATAAGAAGAATTCTAAGAATACATATCACATAATGTGAAAATTATCTAGACTCGTATATAACAAATTTACTTATGTACATGATAAATATAATGGACAAGCCAAACAATAACTTAACAAGCCCAGCACATCTACCGAGACAAGATTCTCATATGAATCAGTATATGTTCTTTATGGGCCATTTAAGTTAATAATTGTTGGCTGCTGCCAAGAACTGTAGTAAACTAGTCGTCAGTACGTAAGCTTAATAACCCGTACTTAACCAGTACAAGAGACCATTTGAGTTAATAATTGTTGGCTACTGCCAAGAACTGTAGTAACTAGTCGTCAATAGGTAGCTTCATAAATCATAACCCGTACTTAACCAGTACAAGAAATAATCTGCTAACAAAAATATACACCCAAAGATGTAAGATATCATCGATAAGCTCAATTTACACAGTATCGTACCATTACTTGTTAGTTGTTACGTCATAAACATTTAGCTTGAAACTACTTTGTGATAAATGTCCTACCTAGTGGAATTCCGTGTTTTGTTTCCACACAATGGACACTGACTTTTCATGATAGCTGATAGGAACCGCTTACAAGCATTAGAGAAATCTTATTACCGTACTAAATAAATAAATGAAGGCAGCATGCAATCAGTTCTCGGCAGAGCAAAATTTCCCTTAGTTAGGGTTTCAATTTGGAATTATGAATGGTATACACAATCTGAAATAGACTCCATGCAGCATAACAACTGTTCATTAAATTGGACTTCAAAGTAGAAATTCAGCTTCTAAAATTAGTTCTGCTGCTACAGTACCTCCAAGTGAAACTAGAAATTAAAGGGAACCGGTTGGTTCCCACCAATTTTTAAGACCTTGCATATAACCTGACTGACCAGTTGCTATGCTAATCATGAGCTTATGCCATACTTAATCTTGCCAGCTATTTTGCTAAGATGACTAGCAGTATAGCTGGCATCAATAATTTCCCTCAAACAATCAAATTATTTGGCAGGTAAGTGACTCAATAACTTCCTTTGTATAACAAGCAAAATCAATATATATAATTGAAACGTTGCCATGAATCATAACTCTTTTCCAACAAAAGTGCAGCATACCTCACTGTGGAACATAGGAATCTGTAGAGACAGCTTTCCTCGTGGAATCATTTTCAGGAGGGGACTCAACATTTGATGATAGAGAGGAACTAGAAGATGGTGCCTTGGAAATCCCAGTTGGAAATGCCTTTGAACTTTCTGCAGTTGGAATGCATTCACTATGAAGAATGGCTGATGTACCAGATGTGACAGTTGATGAGATTTTCCCAACAGGGCTTGGGGACTCGGCTGCCCTGACAGGAATTGAAGTTTTCTGAGGTCTCAGTTGGTTATTTGAGCCAGGAGAAGCCGTCAACCACATAAACCGTAGCATATGCCCTTTACAAGATTTGCCAGTAATAAATGCTTTCTCAGCAGATTGCCGCGTTGTGTACGTCACACAAGCCGAGCAACTCAGAGAAGGCAAGGTTGTATCATGGTTGTGGGCTTCAGCGTCTTCCAGAACAACAGATGAAAGCTCCCCGAATGCTGCAAAATGATCTTTCAAGACAGATTCCTGCAAACAAAGTAGTCAAGGACATCAGGCGTAGAAAAACAGCTCATAATCAAGCACATCAACAGAAAAGGAAACATAAACTATCAAGCGTAGTAAGCATAAGGATACAATGGTCTTCAATTTCTTCAATGTCTAAATCCTCTATTATGGCAAAACTTTATAAAAAAATTTGTTTCAAAATGAAAAGACAAGTTACAATATGTACAGATTGTTTCGGAATTGGTTTTACAGATGCAAAGCTGAGTAAGCATTATCAACTCAACATGTTTCGTTTCTACTCTCAAGATTTTAACTTCTCAGTTAACAACAATACATACGAAATACAGTTTAACAGTTACATACATAAATGTATGCAAAATCCAACCAGAAAAGAAACCACTGTCATTAGAAAAACTCTAGAGATTACAAATTTACAACAGAAACATGGCCCAAACCTATTTCCCATACATCTAACCATGCTAACTAAAGTACGTTTAGCGTATGTCTATAAAAACACAGAAGCTATAAGACCCTATAGCCTAAGTACACCAGATTATAAGACCCTATATATAACTTTGAATCTTGTGGATAGACAACAAATGGCAATGCATGGGCATATGTTTGATTTGAGCCCAAGCATGCCTACAGAACATTCATCTAGGCAAAATTTTGGTCAAAGTTTTGCTTGCCCGCGAGTTGGCCAATGTTGGCAAGAAAAATGAACTAGAATGGAAAAAGAGCCATTGGCATGCCTAAAGACCAAAATTTTGGTCATGGGCCAAAATATAGGTGTGCAGCTTTTGGCCACCATCCAAACAATACCCTATCACTATTACCAAAGATTCTCATAATGAAATTAACACATAAAACTGGATCCAAGAAGTCAAAGGTATTACCACGCAAAATAGCTACTTGTATTAAGCATCTTTGTAAAGCGATGTGTACGAGGTCTAGCCACAGAACAATAAATAATAACAATCTCAAGCACAGCTATAATGCTTAAAATTATGTGAGCTGAAATCATATGATCTTGTAGACACCCTTCAGAAGCAAAAAATGTAAATGCAGACACTATACCAATCATCCGTCAATGAATAGTATTCAAGTGCATTATGCACGCACACTATTGTAATGCAACTGAAGCCCAAATGACAATAAACACTAGCACAGCGAAATAGAAATTATCTATATCAACTATTGTTCTTGTAGAGTGGATGTGCGAATTAGTCAGAAAATAATAATAATAGTAATCTCAAGCACAGATATCATTATCAACAAAGACATTAATTGAACGCTGGCAACTGCTACAGTAAGATCCGTTGTAGTGTGCCTGAATAAAGATCGTAACCCATATTTTCAAGATAGAAGCTGCTTGTGAGACCCAAACGATCTAAAATCCCAATACCTATGCAGGGTCAAGATGCAAAGGATAACATCAAAACAGAGCAAGAGTAACTTCCATTAAATGTTAAGAGGAATAACGGGTATCCAGCATATACATAAAATTTCAGTGTTCCGTCTCTATTGTGAAAGGAAAACATGGACTGTGCTTGACCCATTTTGGTGCGTTAAGAATATTAACAACAAAAGGGCAGGAGGTTTGGTAGTCGACTTACATTGCAATTTCAGGTGGCAAAGGAGGAAGGATTCTAAACGTCGTGGTGCGATTGTCAAGCTTAAACCTATTCTGTGGTTGTGCTAACAGAGGAGATGTCTGTTTGACAGCTACAGCTGGTTTCTGTGTGGACGTTGGAGCGTATTTTGGGGACGATGAAGCCAACTCCGCAGAATTTTTCTTTTCCAGTGTACTAGCAACCTTTGCAGCCCTCTGTCCCAGTGTTCAAAGACCTTATATCTCCCGCTTTCCCGCAGCATTTGGCCCAACTTCTTTTCCACTAGCCTCTGTCTGTTTTACTGGATTGCCTGAACTTTTCTGCAGCAGTAAAAACAAGTACTTAATGAAAAACTGGTTTAGCTAACAACATAAACTATATTAACAAAGAAATAAACTCAGCGTATTATCAAGGGAAAATAGTAAGTACTTGGTTCACATATTTCTCTAACTGCTGGCGTAACTCAGCACGCTTCTGAGCTAACATTTCTTGTTTTTTACGGAGCTCTTCCAGGAGTTCCAGACTTTCTTGCCTTTTGGGAGCAGGAGATATCGATGTCATACTGTTTGCAGGCAACGTTTTAGGACCTGTACCAGGGCCTGATGCAGAAGATCCAGAACTGGCCCTTGGAGTTGTAGATTGAAGATCCTTGCCTCTATTGGATGAAGATGGTTGAGGTAGGGCAGAATTTGTCAGCACGGGTTTTGAAGAGATTCTATCCTCTCCCTCCTCAGTAATCCTGTCTCTGTTAGCCCACCATAGCTTTATAAAACGGTTGCCCATCACAGCGTCTGGAGCTTTTAGGGCAGCTTCTGCTTCTTCCCTTTTAGAGAACTGGACAAAAGCTTTCTCACTGTTGGCTGGAACATAGATATCTATTACTTGACCAAATTTTTGGAAGTGCGAAAGAAGGGCCTCCCATCTATTGCTTTCCTGTGGAATGCCATTTACATAAAGTGTGCGAGATGCTTTGTGCGGAGCTCTATTAGTTTGCCGGCCCACATCTCCAAGCATTCTTGAATTGGATTGACCATTAGTATCCTTAGTAGAAGCAGGCTTTAATTGGACGGTGCTAGGAGCCATATCATCATAGTAGTCACTTCTTTGGTTTCCAGTGGCACTTGTCGAAGTAGTATTAGCTGTTTTACCAGGTCCTGATTTTCTCTTTGATGCTATTCTTCCCCAAACAGAAGACTTCGAATTCTGTGAACCATCAGCTGCAAAACCCTGGTTTGCATGATCCCATCCTGCCTCATAGCTTGAGGTTTCAGCATTCCATACTCCATCATTATTATGTGCAAAACCAGCAGAAGATGCTTCAGGCTGTTCATTGTTCCACAGAGGCTGATCAGGGTCATATACATCAGCGTTAGCGACAGCTGAAGCAGTGCTTCCATTTAGCTTTAATGTATCATCTGCCACACCAGATTTGATATCTTTTCCAGGAACACCTTTATTGCCTCCTAGGTTTGTCAAGTTAACATGAGCAGTTCCTGCCTCAGTTTGGATTCCTAGTCCTGGAGCATTTGGAACTGAGACTGGAAGATTGAACTGTGATAGACTCTGCAAAGTGTTCAAAAAACTTCCCTATTAATTGAACAGCATCGTTTTGACTTTTGACCTAAGCACAAATAACTAACTACTCCCTCCGTTTTTTAATATAAGATGTTTTAGATGTTACACATGTTGTCTACATGCATACTAAAATGAGTGAACATATAAAGTAAAATGTGTCTACATACATTTGTGTGCATTTGAATGTGGACAAAAGCTAAAACATCTTATATTAAAAAACGGAGGGAGTAGTACTTAACCACAAAAACATTGTCTCATATTGCACAACACTGTATAACGAAGTTTTTTTACAAATAACTGCATAAGTTAACAAAGTTAAATACAACCAGAAAATAAAACACCCCAAGTAATGCTACAGTTACATCATAGTGAGGTCTAAAATCCTCCAAGAGTTGACAGTACTCATACTTGTGCACAGGAACCTTGCCTCGTATTGCATAAGAACAGTACAACAAAAGTAAATAATTTAGAGAAAATGCTTAAGCTAGATAAAGTTAAATAACAACCAGAACATAAAATGCTGCAGTACAGAAAAAAGTCGAGGCAAGCAAGAGTTACATCATAGTGGGATCTGAATCCTGCGCTAGATGACATTACTCAATTAGGATGCTGGACAGGGTATTGTGAAGAACGAAATTGCAACTCAGATTATCAACGATAACAGCACTAAGAGAACACCTTTCAAGGCTACATGTAAATTGGCACAACGTGGCAGTGGTCCTCGTGACAAAGAAAATGTGAAGTAACAGATCATCCTATTTAAATGCTGTGATTGAGCAGTGTAAAAGGATAGCACTAAAGTGCAGGAAAATGAAGAATACTATTTGAAGATCAAGAAACAGACTGACCTGGATATCTTCAACAACAATTCTATTTACTCCATGCTCCATGGGGCACATATCCCCTCTCAAGCAAAATCCACGCTCCTCGAAGTCTCTACAACGTTGACGATGCATGCCAAGATCAATTAAAGGAGACATTGCAGGCTGAATAGGGCCCTGCATTCCATGTGGGTGAACTGGATCCAGCATTCCATTAGGCATTCCAGGCATAAATCCATATGGACCCCATGAACCATTTTGAGCACTACCGCTACTTGGCATTGGAGCGCCCATAAATAAGCCAGGATGTGTAGGCGGTCCTTGTGAGGCCATGTGTGATGCAAAATCCATCATGTCTAGTGTGTTAAATCTTGGGTCATTCTGAGCCCAGGGTGCACCATTCCGTCCTCTTCCCCGTGCCATAGGAGGGCGAGTTGCAGCAGAAGCTGAATGAAAAGATTGGTTCATTCTACCTCCCCGACTGTGAGCTCCTGGTCCAGGACGCCTTTTGAATTTTGGTACAAAGTCCTTCTGTGCTTCCCCGCGTGAATCAGCTCCACCAAAAGGCTGTCCATTACCAGAAATCTTGGGCCTTCTTTTGAAAGGCCTCCCTGCAGCTTGCTCCTCAAGACTCTCATCAAAAGATTGAGGCCTAGCATCCCTTCTTCGGTGCTTGTGATTACGATCATCCTCGTCGTCGTCGCTTATTTCAAAGTTTTCAGAATCTGTGGAATTACTTTCTTCCTTTGGTGAAGAAACTTCTATTTTGTCAGCATCCAGTTTGGACTGTAGACTCTTTGTGCATCTTCAAGATTAGCAAATCCGCAGAAAGGCAACTTTGCATCTAGATTTTATCCATTGCCCTGATCATCTTCAAGAAACACAAAGTTTAGAACATTCCTAATGCAAATACAAGAACATAAAACAAAGATGAACGATATCATATGAATGTAATAAAAAGGGAGTTCAGAATATTGCATGGTGGACAATAAAATATAGTGCTCAAACAACAGGAAGAGTGGCAACACATTGCCTTGCTCCCCTTTCAAATATCAATATACTAAATAAAAGCTATAGGACTAACAATACCTAGTCCATGGAGCAAAGGGAACATACTTACGGAATGTGAAACATATTTTAGATTACCATCCCTACTTGTTTTTCTCCCGTGCAAACAGTGGAGCGGCAGAATCAAACTTTCCTAATTTTGGTCATCAATATATTTGTAAGTATCTAGATTAGCACTATCAAAATGACAAGCTTTACATTTAGCCAAGAAACGACCTCATATTTCACTTACAAAATAGAAATGTGCTAGTAGGACACATTTTGTAAATGAGAGTAGGGTAGGAAAAGCTGCAAAATCACAACACATGAGGCATGTATTTGACAAGACACATTATTACTTGATGTTCTTCCCACTTGATTATGTCCTTCTCAGAATCTCAGCTCAATGCAATCCAACGGATACCGAACAAAGAACAGTACCATACACCAACAACGAATACTAAGCATACGATGAAGCAGGTAATGTGGGTTACTCAGTTTCAACTATGATTGCACACCATATAAAACATACAGTGACAACAGCCAAAGCACCCCGGACATCTTCATGAGATGGCGACGAACAAACAGATCTAGGTGAGCCTAAAACATGAACATGGCACACCCAAATGGAACAGACACGTCACATTTCTTGATCAAATAGGATAACCAACAGTCCATAATCCCATACTACGCTCACGGTGGGCACGCAGCCATGAACAAACCTCAGGGCAGGACAGGACGGCGAAGAAACGGGAAATACGCAACACATATTTCGACGAACAGCTAACAGCCTAGGGCAGGGGCGGATCTAGACGGCGTGCCGGGCATGCACCGGCACGCCGAGAAATTGCGAAGGCCCCCACCCCAGTGGGATTTAACTAAGAGAAATCGCTCGCTGGATGAAAAGCAACCAAGCTCATACCTCAAAACCCAACGGACGAAGACCGGGACCGGGCGGAGACGGCGTGAACGCGAAGTCCCGGCGAGGAGGGGGAGCGGGAACGTCGACGGGGGCGACGCGCGTGGACGGCCGGAGGTGGGGGCGGGGGCGTGGGGTGGGGGTGGGCGTGGGGGCGGGGTTGAGGTGTCGGCGGTGAAACCAAGGTACGGGCAGGGCGGCGGCTGTGGAACGGCGACGGTGGCGGCGACGGCGACGAGGCGGCTCCGATCTTCGGGAATGAGGGATTGCGTTGGTAGGTCAGGTCTCGGCACAACGGAGAGAGGAAAGGAAGGTGTACGGGGAAGAGTGAGTTTTGGGCTCTGGATAATTTTCCTCTCAACCTAGAAATCTCAGACTTTGGTTAAGAGCCCTAGTTATACAAATTTTTAGTTTGTGAAAAAATTATCACATAACCCTAGATTTTTTTGGAGAAAATGTGCTACATGACTTAATTTCTCTCTTCATCAAACTAGTCTTAAAAAGGTTCTTTCTCTTGTTATCGGAAAAATAGACATGTATATGGCGGCTCGTCGGGAATTGGGTTGGGACAACAAGGAGAGAAAGTGGTGACCCGGCAGCCATGGGAAAGTTGGCGGGAGGGGATAGTCGGTGACGCGGGATGCCAACCGACGTAGGTTATGCATGCGGATGTACGTTTGGTTCCACTTGATGAGTAGTTCAATTGGGCAGGAAGCGGATTTTGCGAAGGATGACCGGTGTGGGAGCGGTCATGTGGGCCATGCCTACTAGTTTGTGTGATTATTTTGACGACAAGGAGGATTTGGATTGTGACGTACCTCTTTGCCTTGAAAACTATGGTTATGGAGTATATCCAAGAGTTTGGGTTGTTTATGAGATATGTTCCCATAGGGTAGGGGTGGTGGCGGAGATGTCGGTGGTGGGTGTGGAACATCGATGGTGGCGATACGATATGGCGGTTCTAATCTTCTGAACCAATGATTGAGTTGGTAGGTCTGCACAACGAAGAATGGAGAGGGAGATACAAGAAAAAGGAGTGGAGTTTGGACTTTGAGTAAATGATGTCCTGAGAAAAAATACGAAGAAACCTCAAACTTTAGGGAACTAGTTATAAAAAAATTGAATTTGTGCAAATTTTAGCCCCAAACCCTAGTTTTTAGAACAAGATGTACTACACTACCTAAGTTCTCTCTTTTCATCGAGCTAATCCCAAAAACTTTTTCACATGTACCAAAAGGTTGATTAGTCAGGATTCATATGGTATCTTGTCAAGAATTGGTTCGACACAAGGAGAGTAAGTGATGAGTTGTCGCTCGTTGGGGAAGTTGGCGGGACATACCAACAGGGGGACGTGGGAGTAGGAGAGCCAATGTAGGGTACCGCACACAAGTGTAGTTTTGGTTACACTCGATATGGAAAGATATATAGATGGTGGTATTAATCTTGAACTAGCTCAGTTTGGCAGGCGGATTTTGTGTTTGATGACCAATCATGTGGGAAATCCCTACAAGTTTTTGCGATTAGTTTTATGAAAAGCAAAATTTGGATTGTGTCATACATCTTGTCTCCAAAACTATGGTTAGATGGAAAAACCTCCAAAAGTTGAGGTTTCTTGTGACGAGTGCTTTGGGTCCTCAATAATACCCCTTATTTTAAAACAAATAACTCTTAGTGTACATTGTCTTAAAAAAATTCAAAGCACCACCTCAAGTCGTGTTTGGCATTGCATTGGATTACTATTGCTTCTTACTAGCTGCCTTTTGCTACCAAGAGAATTCATTTATCATGACCAAATGGAGATGTGGAATTGGTTTGGGGCGTGGGAACATGATTGGGGTGTCAGTGGTGCCTAGTAGGGTGGCAGTTGTAGAACTAGGATGGTGGTGGCGACGGTGAAGAGGCGGCTCTTCGGAAGGATGGATTGTTTTGGTGGGTTAGGACCCCGAAGAAGGTAGAGGAGAAAAATGTACGTGGAAGGGGAGTGGAGTTTGAGCTCCGGATAATTTTCTTCTTGAGAAAATACAAGAAACCTCAAACTTTAGAGCTCTAGTTATACAAAAATTAAGTTTATAAAATTTCATCACATAACCTACTTTTTTAGAACGATATGTACTATACAAGCTAAATTCTCTCTTCTATCAAATTTATCTAAAAAACTTATCTTATGCGTGTATATTGATAATAAAAAAGACATAGACGCATGTGTTTGGACAAGAAGGAGAGTCGGTGGTGACTCGCCCCTCATGTTGAAGTTGGTGAGATAGGTCGACGGGAGGCACACTGCAGGAAGGGAGATCCAACAATGCGTGCAGCTGACGTACGGAGTTCTACACGCGGGTGTAGATTTGGTTCCACTCGAGATGGGAAGACGCATATGGTACTATTTAGCTTAAATAGTTGAATTTGGCAGGAATCGGATTTTGCGTTGGATGACCTGCGTGGGAGAGGTCATGTGGGTCATGCCTACTACTTTTGTGATTAGATGGTAAAGAAAATTCGGGATTTTGCGTGTCGAATGCCTAAATAGTAGAGGTTTTTTAACAAAATAATTTAGAGCGTACAATGTTTTAAGAAAACTTCAGAGCACCAGCTTAGGTTGTGATTGGCATTGCGTTGGATTACCATTTGCTTCCAATTGACCGCTTTGATGCCACAGAGACCAAAAGAGGACGTGGAATCAGTGCGGGCGACAAGGGGAGTCGGTGGCGGGTTGGAACTCATGGGGAAGTGGGTGCGGGGTAGGCCACCCGGAGGAGCATGAAGGATGAGAAGAATGACGCCGCTATCAACCCACATGGGGTTATGTTCCGCGGGTGGGTTTATGGTTCCACGTGAGATGTGAAGATGGTCGATGTGGCGTAGACTAAGCTCATACGAGGCGCCTGTTGAAATGTCGTGGACCCTCGAATTTCTAGATTCCAAAATATATGTCCTTTTTAGATTTTAACATGCCAACTAAAAATGTTACTATAACGAAAACAATGTCGATCATTTTTTTTACCTTTGCCTTTCTTTTTTCTATATATCTTCTCCGGCGGAAATTACCATTTTGCCCGAACATCTCATAAACACAGTAAAACCGGTTGTGCTATTTTTTTATTAGAAGCAAGACACACTAGCACACACATCACGCCGAGCGTGTTCACGTGTCAAAAATAAAGAATGTCATGCGAACCTCGTTATATTACGACTGAAGAAACGTATGACATTGTAAGGATTCAGACATCGGGGCACGCCAACACTGGCACACTTTCTGTTTTTTATTTCGTATATATTGATCAAATAACAAGTACAGAGTGTAGGTGCTTCATTCCGAGCCCTTATCCCGAGCAATGATCCAATCCCAAGACCCAAGTATGCCAACCCCTAACTCAAGTAGTTTCTGATGATTTCGAAAGAGCACGGAGTATACCGATGTGGTGCTAGAATTTGAAGCCTACTCTTGGCCAGCAGCAGGCTTGAGACCGATTAGAATCATGTCTTAAAATCTCACCACCATGCATGTGTTCTCGAAACTTACTGCTCCGGTGAGGCGGCATCATCATCATCTGCCGGAGTTTCAGAGCCTGTAGACACCTCTACCGCCAGCACCAAGTCACCGTGACCGGAGCTGTTGTTTGATACCGTGGCCTGGTTGGTGCTATCGGTTTGAACTCCTGATGTTGGTTCGCTGGAGTCGCTCGGGTGAGCTTTCGGATCCAAGTCGGAGCTTTCTTGACCTTGTATTTCCCATGGCTGTTCAACAGCATCATATAGATGTGAGCCAACCATAGTTCTCAAGCAAGCCTCATGGGCATGGCACGAAGGTACTCTAAAATCTGTTACTATGTACATGCACATGTTCTGTCCAAGATGGTGAGGCTAAAAGAAAGGCAAATGCATACTGTGAAATGTTTGGTTAGCCAGTAATTTCAGGTGCAAGCCTGAAATTACTTGGACATGTTCTGTCCAAGATGGTGAGGCTAAAAGAAAGGCAAATGCATACTGTGAAATGTTTGGTTAGCCAGTAGTTTCAGGTGCAAACCTTGGGCTTGGGTGCCATACGGGGTTCCGAGATTGGTTGATCAGGGTCTGGAGGCTCATCATTAATATCCTACAGTATATCACACAACAATAGGGTTATAGAGCCCTCTTGTTGCAGCAGTACTAGGAGACAAATATAGAAGTTAAGAATACCTGGATATCATCTGGCCGCTCTCCCCTTTGTATCATTTCCATGACCTGTCCAGTGTTAAGTCCAATATGACAGTTTACAACCAAATTCTACCCAGCATACATATTTCTTGTGCATATAACACTAAATTAACAAATTACAAAATATGCAGATTGAAATAAGTGCCCATGCTAGCGTGAGTGGCGTGACAGAAAAAAACGGTGCCCAAGATAGCAAACCTCCATATATGATTTTGGGTGCCGGGGCACCACAGGGGTCACAGTTCCAGGATCAGGAGTTCCTATAAAAGTAAAGTAGGGATGTCAGCAAAAGAAACACGCAGTCAATATTATAATCTCAGAAGGGGTGTTAAGGAAAAAACCTGAACCATCCACACATTCTTTGCCAATTTTAGCTTCCTGCTGCAGTGAAATGAAAATAGCTAGTTTGAATTCTGTACATAAACACCAGCAATGCCAGACCAAGACTTTGTTCGGAACTTATAGCAACTATTTGTGAGTTTGGCTGACCTGAGTAAGTGTGCAAGACTGGTCAGATACCCCTGATGAATACAGGAAAACACAAGGCAATACAATTAGACATGTATTGATGAAGCCATTTGGAAGAAAGTTGATTTGGAATGGCCAATTACTTATACAAAACAACAAAAAGAAAAGCAACCAACAAGCTTGCATGATCCACGATGACAACAAATTAGAATTATACTCAGAGGCCTTGTTAAAATCACCGGTAAACGGACTCTCCTCACATACCTTGAGATTTGCACGTATTTGAACTTGTAGAGTTTGAAGTTGGGCTCTGCAAATTACAAAACCGAAATTAACGAAAAGAACAAGCTGAAGATAACAAGGGACCTACTCTCCAAACCAAAGTTAAGCAGATAGCGAAACTTACAAGCAAACGTCGAAAAGCTTCTTCAATTTCATCCACAGTGAGCCCTTTATTTTCCAGGAAAGAACGCCTCTGCCCATCAGAAGAGGCAACCACTTTCGGGTGTCTCAGAAAACTAACAGCACTCTGAACCAGCTCCTCCCTCATCGGTTCAGAGGTCGCAGCGGCCGCATTTTCCCCTTTTATGTCTTCCTGCTCCTTGGTGTCTCGCGAAGCACCATGAACAGCTCCTCCTGAGCTATCTGAAGCGAAGGCGAAATTAATTTCGACGCTCTGTTTGACTTCCTCACGGATCATCATGAAACAACTCACATACCGGCAGCAGAAAATATATTGTATAATAATCTGACAGTGCAGTGTTCCCTGATCATTCGGTGTACCAATACGAGGGTGTCTACGCATAAAAAGGCTACTGAAATTAGTCGGATATGTGGTGCCCTGGGCGACAACTCAATTTGGGGATGTCTGAATTATTCCTAGCAGTACCCATAGTTGAACAAAAATACATCAATCAGGTCAATGTACTCAGGATCCAGACCAGCAGGAGTAGAGGACCAAATGCCCTAACGCTATCTAAGCTCCGCAACATCTCTATCACCACAGCAAGCAACAAAAAACCTAAAATTCAATAGAAAATTTGAAGAACTAAACAGGCTAGCTAATTTGCCGGTCGATCTGCTTGCTCTTTCGTAACCCTAGCACTAGCAGTAACACCACCAGCAATTGGCAACGGAACCAAGAGAGAGCATGGAGGTAGAGGGATATGTTGCTCCGCGCATCGAACCTGGATCCGACGTCTCGCCGGCTAGGTGCGACGGTGACGAGTCCGCCATTCAGACTTCTCTGGGATGCCGAAGACGGGCGCAGAGCAAGGAAGACGAAGGAAGACCGATGAGGACTTCTTCCTGTGACTGACATCCGGGTCCCACTACAAGTCTTGGGACGGGCTCGGCTCTACTGGGCTTTCTATCTCCGTTTTCATTTCAATCCTCAGTCCGCCACCCTAAAAAAAACCAAACCGCCGCGGGATGGAGAGAATATGCTGCCTGCTACCAATATTGACGTGATTCGTGTTCAAAAAAAAAAATATTGACGTGATTCTCGTGCTATTATTAAAAAAGATAATTTTTTTTTAAAAAAAATGTGTTGAAAATGTGAGTGTCATAAGATATGTGACTACAACCTATAAAATTTTCAGTTCCAACTTCCAAATTCAAAAGAAGCATTGTTATACTTCATGCTATTGTCATTCTTAAGGCTAGATCTGTCATTTTCGTTTCTCAATGCTTCTTTCGAATTTGAATCTGAAAATTTAGAGGTTAGAGACATATATTGTGAACAACTCACATTTTTTTGAAAAATTGTTAAAATATTAAAATTATTTTTTAAATAGTAGCACGAATTGGCCTAGTAGGCGGTTCGGATTCTTTTGGGAGGAACCAAACCCTGTTCCGGCTCGTGGTCATGTCTGGGCTAAGACTTAGACCAGACCAGAGCAGCCATCAGGCCCTTCTTCAGAATCTCAAAAACAAAAAAAATCAGGCTTCTTCTCCACCAGAGTCGAGAGAGTTGCTCTAGACTCGTCTCCGGTCAGGGTTCTTCCGTCGACCTCCGAGGACGCGCGGCTTCATCTCCCAGTCCCCTCCGCCCCCTCTCCCAGCCGCCGCGCCCATCCCCACCACCTCCACGGGCCACCGGCGCAGGCGGAAGCTCCACCAACCACCCCATCGCCCGGAGCAGGAGATCCGAGCGACGGCGAGCGGCGGATGGCGGCCACGCTGTCGCAGCTGGACGACGGCATCGTCCGCGGCATGGCCATCGGCGCGGTCTTCGCCGACTACGTGAGTCCCCGTTGCGTAAACCCCCCGATCTGCCCTCGCTGTGACTGTCTCTCACCCCAATCGCGGTGGTATGCAGGCCGGGAAGATAAACTGCCTCGATTTCCACCGCAAGGACGACCTCCTCGTCACCTCCAGCGACGACGACTCCATCCGCCTCTACAACACCACCACCGCCACGTGAGTGCGCCGCCGAGCCCGCCTGATTTTACATCTGTTCCTCTTTACTTCTGTATTCGGTAGACCTCGTTGTTGTTAGAGACATTGCAAGCATCTGGATGGAAAATGTCTGGAGTCTGCTGCATTTGATTGTTGGCGTGTAGATATGAGTGACAGTTTTGTGATCACTGTTGGGTATGTTATTTTTGGTGGATTATGCTGTTGGGGGGTGCTGATGGTTGCTACTAGACTTTGGATTTTGGTCCTTAATGGAATCTTGCAGTGATGCTTCTATGGTTGTGTCAGTAAATTTTGCTGTTTTGTGTGTTTGGTTCAGGTTTGCTATACCAAAAAGTTGGTTAGCCAAAATTTTGGTCTGAGGTTTTGCTTGCCCGTGAGTTGGCCAACATCAGCAAAATTGGACTAGAGTTGGCAAAGGATAATTGGCATGCCCAAAAGTTGGCAACCATCCAAACCAAGACCAATCTTTTGGTCATGCCCAAAAATTCGTAGGGTACACTGGGGACAGTCCAAACATACTTGACAAGTGCAATCCCATTAGCTGTTGGTGATATCCACCCCCCAGTAACCTGATTGTGCACGTTTTAGATGATATATTATTTCCTCAACCCGATTAACCATTAGGCACATTCAAGGTGCTTGCACTGGCATATTTTCTCTCTGGTTAGTTTGCTACGGTCTTTTTTCCCCTACTCCAGACATTCATCTTTCACCCATTTTTAAGCAAAGCCCAGCCCCGATGCCGATTTTTTGCTTTGTTTCATGTGATTGATAGTTTGATCATTAAATGACCCTTTGTGTAATTTTTGTGCTTTGTTAGTAACGAATGTTAGAACTCTTACTATTATTTTAGGTTGCTGAAGACAACATATCATAAGAAACATGGTGCTGACCGTCTCTGTTTTACTCACCATCCAAGCTCCATATTATGTTCATCAAAATTCAATCTAGAGCCAGAAGAATCACTTCGTTATCTATCATTATATGACAACCGTTGCTTGAGATATTTCAAAGGACACAAAGACAGGTTCAATGTATTTTCCTTGCCTCTTTGTTTATAGCAACAATGTCAAGGGACAGATGCTGAGTGTTGCATTCTTTTTACCTCATTTCAGAGTTGTTTCACTATGTATGTCGCCTGTCAATGATAGCTTTATGTCTGGTTCACTTGATCACAGCGTCAGAATATGGGACCTTCGTGTAAATGCTTGTCAGGTTGGGCCACCAATTCCCTGCAAAACTTCATTTATTCAATCATAAAGCAATTAAATATGCTCAGTTTATGTTTAGCTGATAAAAAGCTCAAGTTTATCCTCTGAGGCTTCCCATTCTTACACTTTTAGCATTCAGGGTATACTACGCTTGCGTGGTAGGCCTTCTGTTGCATATGATCAACAGGGACTTGTTTTTGCCGTGGCAATGGAGGGAGGCGCTATTAAGCTATTTGATTCTCGGTCATATGACAAGGTCTGTATTGAACTTGAATCTGGTAGTCATATTTCAATAAAGCGTGGAAAATTCTTATCTTGGAAAACAAAACAACTTTCAGGGTCCATTTGATACTTTCTTGGTCGGTGGAGATACGGCTGAAGTGTCTGACATTAAATTCAGCAACGATGGCAAGTCTGTGCTTTTGACGACAACTAACAACCATATATATGTTCTGGATGCATATGGAGGGGAGAAGGTCAGTTTGCGCTGTGATTGCAGATTTTTTGCTTCAGATGTCTAGCTTTGAAGTGCATAATTTCCTTTATCCTATCATTAATAGCATCACACTCTTTTCTTGATCTTTACTAACTCATGTTTTTCTATTATTTTGCAGAAGTGTGGCTTTAGTTTGGAACCATCTCGCAACATAGCAACTAAAGCTGCTTTCACTCCAGATGGTCAATATGTAATTTCAGGTAATATTCAGGTTTTCTTCATGCAACTTTTTAAGGATATTCTGATGCATACTAGCTCTTAAAATATTACCCACATGCTTCCCTGTAATTAGATCTTAGCATGTTGCATCATCTCTAAACTGTTCCTTATTGGATTCTTCACACCTACTATGAGAATAGCGAATTCATCAATATGTTCTTTACCTTCAACTTGCATGTAGCTATTTTTATCAGCATGAGAGGGGCACTTACAATATTATACTACTTTCACATCCAATTAAAACTGTAGCGGATGATAATGTGTCTGATATGCTGGTATGCTTCCCATTCACAATTGGAGCTCTTATATATGCATGCTCATGTAAAAATAGACCGAAACTTTGAAATTTCAAATTTGCTAGAACGTTTTTTTTCTATAAAAGAATGACCCAGTTTTCATGGCGAAAGCTGATGCTGAAAAATGCATGTCCGTTGATGTTGCAGGATCTGCTGATGGTACCTTGCATGCTTGGAACATCAACACAGTACAAGAGGTACCTCTTTCTTAAATTTGTTTATAACATTGATGTGTTGTTATTTGTCTTAGCTTTACTTTTGTGTTGCAGATTGCTTGTTGGAACAGTCACATCGGGCCGATCACCGCTTTGAAATGGGCCCCTCGTCGAGCCATGTTTGCAACCGCGTCAACCGCACTAACTTTCTGGATTCCCAACGAATCCAGTTCCAGTTAGTCCCCCTGAGAAAGAAAGATGGAACACATAATATGCTAACTTAACAAAAGACTTGTACCCTGTTCTTCCCTTTTCTAGAATAGGTATCATGTATGAAGTATCACTTGCTTTATTACCATCTGTGGAAATACCGAAATAGTGTTGGGATTCCCTTGTAGTGCCCCCTTTAATTTTTAATGTTGCACACTTGCCCTTATGCTGTGGCTAGAAAAATATCCTGCGGGCTCTTCTCCATTACATTGAATATTGGGCCAATTGTTCCAGTTTCTTTTGGTCTACACTATAAGTTGTACTTATATTGCTAAAGCTCTCAGATCTCCTGATATTCTTTACCATATGTGTGGTGCTGTACCACCACCGCATTTTCCAATGTGTACCAGTGGAGTCAGACGAGTGTACTCTTCAGACTCTTGAGATTGTGCGAGATTCTGCTGCTTATTAACTTATTTTTCTCAGAAAAGCAAGACAGATAAAAGTGTTCTTGTTGTGGAAACATTTATATCAATTTGTGTATTCTTATAAATTAAGCACCCTAGAGATTTTTTAGGGCAGCTTCAACGTGTATTCTAAGGAACAAACGCTAAGAAAGTAATCCCAGCTGTTTACAAAAATCCTGGCCGTTTTCCTAGCATCGATGCGTAAACAAGAGGATGCTTCCGAAATGCATGGAGAATACCGCCCCTAGCGTCAGACATTTTAAGCGCCCGTCGAAGTGTTTTGCAATGGACATGCCCTTATATGATCTTTTTATGTACAGACATGAGACATGGAAATGCTTTTGTATAATGTGTGCTGTTCGCTTCTATGAAAAAAGCCAACTGTACAAATTCATCATGAATCCAAAATATTATAGTTGATCAAGTCTATTCAAGCACTACTTTTCCTTCAAAATAATCTCTGAAACACGCTAGTTGATCAAGTCTATTTCAGCACTAATTTTCCTTCACAATAACCTTGCAAAATACAACGAAAATACACCTGCATTTCATTTCTCTACTGCAACTAGGGAAAAACACCAAAGAATAGGGTAGGATGCAAATTACAGAACTATTGATGTATCTCTACACCAAGCGGTTTATCAAACCCAAAATAGCGCCTTGCATCATTATTATCGGGAGCAAGCAAGGCGCGACATACAACATGAACCACTAAATCATGAATCAACACCACTCTAGGCATCTATCAAGCATGCAGACAGTGGAACAGCTCCCTGGTCCAAGAGGCACACTACTTCTGCCTCTTGTAGATCTTGTGCAAGAAGGACTTCAGAACCTTCTGAACAGCAACGCTTGGCTGAGCTTCAATTTCCGCGATCAGCTTCTTGTAACTCTCGCTCTCATATTCATGGAATACTGCCTGCGATCAAAAAAAATTCATGATAGTGAATATGACATGCCATATTTTGCAGACTACGAGAATTCAGTAGTTTGTATCATCACAGAGGCAACTCCGCCTATGTCTTCTAGGCATAGCCGGTCCCAAGCCCGGATAAAGGAGGAGGGTTGTGATAGGCTTGGCGAGCCAACGTAAAAACTAGCCAGTCCCATGGATATGAAACCCACGAGAGTAGTACTAGGTTGGGTGACCTCCTGGAAAGTCCTCATGAAAGGTTTCATATCTAAGGGTTGTGATAGGCTTGGCGAGCCAACGTAAAAACTAGCCAGTCCCATTGATATGAAACCCATTTGGGCGAGAGTAGTACCAGGATGGGTGACCTCCTGAGAAGTCCTCGTGACAGGGTTTCATATCTAGCCTACCCCAACTTGTTGGGACAAAAGGCTTTGTTAAGGTAAGGTATCATCACAGAGGCGAGTAGATTATTTTGACAGGCCGAGCAAGAAATTCTCCAGAATAAGTAAATTGGTCATAGGGTGTGCGCATGGAGTTAATGACATCAAGTTAAGGTTTGGTCAACAATAGATATGTGGGGATAAGTGAATCGAAGGGTTTGATGCAAAATTAATCTGTATATCCTGAAAATTATATTCATGGTAGTCCTGCTAGAAACTTTTGCCACACAGATAAACTGCACTAACATCATTAACAGTAAAGACAAACCTCTAGGTCAAGTTCTTTGTACAGATTCTTCACTTTTGCCACACTGGCTGGATCTTTCTTTCCATAATTTTCCTGTAGGAGGATAAACTGTTTAGATAACAACCTCCATATCATTGGAAAGGGCAAAGTAGCGCGGGGACTTACAAATAGAATGCTCTTTTGGGCCTCATCAGCACGCTCAAGAGCTTGGACAACTAACCAGGAGCACTTGTAATCCTCAATGTCAGTCCCAATCTATGATAAGACTTAACATCAATCAAATCACAAAAGCTAAAAACCTATCAATCAATACAAATATTGATATTCTCGCAAGCTGCTGAAACAGGTAAATGCAGTAATGGACTAACCTTGCCAATAAATTCAGGCTCACCATAACAATCTAGATAATCATCCTGTGATTAAAAAACATATTAATGCTAAATAGACTAATGTCTGTTGTAGCTTAAAGACTCTATTGTAATGTGTAGGAAAACAAGAGTTACCTGGACTTGAAAGTATGTTCCCATCTCAACAAGGATGTTCTCTACAGCACCGTAGTTGTCCAAATTCTCACCAGAGAGCAGCAGTGCACATGCAACCTTTCACAGAGCGGGATATCAGCACCACTTGAATCCAGTACAATTGCAAGAACAGGAATTATATACAGATAAAATTAAAAAAGATAGAATGTAGCATTTACCGGCAGATAAAATGAATAGTAGGCTGTCTTGAACTGAACAATCCGGCGGTGACTGCAAAAATATTGGGTGAGTACATCAGAAATAAATAGCTACCAAGAAATATTAGACACAAAAAGAAAACTTATGCTCGTAAAATTAAACACGATAAGCATGCTAAGGATATCTCAAAGTTATCACAATATTAACTTACACTCCTATGTTATATTTTGCTAGATCTTTTTCTCCCTCGTGAGTTGTGATAAGGTCCAGCATTTGACCTGAAGCTGTCTTGAACTCAACCTACAGAAACATGACAAGGTAATCAAAACCTGTAATGATCCACAAGTCAAGGCTGAACATTTTGTTAAACATAACATATCTAATTACCTCGTTGAATAAATCAAGGAGATCAGCGTAATAAGGTTTCGTCTTAAAGTGAAGCCGAAGCATTCTCGGAACATGGTTGCGAAGGATGATCCCATCATTGACAGCAATGAAGCCAACCTATTTTGTTATAAAAGGGCTGTGTTAGAGCTAGGTCGTACTGGTAACAAGTGGAAATAAGGTACTAAAGAATGTTCTCACACAAAATTTCCTTCACAAAATGAGTTTTTTGAACACTGTAGCTGGAAACGAGAATCACGTTTTCACTAACCTGGGACACTCTAAACCAACAAGGCTGGCCACGTCGAGTGTGAGAGTCATCCATGATATCGTCCAGCACAAGAAAGAAGGCTTGAAGCTGCACAGATAGCAGCAAGCTTAAGGGAGCGGTCTTGGTTGCTTAAAGTTAACCAGAGCAACACTGAGAAGAAAAAAGGAATTACCCATTCGATGCACCAGCCGAGGGTGCTTGCAAGAAACATCTCCTCGTCACTCAGATCATCGACACCTTTCAACAGCTTATAGCTGTCGACGACAGAGAGCCCACGGTTGCATTTTCCTATCATTAGCAACAATAATGAATCAGAACTCACTAGCCTCATGTAATTTTTTTTAAAACATCAAATTCAAATTTATTTCCTCACCTCCTAGAACATTGTAGTCCAGCATCTGATCCACAAAAAGGAAAAAAAGGAAAGCACGTTAGAAAAGCAGATCTGAATTAATAAGATGATTATTGTGCATCTAGTATTTTACTAAGAGTTAGCATAGAAAAATAAAAACAACATCTAGCTTTGCTGCCAAGATCCAACTTAACACCTATGCATTAACAGCAGGCGGATGGATTTCCATTTACAGAAGTTCAATAATGGCTAGCTCCGCTCAGTTTGAACTGTGATCCACTTTTGGAGAATTTCAATTCACCTCAACGATAACATATTTCCCCCTTTTTCAAATTTCGACCACTGACCTCTCAGCATCATTTTTTTAACTCGGTCAACTTAGACAGAAGGCAAAACTGGAAAGCATTTAATTAGACTTACTGTACATGCGCTTCTGGTTTTCGTTTCTGTACTTGCTGATTCATCATTCTAAAACGCGTAAATAGCCTGTTTTAAGAGACCTCACTACTACTACTCGATGATTATCACAGACCAACGTGCCACTAAGCCCAAATTAATTGCGCTTCCGCCAATCAAGCACCCCGATCTCGCACGCGCCCGCTGATCCAGCACCAAATCTATCACTAATGAACCCCCAGCAGCAAAAAAAAAACTAGAACGAACGGAGCGTGCGCGCTGCGATTCCATCAGCAGGATCATCCAACAAGGAAAGCGAAAGCAGAGGAGGTGGGGAGGAGGAAGAAGCATTACGCGGTCGACCCACTGGTGCGACTCGTGGGTGAAGTCGAAGGCGGGGTCCTTGAGCAGCCCGTCCTTGAGCGTGGCGTAGATCCGCGCGAACGCCGCCTTGCTGTCGTCCCCGCCGTTCGCCGCCGCCGCGCCGTTCGCCGCCGCCATTGCCCCCCGACTCAAGCAGAGATCGAAATCGGCAGAGCAGAGAGCGACGACGAGCTGAGGAGGAATTTGGGGGATGGCGGCTGGGAGGAGGCCTTAATTTAGCAGCGAGATGGAGATCGCGATGGCATCAAGCTCGTGTGGACAGTATTTTATACGAGTCCTTGTCCGGGAAGAGACCAAAAAAAATGGGATCGGAGGGAGGAGGAAGACGATGTGGATCCAGATCTGCTCGCTGTTCGTGTTGGACTTACGTGTGGAGTTCCCGGTTCGAATCCGCCCTAATTTATAGTTTCGCCAGCACGTTCGCCGCTGGCTGGAGGTGGAGGAGGAGCTGGCCTTTGCCTTGCTAGTGTCCGTCCGTCCGTCCGTCCGACTGTTGCCTTGGATGGGCATGGTCTGCCATCTACCAGCGACTAACGTTAAATTGCAATTATGAATAGATTTGTTTTATTCCCTGCAAAATAATGAATAGATTTGTTTGCCACGTCACTTGCATCGTCAGTGCAACATCTGATCGTCATAAAATGGACCCTCTCCCGGCACCTTTCATAAAATTAAAAAATCTGGGTTGTCCCATCCTTGCAGAGTATATTCCTTACCCGTGCAGCAATTTTTTCGTACTATTGAAAACATTGCTGCAGCATTTCATTATGTAGTGGGTTAAAACGTACTCCCTCCGTTAAAAAATAAGTGTCTTAGATTTGTCAAAAGGTGGATGTATATAGACATGAAACATGTATAGATACATCCACTTTTGTGCAAACTTGAGACACTTATTTTAGGGCGGAGGGAGTACAAAAAAAAGCATCGCCACATTTTGAAATCACCAATGCACCAAAAAGATATTACTATGCAACAAAGCTCCATTGGTCGCAGCAGATCTCCATCCGTTGTAGCAAATTCTTGAGAATAAAGTCTAATGTAATTGTGAAGTATGAGAAGAAAACGTTTGCAAGCTTCTCATGAAAACATTTGCACCAAACATCCAGAATAATCGTACCATCTCGCTCGAGTGTTCTCAACAAAACACACACGAGTTTGTAGCATATCGAATGAATATGCAACTTTAAAAAGGGTATACCCCATAACCACTGAAATTTCGTAAGACATCCAATATCATTGCAACATGCCGCTAATGTGTAAACAACAAAAATCACACACGCTCACAACATGTCAAAACATCGCAGCATCGGAGTTTACTAACCTCTTACAACCAACAATGGAGGCACCGCTTCTCCGATTTACTCTCCGGTGGCGAATCCAGCTCGCCAAAATCCAATGAGAGCTAGACCGAGTGACTAGCACCCATTCCCCGTTGTCCTGAGGCCTCGCGGTGTGTAGTCAAGGTCCACCACGTCTCATCCATGGTGTTGTAGATCTCCAAACCAAAACTACACTTCCATAGGCTATCCATGGTATGATCATTGGCCTCCATATAGGGCGAATAAGAAGAAAGAGGAGAGGTGGGGCAACGAGACGCTGCGAGGGAGGAGCATCTGTTGGAGGCGTTGAGTTGTATTCAATGGCGTTTGTGAGTCGTGGAGTTGAAGGTGTCGTGCGGGGTGAGGGCATGGTACTAGAAGAAATCATGGCATTTCGTTGTAGCCCCGCGAATAGCGCACAAAGCGTTCGGAAGAAACCACATAGCACTTGCATGCTCCTCTCTATAGAGAGGAGGGAGCTGCTAGTGCTGGTGTGCATTATGTCATGCACTATAGATTGTGGGGCCCAAGCATAGGTTACTCAAAGTCATTATGTAAGTGAATATGAGCCCTATGTAATGGACCTAGTGTTTATTCTCACTTCCCAATCTTGATGAATATCACCCTTGCTGTCACCCTCATATCTTTCTGACAACACTTGGATCCATCTGCTGTCGCTCTTTGTGTTGGACTCATGCGTGTGGTGGCCCTTGCGTGGGGATGCCGTGGTCGCGTGGTTGGGGGTATGTGATCCAGCGGAGGTGCGGGCTAGTCTGGCCGGTCGTGGGAGGTTGGTGGCCGTGAAGCTCCGGGCAAAAGTTCTGCCGGCGATGGCGCCTGTGGGCGTCGCTCTCCTTCCTGGAGGCGCCCACGTGGAGTTTTCTCGACCTGCCCAATCTCGGATCAAGATCTTCGGGTGAAGGTCTAGACCCGGATGGGCCGGGCACCGACGTCGTTCTCACGTCGCTGATCCCCTCGGGGGCGTCGTCTTGTAGATCTCGATCCCAACCGCTCTCCACGGTGGATGTGCTGCACATGACATCGCGATTGGCAGGTGCCCGGTCGACGATGAGGTGAGTTCCGTGTGGTGACTTGTACGGCGACGACGATGATGGCGTGTGATGGTTTTGTCGCGGCAAGATCTTGTAAGTTGGCTCTCGTTCCGGTGTGTTCAACTCATAGTCCTCTCCTATTATGAAGTCGGAGCTGCGACAGGGCGGCGTACGATGACCTGAGTGGGGCAGACCGACCGCGAAGACCTTCGTCGGTGCGAGTCCTGCTCATCCCCTCTCCGGGTCTCCTCTTCACAATCATAGATGTCGGTCCTCTGTGCGAAAAGTCATTTGTTTGGCATAGACCGGTGTGAACTTCACGACGCCGCTTTGGCATGGTCTCGCTAGATGGTCGGAGTCGGTGAAGAGTGATGACGACGACACTGATGGGCAACCCGTCGACGAACCTTATTTTTTCGCAGTGTGTAGCTTGTGTTGGTACCCAGGATGGCTGCGTGCCCTTTTGATGGTCGTGTTCCATGACGGTCGGCGAGGGCTTTGGTTTCGGTTTTTGTCCGGTTTCCCGCGCTATTTAACCGGCCAAGTCTCTTTTTCTTAATTACCCGGTTCGAATCGGCATGGATTTCCCAGTTCGAATCGGAGTAATGAAAATGGTAAATATTTCTTTTGCCTCTTTTCAAACAAACTAAAAAATGCGCGTGGATTTCCCGGTTCGATCGGCGCTGATTTACACGTTCCAACCAAGGTAAAAAATAGCGTGTTAAGAGAAATAGGGGCGGCCTCTTCCAAGTGCTATACACGCTATAGCGTGCTATATTTCAATATAACGAGGTATAGCTGAAAAATAAAGAATTATGACAAGATTAAAGAATATAGTACAGAAGTGAAAGGATAATATATGCATAACCACGTACGAAAACATTCTCCAATTATCTAAAAGCTTAAAATCAACATCTCATGGGGCAACAACATAACGTAAATTATTTATTCAGAATCATCAGCATTAGCGATGACATCTTTCAATTCATAAGAGGAACCAGTAGATTACAATTCATCATCAAGACAAATAGAAAGATATTTATGCTTCTTCTTAAGGTGGAAAACTCGGTTTTTGACTGGATGGGCATGCATGGCTGCTGACCCGCCGGTCGTGTTTGGTACTCAAAGACTCAAGAGTCAGGAGTCCAAACTCGTGCTCTTTGTTTTCGCTACGTATTTCCTTAGGCGTGGTAGAAAAAGAGACGCAGTCCACAAAACGTGATTCGTGTGTGACGGGTAGAGGTCTAAATCAAAGTGCTCGTGGGAGACTGAGAGCACACGTGCTTGGACGAACGACAGCGAGCCTTTGCGGCCGTCGGCGGTTTGGCCGTGGTCGTGCACTGCCAAAACCAGATGACGCTCGGGTTAATTTGGCGACTGGTTCTTCAATATTGGTAGCAACGGTAGGTGGAGGATGTACCTTTGTCTGAATACGGCAGTGTATCATAGGTTTTTGCCAACATCTTTTACGAGTTTCCTCGCTTGTCCTTTCTCGGCGACCCAGTAGGCTTATTTGGGCGAACTTTCTTACCAATTTGAGATAAACAGGCCGACGTCCTTTTATGAGCCCTCTAGCAGAGTTGGGCCAAATAGATTAGTCTGTCAGTAAGTCCAGGAAGCATGTGGCCTACGGGCTGTCGCACACGTGCTAAATTCCCATTCGGCTAAGCTGCGTGCCTTTTTTTTTTTAGGGAAGGCTGCATTCCTAGAAGTATAGCAATCCTGCACGTGTAATCTTATGATTTTGTTTCCCACCCTCTCACCACCTCGCCCTTCTTTAATCTTTGAGGCTGGTGATCGTGTCGTAGCACAAAAGCACATCTCTGCCTTAACTCAGACAAGTCATGTCGAAATAATATTATCTTGTCTATTTGTGCAAGTGAATCCGTGTTGGTTTCCATTTAATAAGCCACAATATCTTGGAAATAGTTAGGACTCTCCAATGTAGAGGATTTGTGTACTTCTATGATTGTAACATTTCGATGCTACTTCCATCTTTAGGTGAAGCCAATTTATTAAAGAGATTGTTCAAAAAGATATAAAGGGAAACAAATCCCATTTTCACCTATTTATGAAAGGGAAACAAATCACATCTTAAAAAATGGGAAAATAATAGAAAAACGACCGGAGGGGAAAAACTATTCATAGAAGATCTCGTGAGTATGACATGGTATTGCGAGCATGGAGGCTACGTCTACCATTATCCCATGCCTACCATCCTTGCATTGACAACGAGGTTCTCAATAAAAAAATCATGTAGCGAGGTGCACCCATACAATCCCGCTGGATATATTTTACTTCACCAGCGGGGTACGAAAACATAACAGAAAAATATCAAGTGTGACGTATCTCTATATAAAAAAGACCCTGTTAAATTCAGTAGCTTGCCTCGGGCACCATAGGGATGAGAAAGCATGACATGATCATTGCATTACTAACTTAATCAGCAGCCATACATCATTGAGATGACTGTAGCAACATTTTTGGGACAATGCAATGATATAACAGAATTCAACTGTATGTTTCAGATCCCCGGTTTGATATAGATCCTTAAAAAATGTAATAAGTTATCCACATACCGATCATGTGTGTGGTTGTTCCACTTGCAAATTAAATATGATAATGTGCATCCACATTTGTGTTTTGAAGATCATGAAGCTCCGCTTCTCCAGCCTGGATTTCAATATTTTCCTTATTTTGTCCCTCTTCTGTAGTATATAAAAAATCCGTCTCATCCTGCAAGGACGTAGGCACCGTACACGTCGTTCCGCGCATGTTGACACGGGCATAATTCATCACGCGTTGGCATGAAAGCCTCCTATCAGAGCCTACATCGCGTCGTCGTTCGATAGCACGACAGAGGTTTCAGCACAACACATGTCTGGTCTGCCGCCAAACTGCCCTTCATCTTTAAGTCTGGAGCATAGCTAGGTTTCTAACTGTACTACTATATACTCCCTCCGCTACTAGATATAAAATGTTTAACCTTTTTTCCTGATTCTCATATATCTACGCATATTTTAGTGTGTTCGTTCAGTCATTTTGATCCGTATATAGTACGCATTGCAGTATCTAAAACATCTTATAATTAGCAACGGAGGGAGAAATTTCTCGGCGCATTGTTTTTAGATACAAGGATGGAGGGAAATATAGACGTCTTTTTTCTTTTGGATCTACTAGTGCTAGGGAAATGAGTAGTATGATTTAATTTTATGGTAGATCAGTGTGCGTAGTTTAGTCCTTTTTTTCTCTCTTTTTTTTTTTTTTTTTTTGAACAAGCATAGGCGCCAGGGGCGCCGATTTCATTCCAGCTCAACTGCACCAGGCAGCAGTGATTACAACGTCCTGTAGATTTACATTCTGTAAAGTGGATAGTAGAGGACAAGAGACTAAAGAGTGAGCTGGGTTTGTGCATCTGTAGATAGGCTGATTTAGGCTGAGCCTAATAGCCTGTGTTGCACATAAGTGAGCCTCTCCATTTAGTTCCCTAGATATGTGGTAGACCTGCGGAGAAACACTGGATGTAGTCCTGAAAAATTGGGCTAAACATTCTCTAGCATTCCAGTGTAGGAGAGGATGATCGATTCTTTTTGCTGCTGCAATCTTCGCTAGAACCTGATTATCTGTCAAGATTATTGGACTGTCAACATTAAGGGCATTTGCAAGATGTGCTGCTAATAGAAGAGCCTTCGCCTCTGCTTGGAAGACTGATAACTGGTGTTTTGTTGAAGCCTGTATCCTGATGCTCCATCTGTTGTGATCGGCATTGTGTTGGACAAATACTCCTAGGCCCGTTTTTGCTTCTTGCGTCGAACCTGAGTGATTGTTGCCTTTTTTCCAAGATGCATCTGCAAAAATTACCACTCCTTGAAGAGATGAGATAGATCGCAATGTCGCACCTTGCAGTGGAATTGTAAGCATGTCCATGGTCTCCTGTGATAGCATCTGGTTGGCTTCCTGTTTAAAAGAAGAAGAATTGCAAAGTTCCAGGTTTTTCATAAGAGCTTGTGAATTTATAGAAATCTGGTAGGGTTCACCCTTATTTCGTTGGAAAAGCATGTCATTCCTAGATTTCCAAGTGCACCACATGAAGGTGAGAATATTAGGCAAGTTAGCATAAGGATGGTTCATTTTGAGTAAGGCTGTAATTATATCTGTAAGAGTGGTACAGTTGGCAACAATAAGATCTATTCTTATGAACCAAGGGGCAATAAACCAAGCAGCCTTGACAAAAGGACATGTGAAAAATAGATGTACCTCATCTTCTTGCATGCCACACCTGCAACAAAATTTGTCAATATGTTTGGAATACCTTCCCGCTCGAGCCCCTGTTGGTAATGCTTTTCGAAGGAATCGCCATGCAAAAGTTTGTATTCTTGGAATCATTTCCTTTGACTTCCAAACCTGCATAAGAAGATGTATTGTTTGTGGAGCAGGAGTTCTTGGTCGTTCTTGTTGCCGTTGTTGGTAAAGTACCTGGAGACACGCATAGTAGGCCGATTTTGTATTGCATTTACCATTTTGTGTTAGATCCCAACATAGCAAATCCTGATCATCAGAAAAAATAATGGGTGTTTGCTTGATGGAGCTAGCTGCTGAAGGTACAAATAAGGAGTCAATAAGGTTGTTATTCCAAGCTTTTTGATTAGGAAGCCAGAGATCTTTTACATATGCTGGGTAGGAAAACCCAGGCTGTTGAATAATTAGATCATCATAGATGGATGCCCAAGAAGGGTACCAGGGAGTGTTCCAGATGGAAATATTACCTTGCGTTAGTTGGTAGGAAGTGTGAGTTTTTAGGATAGGCAGAATTTTAAGAATTGATGCCCAGAATGCAGATTTTGGCATGTTGGGATTGGGTCTCCAGATCGAGGAACCATGGAAGTATTTTGCTTGCAAGACACGGTGAAGTTGGTCATTAGGATTTTGAGCTAAGCGCCAGGCAGCCATAAGAATAAGACTTTGGTTTACTGCCTCCAAATTCCGAATGCCCAACCCTCCTTCCTTTTTTGGAGCACAAAGATCCTTCCAAGCTCTTAAGCAAAGACTTTTTGTTTTATTTTCATCTCTTATTCCAGTCCACCAGAAATTCCTAATAATAGCCGTGAGTTTAGAGATGAATTTCCTAGTGAGGAGAATGTTAGACATGTAATAAACTGGAATAGAGGAGAAGACCGATTTAATGAGTTCTAAACGCGCAGCATGGGAAAGTTTGTCAGCTTTATACGTGCTAAGTTTTGATTTGAATTTATCGATTACAAAATTGTAAGCTGAAGTTCTATTTTTTGCTGGCAGAATTAGAGGGTGTCCCAAGTGAATGAAAGAGGCGTCTATTTCTTGCACTGGATAGATGGTTTTAATGGCTTCTGCATTTGTTGGCTGGACATGTTTGCTAAAAATAATTCCTGATTTAGACCAGTTTGGGGTTTGTCCAGAGACTGAGCAAAAAGTATCAAGGATATGTTTCATGTTGGTTGCTTCTTGGATTGTAGCCTCCCCACATATAAGTAAGTCGTCAGCGAACAAGAGAGAGTGAATACGGGGACAATTTGGTCCTAGCACCACTCCTTGGAGGTCGTTATTGTTCATAGCTTCTTGGAGAGTAAGCGAGAGCTCATTAATTGTGAACACAAAAAGGTATGGCGAAAGGGGACAACCTTGTCGTATACCTCTGTTACTTCGGAATCTCGCAAACGGCTGACCATTAATGACAATTGAGAAGGTGGGCGAGGAAATACAAGCATAGATTAAATTTATGAAATGACCATTAAGTCCTTTAGGTGCGAGCGCTTGCATTATGAAGTTCCATTCTACACGGTCAAAGGCTTTCGCTAGGTCGATTTTTAGCATGAAGGCCTGATATTTCCATGAGGAAAGGGCAAAGGAGTGGGTGATTTCTTGAGCAATGATAATGTTATTACTAATACGACGCCCTTCGATGAAAGCCTGTTGGGCAGGGTTAATATAGTCTGGTAAATGAGGTTTAAGTCTATTTGCAAGGGTTTTAGCAATAAGTTTGTAAACGACGTTGCAAAGACTTATAGGTCTATAATCAGCAGGTACAAGGGGTACCAATTTTTTAGGTATTAAGACAATGTGTGTTTCATTGATGTGCTGTGGTAAAACTCCTGAGATAAAGAAAGAGGTTACCAGATTTGTTACGTCATCTCTGATCCAGCTCCAAGTTGCTAGGTAAAACTCCACATTGAATCCATCTGGGCCGGGAGAAGCATTCCTCTTCATGTCCTGCAAAGTGTCCCAAATCTCCTGTTTATCTGGAATAGAGTAGGTGAAGTCAGAGTTATCTTGTAGAACATGTGTGTGAATATAAGGCCTGCCAACACTTGTATTAGTGGAGGTAAAAATATGTCGAAAATAATTTACAAAAGTATTGGCAATTTGCTTCGGCATGTGTTGGATAACATCATTCTCATCTTTGACGGAGACTATCATGTTTCTTCTTCTCCTCTTCAGAATTGCTTTGTGAAAATATGATGTATTCCGATCTCCGTCCTTGATCCAATTCTTTTTAGCTCGCTGCATATAAGAATCTATGAGCTTTGTGAGATTTTGTTCATACCTTGTTACTAGAGAGCTCTCCAAAGCATGATCTTGATCAGGCAGCTGCTTTGTTTGTATTTCCTTTATCTTGTCTTCTAATTCATTAATTTCCTGCTGCAAAGGCTTCTTTTTCCTGCACCAAACTCTTAAAGCCTGCGCCAAATGGCTAGTTCTTTGACTAAAAGATTTCCTATTGGTTTTTGACCAGATTTCTTTTGCATGTTGATTAAAATCTTCTTCTTTCAACCACCAATTTTCAAATTTAAAAGTACGTTTAGTTCTAGCAATTGTGCCATCAGTGGATAGGAGAATTGGATCATGATCACTTATGGTATGCAGAAGAGGTAAATTGTAAACATTTGATATAGGAAAAAGAGCACACCAATCAGCATTTACAAGACACCGATCGAGTCTTTCATAAACAGGTTTCGAAGAGAATCTCTTGTTTGTCCAAGTGTAGGCAGGACCACTATAACCCAAATCAAATAAACCACATGATTTTATCAAAGACTGAAAAGCATTCATGCGAGAGCGATTAGTAACCGGAGAGCTTTTATCCATATCATACAAAAGATCATTCATGTCACCTATACATAACATAGGGAGACTACCATTATCATACACAAAAGAGGCGATCTGATCCCAAATAAAACTAGTCTGACGATGATAAGGATCGCCATAAACACAAACTAAACTGAACTTTTGATTAGAAGACCTAATAGTGGCTGTAGCTAAAATAAGGTAAAAGCTAGTGGTATGGACAGAGATGTCGACGTCATCGCTCCACATCAGCCAAAGCCCTCCGGAGCGACGCCGAGAGGGCACTACAATAGAATCATACATATTAAACCTAGTAACAAGATTAGCAGATTTTACCTTGGAAGATTTAATTTCAGATAGAAAGACTACCTGTGCTTTCGTAGCGTCGATCAGTCGGGCAAGATGCATCATCTTGGTACTGCCTAGGCTCTTGCCCATGCCTTGGCAGTTCCATGCCAATGTCCTCATGGCGCCCGTGGCGCCTCAAGGGCTGGCGCCATTGCCCTCTGATCATGTTCCATGTTTGCTGCACTATCTCCCAAGTCATGGTGTAAATGTACTCCCTCTTCGCTATGATAAGTGGCCGAAATTTGAGCTTCATCTCCATCA
This sequence comes from Poa pratensis, assembly GCA_947311845.1. Classification (NCBI taxonomy): domain Eukaryota; kingdom Viridiplantae; phylum Streptophyta; class Magnoliopsida; order Poales; family Poaceae; genus Poa; species Poa pratensis. The sequence continues at coordinate 12,032,163 of CAMZMU010000037.1, forward strand.
TGTCTCTGGTTACCCTGTGACCAAGTTGGTGAAGGCGTGTGAGCCTATACTGATCATAGTCCGAGGGGCTTGCACAGCTAGTTCTTGCAACCTGTCTACGGGGAGAACGAGTATAGGGCTGCATCAAACTTCCTACAGTTTCACCACTATGTCTGCGAGGATGGCGTATCGGCCCCACCTGGCTGGTGCTTCCATGACGAGGCCGAACCGAAGAGCCAGGTTGATGGTGAGTAAACCCAACAGCAGATTGGTTGTTAACTCGTTCTTGGGCTGGTGGCGGAACATCCCATTTCGTAGGCCGAAGACGAGACCGGCTCTCTGTATCGGTTGCTACTGTGCCACTGCTTGCTCTCTCCAAGATTACACTTGTGGAATCTACTGCCTTTGCTATTGTCCTTGTTCCCCTGTCTCTTGGTTCTGCTCTGTCTCTTCTTGAAACTTCAGGATGTGTTGTATCATGTGCGACGACATCTGTTGCAAAGAGGGTTGCATCTCCAACTCCCAGATTGGCAAGTTCAGGCTGAGAGGGGAGGATCTGTGTTGGAGATTGGGAAGTACCAGAGAAAAAGATGGCCTGCTCCTCACCTGAAGGGGTCTGCTGCAGATGTCCAAGCTCTGGTATCCGGCCTGCGACAGCCGGCACTAAGGTGGATTTCTTTGCTAGCGGCTCCACCAAGACGACATCTAGAGGGGCTGAGCGTTTCGGAGTAGAGTGGAGGGGAGGAGATTGCAGAGAAACACCGGTGAAAAGCGGGGTATCTCGGAGCGCTCCGACCTGGGGAATTGGTGGGAGTGAGGGCCTAACTTGGCTAGTGGGGCTCATGGTAGAGGCTAGGTGCAAAGAAGTTTTAGTCTGTGGGATTTGATAAGAGTGAGCTAGATGAAGATCTGGCAAAGATGATTTAGGGAGTAGATCTTGGTGTTCTTGCTGACGTGATGTATGTTGGTTGAAGACGAAGCAATAGCCTGGCCGAACTGCTGCTGCTCAGATTGCTTCCCCTTACCTTTTGGATCCTGCGAGAAGAGTTGCTGAAGCATAGAAAGAATCGGATTTGGCCTTGGCTGCAGTCCAACATTGGTGATGGAGGCAGTCCTGATTGCTTCAATCGGAACTCGATCTTCATATGTAATCCACTGTCCAAGGCGCTGAATTGGGAAGTCATGAACTGAGAGGCCCTTCCTTGTTCTCTCTATAATCATGCTGATTCTTAAGGGACAATTCTACACATTGTGGAACATAATCCCACAAAATGAACAGATTCTCTTGATCTTCTCATAGTGCAAATATGCTACTCCTGTGCTGTTATCTGGGTACACCACATCTACTTTGTCCAACACCGGCTGATTTACTTTCAGTTTTACCACTCCCCAGATATAATCCTGATTTGTCTGCAGCACATTTTGCCGTGGAATGTGATATTCCGATGCTTTACCAACTTGATTCAGAATATCATAAAGCAAGGAAATGGATCTAGCAACACGAGGAATACCATATGCTCTCACAGTGACAAATATAAATTCAAATCTGTAGTCTGCACTAGAGTTGAGCTCATCTCCCGGATCAAACCAATCAAAGAGTAGATTATCCGAACCAATAGTCCATGGCTGACGCTTGTACACCCACAACCTGTCCTCATGTGATCGAAAATGAGCTAAGAAGACTTGATCTGATACCTGAGAGATTCCATAATAGGCACTCCTCCAAGCTTTTGCCAGGGATTGCTGCAGGGCTTGCTTGGTGATATTCCTGGGCGTACCTCCGGTGCAGGCGATTTTCATCAGCAGGCAGTAGTTGAAGTCAACTTCTTCTTCTTGCTGGAGTTCATTGGCTCGGACAGATCTTACTCTAGGATCCGCAATAGTCATTGCCTGCATATTAATCGCTAGATCTGGGATTCCTAAGAACTCCTGACCCATACTCTGCTCCATATCTCTACTTTCCTCCTCCGATTGCTTCTCCTCCATTTTTCAGCAAGATCTTCCTTGTGCGTGGAGAAATCAAAGAGAACGTGGGTAGGGAGTAGGGATGGAAAAGGGACAGAAAGATTAGGGATGGATTTGGTGTGATTTGGAAAAGATTGTTGTGGATTTTGTCACTGGAAAGAAGAAGAGATTAGAAGGGGAGAGACGGCATGTAGCCAATCGCCACGAAGGGCAAGTATAGTTTCTTTCCACCGTGATGGAGATGAGGCCCGAAAGCCCATTAACTATGGGCTGCCAAGCGGCCCATAGGACTCGACTCTGGTAAGTCAAAGAAAAAAACTAAAACTAAAACGCTTCATATTTGTCCAGCCATCCAGGCCAACTGGCCAAGGCAAGGCAACAACAACAAACACGGCGTACCTTTCCCAAATTCGAGCTCCTCACCGACGACATGGGTGGGTCGACACGTCCCGTCGAAGATGTCTGCAGGGAAGTCCTCTCCGACCTCCAGACGCCTTACGGCGATCATCCTCCGCCGGCGCCGTCCCTCATGGATCACGTCGGCCGCTGCCCTCCAACGCCGTATGCGACTATTTGTTTTTTCCTTTTTTGCGCAGTGGTTAATTGACATATCTTGTCCTGTTTTACTGAACCCTGAACAAACTTGCTTGATTAGGGCTGCTGATGAATCTGACTTGAGACGTTCCGAGGAAGATCAACAAGCGACCACTCAAAACCCTGGACCCTCCCAGCTGCCGCAGGCTCAAAGGTATATGGCCTATTAATTTGTGGTAAATTAGCTGCAAGTAACCCATAATTGAGCGCAAACTTAGATTATTGATCAAATATACCTGACCATGAAACTATGCATCAACGTTTCAGTTTATTTTCTAATAAAACTGTGCATAGCTAGCTGCCATCATTCATCAACTTTAAGCATGCAGATCTTTATGTTTTGTCCATCATCAACGTTTCAAGCCTCCACCCATACTGTTGTGCCACCAAACCATTGGCACTGCCTCGCACTGACCAAGGACAGAAAAACAAATTAAATTTGTTATTATAGCCCACTGCACACTCTAATTACCACTTAGTTAAATTATTACTAAATAGACTCAATGCCTAAATGAAACTAGATAGATTTTTTTTAGATAAAGGGATTTTATTACTTAAGAGTTTTAAGCATTACACCCGGCCTCTGCATAACTAAGATGCACACAGCCACAAGTTCACCGGTACTCAATTCGGCAAGAAATAAAAAGACGAATTACATATCAAAATGAGAAATTGTAGATCCGCCTAAGATGCTGCTAGGTCTATCCGGAGTCTATGTTGCCATCCATGCCGGGAGAGTAACTCCCTGGCCGCAGCCTCCAGCCTCGACGCCACCTCCAAAAATAAATCCCGGTGCTCCACACGCTGCAGGGCGGACCATGCTCGTAGCGTAGCTGTACACCGATATATAACCTGCATAACAGAAGCATTTTTATCGTTAAAAACCTTGTCATTTCTACATAGCCATAGTGACCAAATAACAGCAATCGCGCCCACCCTACTGAATAGTTTAAACCTAGGATCCACGCCATTTAACCAGTTGCCAAAAATATTTGCAACAGTGCGCGGTGGATGTAAGGTAGAACTTATCTGGATGGCTGACCATATAGACCTGGCGAACTCGCATTGGAAGAATAAGTGTGTAATAGTCTCGCCATGGTGACAGAAGACACACTTTTTACTTCCGTGCCAATTACGCTTGGCAAGGTTATCTTTTGTAAGAATTACTCCTCGACGAAGATACCACGCAAACACTTTAGTTTTTAGCGGTATCCTCATCTTCCAAATTTTGTTATTATTCCTACTATCGACTGGAACTTCGGATAGAACTAGATAGATTATTACCATATATATTTTCCTTACGCTTCTAATCTAGTCAAAATCAAATTTCTTAGATTATTCATCATGTTTCTCTTTAGGTCTAACTACGCTCACGATTGGGCGCTTCTAGAGGCGCCAAATGTAGTATCATCCGTTGCGAAATCGCCACCCATTTCGGCCCGGAAACCTGCCGGTTGGAATAGACAATTTTTCATCAGAGTAGATCTTACAGGATCTCTCCACACGTATCCTCCGCTGGGTGGGCCGTTCCGGAGCTTGGAGGATGCTGAGAAGGCTATCCTCCGCCACCTTGATGAACAACGTGATCCAAAAATGTAAAGCTTCTCAACTCCTGGTCCCTAGCTAGGTTTCTTCTTCAAGTTTCTCTGTCCTACAAGTTTAGAGTTGCTCATTAATTATTAGCTTTCATTGTTTCTCAGGTGCACAGACAATGGGCTTTCTAGGTCAGAGATTGCTATACGAGATGCTCTTACTGGCCAGATGGCACGAGGAAGAAGTCTTCCAGATTCAGTCTGGACCATATCCATATCGGGCTATTGATTCAAGCTTTGTTAGACAAGTACAATGAGGAGAATAATCTTTTTGGGGTTTGCTCTCTCCCTCACTCTCGGCTTCACTTGCATCCATAATTTGCCTTTCTACTACTCTGTTAAATACATTCCTTGATTGTATTCGTGTACCAATTGTTGTTGATTGCAGTTTGTGCCTCTAATTTTAGGATCTTGCATATCAAGTTGAAAATGTTGTGAGCTTCCGAGATATTTTCGAGGGGGGTTGCTACCTTAGGTACTATAATCTGAATTTTACTAGAAAGACTAAAGGAGAGCTGGTGGCATCGACAATCTGTTGTTTGCTGAAGTCTTGCGAAGGATAAGAAGAGGACAAGCTGAAGAATTTGAGCTCAACTGCCTCCATATGGTTAAACCAGCTGACAATGTTATTCTATACTACTCTTCACCTTAGATTTAAGTTTTTTTATACAGTTTGGCCTATCTGGTTGAGCTGCTTGGGTACCCCTTGATCTCATCCACTACATACCCTTGAGCTAGCTAGCTTTACTACATCTTAATATCGAAGCTAGTTTCATGACATATATCTCCCATGAAGGTGCATGCTATGGTTGTTCAAATGACGATGGAGGTATGAAACACCCTAGTGACACTGGTAAATACAAAGGCGGACACGATCCTTCGTACCCACGATGTAGCGGTATTTACCCACTGTTGGATTTCCCTGGCATTAAAGTAAGTCATTTATTAGAATATCTACGAAGTGTTTAACATTTTGCGCTTTCACCACTGTTTGTCTTATGTCATGCCCTGCTATTGCTATGATATTGCAGATGGATGATCCTCTGATATTCCCAAAGGATATGGAAGCTAGGCTAGAAGCCGAGGAGGCTAGGATATGATATATATACGGGGTATGTATCTTGTGCGATGTTTGTTAGTAATGCTACTCAAGTTGTTTATTAATCCCCCTCCCTTTGCTTAGGCCCCTGATGTGGCAAAATCGAATCTTGCTGGTTTGGACAAGATCCAAAGACGGAGGGTGAATTACGTTATACCGGCAAGGCATTAGTTTGTTTGAGATGGACCTGCGTGTTTATCAGTATGGAACAAAAAGTAGTCTGAAGTTTTATTTTGTAATTGTCAAATTTGAATCCAAGTAGCCGGATTGTCGATTTCTAGGATACTGATGGCCCTTCACGTAGTTACCTGCGTGAAAAGTAAATGGGTTAGGTTGAGACTCCAAGTGCAGAGTGTGTAGTAAGTGGAAGACATGTTTTCCCCACGAGGGGTGACTCGAGGGTTTAATATCGAACTCTCGGGGAATCAGTAGTGAAGATTTATCTTTCCTATCGTTCTTTTGGTTACCTACAAAACAAAGTAAATGTTTTGGTCCTCAACCTCACCTAGTGGTTGTCAAGCACAAGGTGTGAGAATGATATCAAGATAATATGCAATGCAAACAAAAAATAAATATGCAATGGTGGTAAATAAATATGCAAGGATGGTGGTAGCAATGATAAATGATATTTTGGATTTTATATGATGAATACAAGATGTAAAAGTGTTTTTGTATTTTCGGATTTTTAAATGACAGAAAATGGTAAAGTGGTAAAAGTTGTTGGAAAGGTGTTTCTTATGATTAAAAATGGACCGGGGTTCATGGTTTCACAAATGCACTCTCTCTTAAATAAAGTGGTAGACAATGGAACACTAGAGTTGACATATGAGATTGCAACACAACAGTTTAATGACAAGTTATAATTATATGGGCATCACGTCCTAACATAGAGACATTTTGGTTATTAGTCTCTCTTATACTCCACCAAGATGCGAACTAAATCATAACACCTCAGTAATTAAGATAACTCAGAGTATAGCAATAAGTATCATGACATGAAGTTAAAATAAGAACATGCTAGATCTATTCATGGAGGAAGTGGCAATGGTCACACCCACATCTCCGGTAGCATGGTATTTCTTTTTATCCCTAGTGAGGCAACAAAGTAAGGTAGAGATACCCAAGTGGATCGCAGAACTTTCTCTCACGTTCACTGCACTAGCCACCCCCCGTTACTCCAACTAATGCACACGTTCCCCCTCACACGCTCTCATAAACATGCTTGATCATGACAAGTAAATAAGAACGAGGTACATAATATGCATCTACTTTCATAACTGAAACAAAACCATTGCAATCTCAAACATATATTAACTCATAAAAAGATCCACCACAAAGGTATTACATAGATGACCGTTGTTGGGGGGATAATAACCCGGTATACTCATGACGAAGGAAGAATCAGTCGGACGGCCCAAGGACTGGTTCGAGTGATGTGTACAAGGTATGGGCCGGATTATAGCTGGGCCAATATGCCTAACATGACTCGTCTCTAGAAGGAAGGACCTAGAAGAACTGGAGTCCGAGTGAAGGAAGGAACCGGGTGACTTGGAGGCTACGGAAGGTCAAGAAGAACCTAGAGTAGGACTCCGGGCTCGTATGTAACTCGGTATTCATTGTAAGTTCGGGAGACCCGGCGTCTATATAAACGGGCTCCCAGAACATAGATAGACAAGTCTTAAGTCTCAAGTCATAGGAGATCGAGTAACCCTAGTTCGATATCATCGCTATCAAGCGAAACCCTTGTAACCTGTCTCGTAACCCGGCTCTGTTGTCGTAGCCGAGTTATCGAGACCTCGAGATCAATAACATAGAAGCAAGAAGTAGGTCTTTATCTCCAATGGAGAGGCTGAACCTGGGTAAACCCTTTTTCCCCAACGAGCGTGACAATCTCCTGAAGGACCAAGGCGCCTTGCCCCAATCATCAAGTTACCCTATGGTAACATCTGCCGTGATAACCCCACGACAGTTGGCGCCCACCGTGGGGCCCGCGACCAAAGCTGTCCTCATCAAGGGAGAAGCTCTGCGAGGGATGGAGAACCTCGCGATCGGCGAGGTCAGGATGGATCGGCACGGAAAGCGCATCGTCGACGATTCCGGCTGGAAGGAAGAAGCAGATCTGCTGGAAACCGGCCGGGTGATCCCGTTCGGTCGGATCAACGTCTTCGTAGGTATGGTTAATGCAACTCAGCAAATTGATGACGAGGTTATGTGCGACTCCGTTTCAGGGGCAGCCACCATCGTCCAATCTGATGGAGAAGAGTCAGTCGGAACAGGAGGTTTCGAACATCAGTCGGACATCCAGGCTTGCGAGCCGGAGTGCCGACGAGGAAGATTTGGATACAGATACTGAATCGATCTTACCGTTGTTTGACGAGAGATTTGGGTACGTGGCTGATGAGGAAGATTATGAGTCGGAGCCAAGGACCATGAAGCGTGCTGCGGTGTACACCCTGATGAACCACAATGATGGGACAGAAGCTTCAGTGAGTGAGGACGATGCCACGCGTGCGGCCAGAGAAAACAGAGAAAGAATTCAGCGTCATCCGACCTTTCAACCGGGTGATGGCTCGGAACAGCCGGTTTGATGGAAATTCCACCAGTTTTGAGGCCCTTGGACTTTGACGCTGCAATAGTTACCACCCCAATCACACCAGATAACGCAGCAACCCGGGCGCAGCAATTGGATACGTTACGAATCACGCTGGAGAATCAACAGAAGGCTTTATTGGCGGAGCAGCAGCGCATGTTTAATGAGCAACAAGAGATAGAACGGGATCGAGCCCGTGTGGAGCAAGAAAGGTTAACAGTGCAGAATCGCCATGAAGATCTTACAGCAGTACATCAGAGGAGGCTCCAGACCCGGGTGATGCCAGGCATGACCTTAGATCCAACGAGATTGAACTTTGCATCACCAAACGGAGCTCCCAATGTCACTCGGCCTGAGCCAGCGCCGGTTGGAATCGGGCATGGAATCATGGTTAGAGCAAATCAGGGAGGAAACGGGGTGCCACCCAACACTCGGGCTGGAGCTCAGCAAAATCAGAACACAGCGGCTGCGGGTGGTATGCCACCACCAGCAGATCGGTTCCACACGCCCAGTGGTCACTACTCAAATCCGGCTGATAACGTGTACGCAGCAACATTAGCATTATGCCGCATGCCGATTGATCAATCGCCAGAGGGAGAAGAAGCACGCAGGGCAATTGAGATGTTGAAAACCGCGATCACGCAGCAGGGAAACATGCCGGATAAGAGTGGAGCGTTACATTCAACACCATACAATAGCCGAGCTAACCGGAGTCATCACGGAGAAACACCGAGGCCAGCCGGATCAGGCGTCAGGAACGGACAGCAGAATCAAGGTCACCCGGCGCCGCAGCCTCAACGTTCGGGACACATCAGCAGAGGCCAGCTCAGAATCAGCCGGCGCCGAGGCCGCATCAACCGGCCCCGGCCCAGTCTGTGGCCCAAGCGATTGTCAACAGTTCAAGAGCACGGCGTGCGGCGAGCGCAAACCCGGCTTTAGGTGTCGCCGGAGGACAACCTGAAGCAGGAGTGATGGGCAACGCACCAAATACCGGGTCAGGTTTGCCGTTAGTTTCTTCATTACTTAACCCGGTTGGAACTAAATGTCTTTCAGATGCTATCAAGAGTGAACCTTTTCCTGAGAAGTTTAAAGAGCCAAGCAAGGTGACGAATTATGACCCCAGCATGGATCCAGAAACATGGCTCAGCAGTTACGAGATGGCGATGAGTATTCGCAATGCCACGCCAACTTGTGCGCGAGATACATGTACCTGATGATGAGTGAAGGAGCAGCAAAGTTATGGTTCAATGGATTACCCGAGAAATCTATCAATTCTTGGGATGAGTTGAAGGCATTATTTGTCAAGAATTTCAAGGGCACGTGTGAGAAGTTGTTCACTATAGAGGATTTGGAGCGATGTTTCCAGAAGAAAGGCGAGTCAGCGCGTCACTGGATGCGCCGAGTTACAGCCATCATTCACTCATCAAAGGGAATTACACCAGCTGCGGCCGTGTCATCAATGGAGAAAACCTGCAGATATGACCCGGTAATTCAGAAGATGGGTCGACTGAGGGCCACTGGCGAAGCAGAAACAATCACCATGGGGCAGCTGATGGAAGCGGCTCATAAGCACGCATCCACAGACAAGACCCGGGATGATGATGAAGATAAGGGAAAAGGAAACGTCAACAACGGAGGAAAGAACCACAACAACACGGTAACAACAAACAACAACAACAAACAATAATCACAATGGTAACAATGGGAATAACTCCAAAAGGCAGCACGAGGGTGGTTCAGATTTGGTGGCAAACACAAACACGGGTATAACAAGTTTCAGCGGCGAGATGATAATTATCGAGGCAATAACAACAATGGCAATTACAGGGGAAATTTCCGAGGACCGGCTAACCCCCAGGAAGCATTCAACATGCCGTGTCCACGTCATAGTAGGAACGGTAAACCGGCAAATCACTCTTTGTCCCAGTGTGTTGATCTTCAGAGATGGAAGAACGAAGAGTTTGCCAGGATGAGTATGGGAGGAAACGGCCCGAGGCCGGGTAATGGAAATAACCCGGCCAACGGACCACAAGCTGGAGGAAATAATGGAGGACCACCCGGCCCGGATAACGGACCAGCCGGGTTAGGTTTCCAGCAAAACCCCAAGGAGTTAAATCGAGGACAGTATCATATTACAGTTTCCAGCACTAGTCGGAGAGATCAGAAATTGAAGAAAAGAGCTGTCAACGCCGTTCTTCCCGCAGTTCCGAGATATTTGAAGTGGTCCGAGTATCCGATCACTTGGTCTAGAGAGGATCACCCGGCCCGAGTAGATGCACCTGGAGCGTTGGCTTTAGTTGTTGCACCTCAGGTTTCGGGTATATTTTACACAAGGTTCTTATGGATGGAGGTAGTAGCATCAACATTCTGTATTGGGATACATTCATCCGGATGGGTTTCACAGCCAAACAGCTTCACCCTTCCAGTACTATCTTTCATGGTATTGTCCCTGGAAAGTCGGCAAGACCAGAGGGAACAATAACATTGGAGGTCGCGTTTGGAGAATCAAAGGATAATTTCAGGTCTGAGATGATTTGTTTTGAGGTGGTCAAATTGAAGAGCCCTATCATGCTCTCTTTGGCCGCAATGTTTTTGCTAGATTCATGGCGAGGCCGTGTTATGTGTACCTAAAGATGAAGATGCCAGGTCCAAACGGTATTATCACAGTCAATGGCAGTCGTGAGTTGGCGTTACAATGTGAGGAAGGTGATGCTGTTATGGCAGAACAAGCCTGTGCGGAAGAGGAGTTGAATTACTACAAAGCTACCACAAACCCGGATGATGGGACAATTTTGAAGAAACCAATGACCGAAGAGAGGGCGAAATTCAAAGCGGCTCAAGATACCAAGATGATTGACTTCGTGCCGGGTGATTCGTCCAAGCAGTTCTCTATCGGGTCAAATCTGACTGACAAATAGGAAAGCGCGCTCATCGAATTCATCCGTGAGAATCGGGATGTCTTTGCATGGAAACCTAGTGACATGCCAGGCATACCGACTGAATTCGCTGAGCACCGCTTACATGTTGATCCTAAAGCAAGACCGATTAAACAGGGATTGCGCAGATTGAATGAGGAAAGAAGAAGGTTGTAGGAGAAGAGATAGCTCGTTTACTCGCCGCAGGATTCATTATGGAAGTGTTACATCCAAAGTGGTTGGCTAACCCGGTTTTAGTGTTGAAAAAGAACAATGAGTGGAGGATGTGTATTGATTTCACAAGTTTGAACAAGCATTGTCCGAAGGATCCGTTTGCGTTACCAAGGATTGATCAAATCATAGATGCTGTGGCAGGTAGTGATCTTTTGTGTTTCCTGGATGCATATTCAGGATACATCAAATCAAGCTTGCAGAGGAAGATTGGGAGAAGACATCATTTATCACCCCATTTGGAGCTTTTTGTTACAAGAACATGACATTTGGACTGAAGAATGCTGGAGCAACTTATCAGAGGTGCATCCAGAGTTGTTTTGAGAAGCAGATAGATCGGAACGTGCATGCGTACGTTGATGATGTGGTGATCAAGACAAAGAAGGCTGAGACATTTATTGATGATTTGAGAGAAACTTTTGCTAACTTAAGGAGGTTTCAGATGAAGCTTAACCCAAAAAAGTGTGTGTTTGGAGTTCCATCAGGAAAATTACTCGGCTTTATTGTGTCCGAGCGTGGGATTGAAGCAAACCCGGAAAAGATAGCAGCAATCAATAGGTTGGGAAAGCCGACTGAATTGAAGGAAGTCCAGAAGATCACGGGCTGCGTGGCTGCGTTGAGTAGGTTCATATCCCGACTGGGAGAGAAAGCAATTCCTTTATACCGACTCTTGAGGAAGTCAGATAAATTTGTTTGGGATGAGGAAGCTGATAAAGCCCTGGAGGCATTGAAGGAAACATTATCGAAAGCACCAATCTTAGCTGCTCCAGCTCCAAAGGAGCCCATGCTGTTGTACATAGCTGCAAATTCCCGAGCAGTTAGTGTAGTTATTGTGGTGGAGCGAAAAGAAGAAGGAAAGGAGCATCTGGTTCAAAGGCCGGTTTATTATGTCAGTGAGGTTTTGACTCCGGCTAAACAGAGGTATCCCAGTGGCAGAAGTTAGTTTTTGGCGTTTTCATGGCCAGTCGGAAATTGAAGCATTACTTTCAAGAACACCCCATTACAGTGGTGAGTGGAGCACCATTGGCAGACATTGTGTGCAATACTGAAGCTACTGGAAGAATTGCCAAGTGGGCGATTGAGATGGGTGATTATCACATCAAGTATGAGCCTCGCACAGCGATTAAGTCACAAGCCTTGATTGATTTTGTCAATGATTGGACTGAGTTAAGCACGGCACCACCCAAGGCGCCGAGTTATAAGTCATGGGTTATGCATTTTGATGGATCCAAGCAGTATGAGGGATCAGGAGCAGGAGTGGTTCTCACTTCACCCAAAGGGATAAGATGAGTTATGTTCTTCAGATTCACTTTGATTGCACCAATAATATTGCCGAGTATGAAGCTTTGTTACATGGTTTGCGCATTGCCAAGGAGATGAACATCAAAAGGATCATGTGTTTTGGTGACTCGGATCTTGTAGCGCAGCAAGTTTCTGGGACTTGGGACAGGAAAGATGAGAAGATGGCGGCTTACAGAAGGGCTGTTGATGAAGCAGCTGGATTCTTTTCAGGATTCCAGGTGGATCATATTGATAGAAGGAAAAACGAGGCAGCAGATGCTTTGTCAAGATTGGGATCACGTAGAGAGCCAGTTCCACCTAATGTGTTCCTGGACGAGTTATGGAAGCCATCAGTCCAACTTCCGGGTGAAGAGGAAGATGAAGTCCAGATCAAGATTCCGAGTTAGTAGCAGCGTTGCATGAGATTCCTGAGTGGACTGAACCATATCTGGATTATATGATAAGGAAGATTTGCCGAGTAATGAAGTTATGGCGCGACAAATTGTCAGAAGATCACTCGGTTATGCAGTAATTGATGGTGAGTTGTACAAGCGCAGTGTTTCTGGAGTTTATCAGCGATGTGTTTCATCAGTCGAAGGAAGGCAAATTTTGCAAGAGATACATGCTGGGGACTGTGGTCATCATGCTTCATCTAGGTCTCTGGTGGCCAAGGCATTTAGGCATGGATTCTTTTGGCTCACAGCTTTCAAGGATGCAGAGCAGATTGTTAGGGCATGTGATGGATGTCAAAGATATGCAAGACAGGAGCATGTGCCGGCTCAGGAATTGAGGACAATACCAATCACTGGCCGTTTGCAGTTTGGGGTCTTGATATGATGGGGCCCTTTCAGATGACATCGTGCAAGAAAACTCATCTCTTGGTGGCTGTTGATAAGTTCACTAAGTGGGTTGAAGTAGAGCCAGTTACAAGTTGTGATGCTTCCAAAGTTGTCACGTTTCTGAAGAAAATTATCAGTCGGTTTGGTATCCTCACAGTATCATCACAGATAATGGGACCAACATGTCACTCGGTGAAACAGAGATATTCTGCAAAGAGAAGGGAATCAGATTAGACCTTGCTTCGGTGGCACATCCACAGGCCAACGGGCAGGTAGAAAGGAGTAATCAGGAAATATTGAAGGAATCAAACCAAGACTTCGAGTTCCGATTGAAAAGGCGTATGGAGCTTGGGTGAAAGAGTTACCCGCAGTGGTTTGGGGGATCAATACAACCCCGAATAGATCAACCAAGCGTACACCGTTCTTTATGGAGCAGCAGTGTTACCGAGTGATATAGTCCATGACTCGCCAAGAGTGGCGGCATATGTGGAGTCAAGCAATGCAATTGCAAGGGAGGATTCGATTGATGCCCTCGAAGAGGAGCGTGAGTTAGCATTGGAACGGTCCGCAGTTTATCAGCAGATTTGCGGCGCTATCATAGTCGCCGAGTAAGATCAAGAACTTTCCAGGAAGGAGATTTAGTTTTACGGCTCAGACAGAAGCAGGCAGGGATGCACAAACTAACTCCTCCATGGGAAGGGCCGTTCCTCATCAGTCGGAAATTGCACAATGGTTCATATTATCTGATAGATGTGAGAGAGAAAGGTGAAGAGAACAACACGGACCATGCTATCCTTCCTATGGAAGAGACGAAGCGGCCGTGGAACATTGCTCATCTTCGCCCATATTATACCTAGTGAACATGAACCTAGGCCGAGTTATGTAACACACGATGTAACCCCCAGCAGGTTTCAGACGCGCTCTTTTCCTTACCAGGGTACCTAAGGGGACTGGAAGGTTTTTAATGAGGCGGCTTGCTGGTGTATCTTTAATAAAGAAGAGTATTGAGAAGAAATCTTTTCTACTGTTTTACTTTTTATGCATAGTTTATGTTTAGTTATAAAGCTTGGCCCAAAGGAGTGCTTAGCAAAAAGTCCTATAGCTGTTGCCCAAGAGAGCACGCATAGAGATGTTTGAGATCAGTGGGGTAATGATGCATAGTTTAAGCCTTTACTTGTAAACATTGATCCAGGGCTTGGGGACTTATGAATTATAAATTCATAAGTTTTAATCCTAAGACCCGGCTTTTAAGCCTTAATTTTGTTCTTGGTTAAACTTGCCTATCAGTTTGATGTTACTCACAATTTTATGACCAGATTGCTTACTTGTTAATTCAATCAACTATGATGCCCATGCTGGGACTTAGTTTGACCCTGTTTTAGCAAAGGAAAAAGTAGCAACTGAGAAAGTCATGTGAAAGCCGACTGATAAGAAGCTAAAGATAAACCAAAAGGGTCATCTAAACCATAAAAAGTATAAGTTATTACAAAATATTGAGTATTTCATATAGTGCACAGACGCACCATCAAATAAAAGGCAAAGTATTTCAGAGCATATTACAATGCCCATTGGCCGAATAATTGTTTTGCAGGAAAAGGTACAGCATGAAAACTGGCTCAGATAGCCGGGTTATCGGTTGAGGTTCCCTTGGCAGCTTCAGCTTCGGCAGAAGCCGGGTTATCTTCAGGAGCTTTGGCCTGGGACTTAGCTTGTGCAGGCCTTGATCTTCTGCAGTATCCTTAGCAACATCAGCCGGCTTTTCCATGATTGGCGTGGAGGAGCACGGCTGGGTGCAGGGACAACTGGAGTAGAAGTACTTGGCGCTGCAGCTTCTTCTTCTTTGCAATGGAGTCTCTCAGCTTGGCCAACAGATCAAATGCTCGGGTTCAGGAGTGGGGATTGGAGTGTTGTTCTCATCCACTGCATCTTGGAAAACCGATAGTTGAGGCTCTCAGCATCTTGCAAGCAAGGCCGGGTTTGGGCAGCAATTTCTTTGAATCTTTTCCCCCAAACTTGGTGCCATCAGCATTGTATTGAGGGAATCCTTTGACAAAAGGAGCCAGGTTAAGGCGCGGGTTGTAGGCTTTGGCTAGAGCTAAACTGCGCATTGCGCCAACCCGGCATGCTGAGCGCGTCCAGAGGTCTAACCACTCGGGGATCGTGGAAAGCTGATGCAGGGACTCGTATATCATTGGGGAGGAGCACAGTTGCTCTTACACGCTTCATAATCTCAGAAGTGCCAAACTGGAACTGCCGAATGATGGTGTTCAAGCAGTTCAGTTTCTCTGGATAGGATCTCCTGATGGCAGCATCTTCTCACCTGAAAAGTATGATGTGGGTTAGTATATGAAAGCCGAGTAAAAAGAAAAAGTGAAAAGAGATGGTGTTTACCAATGAGTGGATTGAGGATATCCTTGATATGGTCTTTCAGGGTGTCCAAGTATTTCTGGACACTGACCATCTTGTCAAAGCAGATTTATACTTATCTCCAGCCTCTTCCAACTCCTTTTTCAGTTTGGTGTTCTCTGCAGTTAGAGATTCAATCGTTTTCTCCAAGTCTGAAGCATGAATTTCAGTTTCCTTGCGCAGCTTGGTTTCAACTTCAAGGAGTTGGTTGGTCTTGGCAAGTACTGGTCATTATGGGACACATACCTCTGAAAAAAGAATAGCAAGTTAGAAACATGGGGGCTGAAATATTTCAGTCGGCAATGGCAAGAAAGAACAAGTTGATAGTAAATTATATACAGACAGAGTATTTATACAAGTTCCGAGTGACTGAAGAGCAGATCACCCGGCACTTGGGGACTGGTATGTCTTTTAAGTTTTTACAAGTTATTCAGTAACACATTTCAAAGTTCCAGATAAAATGTGAACATATTACCCGGAACTTGGGGGTTATGAGGATTTGAAAGTATCGTTATGATGAAAGTCAGAATTAATGAGGATTTGAAATCAGAAAGTAAAACAAGTTCCATGTTATCGTAGACTGATAACTTGGAACTTGGGGACTGGGATATTCTGAAGTTTTCAAAATGAAGGCAGAAAGAGATATATATTTTCAAGTACCGAGTGACTGAGGACAGTTTACTCGATACTTGGGGACTAGGTTTGGTATATAAGATATGAAGAGGAAAAGATGTGTACCTGATGTTCTCGGACAAGAGAATCCACGAGTTTGCCCTCAGTAAGCTTCAGTGTGTTGTACTCAGTTAACAGACCTTCAAAGTTTATATGGCCATAGTGTGGCACAGTGGAAGCTTCGCCTTTATCAGTCGGCTTGGACTTCTCTTCAGAGGCAACAAACTTGGTTGCAGTTTGAGGGGAGAGATCTTCTCAGTAAAGCAGCTCCTGTGATCACGACTTCTGGATCAGTCGGTTTTTCAGCAGGAGAAGGAGAAACATTCATCTGGTCAGTTGTCTGCTCTTATCAGTCGGCTCAGCATGTTTTTCAGGGTGTTCTCCAAGTTATCCTCCTCAGCAATGGGAGGGCTTGGAGCGCCACTAAGAGTAGCTTTCGCCCTGAAATTGCAAGTACGAAGATAATATAAGAAAGAGCAAAAGAAAGCAAAGTTGATGAAAGTAAATACAAGTAACAGAAGGTTATACGTATTACCCGGTATTGACTTGAAAGTCACGGGGGAGGTCGTTGCTGGAGCCTGAAGAAGCTGTAAGAGAGTATGATTTAGAAACTCGGATTTGACCAGCTAAAGGATAACTATCAGAGGGATGTTTTTGTGGTTCAAAGTTGGAAAAGGAAGTACCAGGACGGCGTGGAGATGGAAGGTTTGGGATTCCCGGGTTAAGAGGATCTCTCCAGGGGAGGACCGGTGCTCTCCTCTTGGTAGAGGGTTCAGCAGAACTCTGCGAAGATTTTTCAAGAAGAGTTTGGTTGAGTTTTTGCATAGCAAGATAAGAATATGGTTCTGTGGACATGCGAGAGTATGGCACCTTGGCACAGATAGTGCGAGCCTTCCTTTTCCGGTAGCAGCTGATTCAGTGGCTTCAGAGCTACGGCCGGGTGAAGGAGTGACTACCTTTTCAGTCGGTTCTGGTATTATAAAGTGGCATCAGTGGATAAATTGGATTGAGTTTCGTTCTCAATTAAGCTTATGAAGAAGTGGCCAAGGGAGTCAAGTTCACCTTCTTCTTTTTTCTTCTTCTTCTTCTTCTTCTTCTTCTTCTTCTTCTTCTTCTTCTTCTTCTTCTTCTTCTTCTTCTTCTTCTTCTTCTTCACTCGAGGACAGAGCCTCGTCATGATCATCTTCATCATCATCTGCCTCAGGAGTGGCAGGGGGAGTCTCAACTTGCCACCAGTCATCAGATTCCTAGTGAAAAAATAGAAGTAAAATAATCAGTATACAATTGAGAAAGAATATGTTATTAAGATATTTATCAGTCGGGACTCACTGGTGGTGCCGGTAGGGGTGGGCATATAACCCGAAAACCGAACGACCGAACCGAGTTAACCTGGACCGAACCCGAAGTGACCGGAACCGATTAATTCGGTGCTAATCTCGGTTAGCGATTCTTGGAAACCGAATTTAGTTCGGTAGTTTCGGTCTGCACCCTCGGTACACCGAACAGACCGAATAAACCGAAGCGGGGACGCGCGTACTATTGTTGATCGCTAAATCGCAGCTGAGCGTCTGTACCATCTCAGCCTGATCCATCATTTGTTGGTCTAGCTGATGTGCTTTTGCTAGCCCACTTAACCCATCGTTCCCAGCCCACAAAAGCTAGGACGTACCACCTTTCCTAGCAAGCTAGCCCAGCCCAGCACGGTAGTGCCCAAAGGCCACAGCTCACTTTGGTCTGTTCGGTATAAAACCGACTACCGAACCGATCGATCAAGGAACCGAACGCTCGGTTCTGTTAAATCGTAGGGACCGATCGGTGCACGTTTTTTACGAACCGAGAAATCTAAAATACCGAAGTACCGAACCGTTCGGTTCGGAGAAATCTAAAATACCGAAGTACCGAACCGTTCGGTTCGGGGGAACCGAACGCCCACCCCTAGGTGCCGGGTTATTCTTACTGAATGGCAGAAGGCCATTATCTTTGATCGTTTCAACCTTTTCAGCAAGGAAGGCCTTGATAGCCTTGTTCAGAGCAGTGTTTGGGTAGGACTTCTCCGAGTAACGGAGGGAATCAGTTAGATGGCCCGAGTAATCGCAAAGAAGCTTCTTGCGAATACTGTTGGGCTGAATTCGCCAACCCATCCACGTCTTGATTAGATCAGTTCCACGGAGACCGTGCTTAACAAGAACGGAGATTTTCTTGAGAAGAGGCTGGAGAGCTTCTCTCTCAGTGTCAGAGGCGAAGGAGTTCATATTGCCGTTGATAACGAGGGGATCAACTGAATAACCCGGTAAAGGGTGTTCACCAGAAGGTATCTTGGCTTTGCAGTAAAAGTATGATTTTTGCCAATGTTTTACATGAGTATGAAGTTCGAGTGAAGGCATAGCAGAGCCTTTGCGGCGTTGAATAGAAACGCCGCCACAGACTAAGAGGGGGCCATTCTTGTGCTCACGTTGAGGTTTGCACAAGAATAGCTCCAGGAAAAGAGCTAAGTTGGGAGGAATGCATAAGTACGATTCACAAAGAACTATATAGTTACTAATATTCAAGATGGAGTTGGGTCCGAGATCGAAGACCCGGAGTTTGTAGTGATGAAGAAGATCCCTAAAGAAAGGATGACCCGGGGGACGAAAACCCCGGGTGACATGCTCGAGAAAGCAGATAACTTCACCTTCCTGGAGGGAAGGCCGAGTCTCCTCTTCAGTCCCTCTCCACTCGATCTCCGACTGAAGAGGAAGAACACCAGATTCAGCTAGTTCTTCAAGCTTGGATTGTGTGGCCATGGATTTGGCCCAGTTAGCCGTAATCTCAGATCTGGGCTTGGTTGTTTTCTTGATCTTCTTTGATGCCGATGCGGCGGCGCCATCACCGGGCTTGGCCTTGGCCTTAAGCTTCCTCGGGTCCTTGGGTGCCATGAGATCTGAAGATCTAGAAAATAGCAAGAAAATAAATGGAGAAAAACGAGCTCAAGAACAGCCCGAGGAAGAGCAAGTCAAGATCCAGATGGAAGCTAAGTGCAGGAGTGAAAAATTTACCGGAGCTCGTGGAGATCTGGCGCGGAACAGATTCCCCGGCGGTGAGTTGCAGCAATGCGGAGCTCCGATGGCCGGCGGCGGCGAGGCGAGATCTACAGGAACCCTAAACCTAGAGAGGAGAGAGAATAGATTGAGGAAGAAGATGAAGTGGCGCGGTGAATGGGGAAAGTGAAACCCTATTCACCGCGGCCCATTATTTATAGCCCAGGGTGAAACCCTAGGAGCGCAGAGATCGAGGCGTCAAGATTCTGTTTGACCATGGGTCAAAGACAAGATAAAATGTGTCAGAGAATGTTCCCTGGTCGTTGGCCCGAGGGACTTAAGTGTGAGATAAAAGTCGAGTCATTTAAAGCTTTGGGACAAGAGAAAAGCCGGGTTATAAGAGAACCGCCAAAAGGAGCTGGTCTGAAACATAACCCGGCCATTCAAAGTTAATGATGTTTCATTTTGTTTTCAGGAGTTTAACTAGGATAATCCCATCAGCAGCTACCCTTGAGTAATCAGACCAAGATCAAGATTATCAAATGAAGCAACAAATGAGCTTATTCAAGTCAAACTTGGGGACTACTGTTGGGGGGATAATAACCCGGTATACTCATGACCAAGGAAGAATCAGTCGGACGGCCCAAGGACTGGTTCGAGTGATGTGTACAAGGTATGGGCCGGGTTATAGCTGGGCCAATATGCCTAACATGACTCGTCTCTAGAAGGAAGGACCTAGAAGAACTGGAGTCCGAGTGAAGGAAGGAACCGGGTGACTTGGAGGCTACGGAAGGTCAAGAAGAACCTAGAGTAGGACTCCGGGCTCGTATGTAACTCGGTATTCATTGTAAGTTCGGGAGACCCGGCGTCTACATAAACGGGCTCCCAGAACATAGATAGACAAGTCTTAAGTCTCAAGTCATAGGAGATCGAGTAACCCTAGTTCGATATCATCGCTATCAAGCGAAACCCTTGTAACCTGTCTCGTAACCCGGCTCTGTTGTCGTAGCCGAGTTATCGAGACCTCGAGATCAATAACATAGAATCAAGAAGTAGGTCTTTATCTCCAATGGAGAGGCTGAATCTGGGTAAACCCTTTTTCCCCAACGAGCGTGACAATCTCCTGAAGGACCAAGGCGCCTTGCCCCAATCATCAAGTTACCCTATGGTAACATCTGCCGTGATAACCCCACGACAACCGTAATCATGTTCAGCAGCTCATACGGTACTAATTAGTGAAGCTCAAGAGAGAGAAGAGATACATAAGTTATTTCCACAAACCCATAGTCCAGGGGTGGACTACTCCCTCTTCATCATGGAGACGGTGGAGAAGTCGTTGAAGAAGATGGAGACCACGCCGGCAGCGCCCCGCCGGAGTTTTCCCCCTCCAATCTGCAACTCCAGGTCTCTGTTTCGGTGTTTTTGTGTTTCTGCGGCGCTCTTTCCAGAGAACGTCGGGGACTATTTTTATAGTCGGTTTTAGGTCAAAACCGAGTCGGTGGAGGAAAGATCGACCGCAACGGAGCTCCGAGGACCAAAAGGGGGGGTCCCACGCGGCCCATGTACCTGGCCGCGTGGGCCCACTCATCTTGGCCCTCGGGCCTCCGCTTGTTTGCTTCCTTCGCTCCCACGCTTTGTTCCTTCCAAAAACCGATGCTCGTAAATTTCCAGGTCATTTGGACGTCGTTTGGGTCCCTGAAACATTAAAATATAGAAATAGGGTTTTCTGCCTGTGCAGGGTTAATTCCATAAAAAATAGGAAACATATCAAATATTCCCAAAATCATTATAAAACAGTGATATAACCCTTATATGATGCAAATATGACTGGAATATAAGTAAAATAATGCAAAGTTCATGTATGCATTTTACATGCATCAGATACCTGGGTTCCGAGAAAAATACACTCGCCATACACGTCCATACTCGGCACATACGGCCATATACTCGGCAGCGATGAATCTTTCGGTAGTGATTTCTCGACTGTTGGAAACAAGAAGATCAATGATTTATCGATCTGTGGCCGATTCTCCGGACATACAGTGTTAGCTCCACTACTGCAGTGTATTAGAATTTGGGCCCATTTGGGCAGCCCAATAAGCAATTCCTGAAAATCTCAAATTGGCCCATGTGCATGGCAGAATTTTGGAGGTGCAATGTGGTGCTAAAGTTTAGTCCCACATTGCTAGTTGGAGGAGACAAACACCACCTTATAAGGTGGAGTGTTGTGACACTTGGTGTGCTAGTTGAGAACAGAAGGCTCTCTCCCGCGCACTCCTCCTCCTCCTCCGCCGCCGTCCGTCCGTCTCGTCACGACACGACTCGCCGCGAGTTGCGGGAATGAGCCGAGCCGATGCCTATATTTTTGCTGTTCGGGAAAAACGAGTTTTTGCATACGCGTATAGTTTTCCTAGTTCGGGTCGCTCCCGGATCGTGGGCTGCTATCCGACTCGGACGTGTGTGACGTGGTTGGCCCACGTTGTACCCGTTAGGGTTTCCCGAGCCGCACTATATATTGCCTTGCACTGCGAACCAATCTAGGTTTTGCCAATCTCGTGCCTTGCGCCGCCACCGTAGTCTACTCCATCCCGTGCGCCGGCGTGCACCGGCGAACGGGACAGCAGGTCTCCGGAACCACTTGTCCTTGTGATCCTGTACGGGAGAGGGCAAATAAGGTTTTTGGGAAGCGCCCCGCGCGACTGCTTTCAAGTTCTTCATCACGGCTCGACTTCCTGGATGATCTCCGGGTCCGCGGGCGACTCGTCTCCAACGTCATCTTCTTCGAGCTGCTACCGTCGCCGCTCAAGCTGCTGCCGTCGCTGCTCCAACGACTACTTCATCTACAATTGTTCGGTACGTTCGTCATGTTCCGATGGCTGTGTTCGTAGATGTCTTGCTGCTGTTCATGTTAATTAATACGTCTAGTATTTTCGAGATTAACATGTTAGTAGCTCTTGCGATCATGCTTTATATTCTGGAATTAATCATGGAAATTATGCCTAATAATCCAACAATCCAAAAACCTTATGTTTGTTATAGGCAATTTCCTGAGTTAAACATGGGACATCTATCTGATGCGCTGAGGCCGGACAAGTTTACCGGTGTAGACTTTAAGAGATGGCAGTACAAGACCACACTGTGGTTGTGATCTCTGAAAGTGTTCGAGGCTAGTGAGGGTTTACCTGAAGGAACTATATCTGACGAGGATCGGAACAAGTTCAAGGAAACCAATACTACCTTTGTGGGACTCGTTCTGAGTGCTCTTAGCAACAAGCTGTTTGATGTGTATATGCACATTACAGATGCCAAAGAGCTCTGGGAGGCACTAAACGCTAAGTTCGGTGTAGCAGATGCTAGCAGTGAACTGTACATCATGGAGAGTTTCCATGACTTCAGGATGGCTAACAACCGTTCTGTAGTCGAACAGGCTCATGAGATACAGTGCATTGCTAAGGAGCTTGAGCACGCTAAGTGTGCCTTACCTGACAAGTTTGTGGCTGGATGCATTATTGCAAAGTTGCCCTCTTCATGGAGGAACTTCGCCACAACTCTCAAACCCAAGAGACAGGAGATATCGGTTGAAAACCTGATAGCGTCTCTTGATGTTGATGAGAAGGCTCGGGCTAAGGACACTGCTGAGAGAGGTGGTGAAGGTCAGTCTAGCACCAACATGGTGCAGAAGAACTTTCACCATGGCAAGAGCAAGGCAAAGAGCAAGCCTTCCTTCAACATGCCTACCAAGACTACTTCTTTCAAGAAGAAGAAGAAGATGCTGAACAAATCTGAGCTAAAGTGCTACACTTGTGGAGAGTCCGGACACTTCTCTGTTGACTGCCCAGATCGTGCAGACAAGAAAGGGAAGGCGCCAAAGCATGTCAACATCGTGACCGCTAGCAATGCTGATGGGTACGGTAATTTACCGATTGTGCTTTCAGTATTTCAATCTCCATGTTGGTGGATTGATACAGGTGCTAATGTTCATGTATGTGCTGACATCTCTATGTTCACTTCTTATCAGGTCGCAGATTCAGGCGTCTTAATGGGGAATGGATCACATGCTTCTGTTCGTGGTGTTGGCACGGTAGATCTGAAGTTTACTTCAGGGAAGATCGTGCAGCTGAGGAACGTGCAGCATGTCCCTACTATGAACAAGAATCTCGTTAGCGGCTCCCTTCTATGCAGAGATGGGTTTAAATTAGTCTTGGAGTCCAATAAAGTAGTTGTGTCAAAGTTTGGACAATTTATTGGTAAAGGGTATGAGTGCGGAGGCTTGTTCCGCTTTTCATTATCGGATTTTTGTAATAAGTCAGTAAACCATATTTGTGGCAGTGTGGATTCGGATGCTAATGTTTGGCACTCTCGTTTATGTCATGTTAATTTTGGTTTAATGAGTAGACTTTCCAGCTTGAGTTTAATTCCTACTTTCACCATTGCCAAAGGTTCTAAGTGCCATAGCTGTGTGCAATCTAAGCAACCTCGAAAGCCTCACAAGGCAGCCGAGGAGAGAAACTTGGCACCACTAGAACTCGTACATTCGGATCTATGTGAGATGAATGGCGTGTTGACAAAAGGTGATAAGAGATATTTCATGACTTTAATCGATGATGCTACTAGGTTTTGTTATGTATATTTGTTGCACACTAAAGATGAAGCTTTAGACTACTTTAAAATCTATAAAGCTGAAGAAGAAAATCAATTAGAGAGAAAGATCAAACGTCTTAGGTCAGATCGTGGTGGCGAGTATTTCTCCAACGTATTTGATGAATTCTGTGAGGAACATGGTATTATTCATGAGATGACGCCTCCCTATTCGCCCCAATCAAACGGGGTTGATGAGAGGAAAAACCGCACGCTGACCGACTTGGTGAACGCCATGTTGGACACTGCTGGTTTATCTAAGGCATGGTGGGGGGAGGCTTTGTTGACTTCGTATCATGTCCTGAATAGAGTTCCTAACAAGGATAAAGAGAAGACACCTTACGAGGAGTGGTCTGGGAGAAAACCATCACTTTCTTATTTTCGTACTTGGGGATGTTTGGCGAAAGTCAATGTTCCAATTCCTAAGAAACGTAAACTTGGACCGAAGACAGTGGATTGTGTCTTTCTAGGCTATGCTCAGCGGAGCATTTGCTATAGATTTTTAGTGGTTAAATCTGAGATACCTGATATGCATGTTGATACTATTTTGGAATCTCGTGATGCAACATTTTTTGAGAACATGTTTCCTATGAAGGATATGCATATCATTGCTAGAATTTCTTCTGAGATATTTGCTGAACCTAGTACATCTGTTGATCATTCTGAACAACCACATGTTGAGAAAGTCCTTGAGAAGGATGACAATGAATCAGCTCCCAAGAGGAGCAAGAGACAGAGGACTGAAAAATCATTTGGTGATGATTTCATTGTGTACCTTGTGGACAATACTCCCACGTCCATTGCAGAGGCATTTGCATCTCCTGATGCTGATGACTGGAAAGAAGCTGTCCATAATGAGATGGACTCGATTCTTTCTAATGGAACTTGGGAATTATCTGAACGACCCTATGGCTGCAAACCTGTGGGTTGTAAGTGGGTGTTCAAGAAGAAGCTAAGGCCTGATGGTACTATTGAGAAGTACAAGGCACGGCTTGTAGCCAAGGGCTACACCCAGCGCGAAGACGAAGATTACTTTGACACCTATTCACCTGTTGCTAGACTCACCACCATTCGAGTACTACTTTCCCTGGCTGCCTCCTATAATCTTTTCGTTCATCAAATGGACGTAAAGACAGCTTTCCTTAATGGAGAGTTGGAAGAGGAAATTTATATGGATCAGCCTGATGGGTTTGTAGTAAAAGGTGAAGAGAGAAAGGTGTGCAAATTGTTAAAATCTTTGTATGGGCTGAATCAAGCACCTAAGCAATGGCATGAGAAGTTTGACAGAACTTTAACTTCTGCGGGCTTTGCCATTAATGAGGCTGATAGGTGTGTATATTATTGCCATGGTGGGGGCGATAGTGTTATATTATGCTTGTATGTTGATGACATACTGATTTTTGGTACGAGCATGATAGTGATAACTGAGGTCAAGACTTTTCTATCAAAGAGCTTTGATATGAAAGATCTGGAACAAGCTGATGTGATCCTGAACAATAAGTTGATTAGGGATGAGAGTGGGATTACGTTAACGCAATCACACTATGTTGAGATGGTCTTGAGCCGCTTTGGTTATATTGACAGCAAGCCTTCTTCAACACCCTATGATCCCAGTGTGACACTCAGAAAGAACAAAAAGAAACCGAGAGATCAATTAAGATATTCTCAAGTGATCGGTTCACTCATGTACCTTGCGAGCGCGACGAGACCTGATATCTCCTTTGCTGTTGATGCATGTAAAATGCATACATGAACTTTGCACTTTAATTGCTTATATTCCAATCATATTTGCATCATATAAGGGTTATATCAATGTTTTATCATGATTTTGGGAATACTTCATAGTTTTCCCATTTATTTGGAATTAACCCTGCACAGGCAGAAAACCCTAGTTTTGTATTTTAATGTTTCAGGGACCCAAACGTCAACGAAATCACCTGGAAATTTACGGGCGTCAATATTTGGAAGGAAGAAGGACTACGGAAAAAGGAAGCAAGCAAACGGAGACCCGAGGGCCAAACGGGCATGGCCCACGCGGCCACTGTACCAGGCCGCGTGGGACCCACCCGTTCGGGCCTCGTGGCTCCGTTGCCTTCGATCTCTTCTCCACCGACATCGTGTTGACCTAAAAACGCCTATAAAAAAGGTCCCCCGTCGTTCTCTGGAAGGAGCACCGCACAAACACAGAAACACCGAAACGGAGATCAGGAGCTGCAGATTGGAGGGGGAAAACTCCGGCGGGGCGCTGCCGGCGTGGTCTCCATCTCCTCCATCGACTTCTCCACCGTCTCCATGATGAAGAGGGAGTAGTCCACCTCTGGACTATGGGTTTGTGGAAGTAACTTATGTATCTCTCCTCTCTTGAGCTTCACTAATTAGCACCGTATGAGCTGCTGAACATGATTACGGTCACCGTTGTAATACCTTTGTGGTGGATCTTTATGAGTTAATATATGTTTGAGATTGCAATGTTTGTTTCAGTTATGAGTATAGATGCATATTATGTACCCCGTTCTTGTCTACTTGTTTTGATCAAGCATGTTTATGAGAGCGTGTGTGGGGGAACGTGTGCATTAGTTGGAGTAACGGGGAGTGCGGTAAGCTGACAACTTAATATCGCGATGCACTTGGTGTTTACCTTACTTTGTTACCTCACTAGGGATAAATTAAAATACCATGCTACCGGGGATGTGGGCGTGACCATTGCCACTACTCCATGACTAGATCTAGCATGTTCTTATTTTCACTTCATGTCATGATACTTAATGCTATACTCTGAGTTATCTTAATTACCGAGGTGTTATGATTTAGTTCGCATCTTGGTGGAGTATAAGAGAGGTTAATAACCAAAAGATCTCTATGTTAGGACGTGATGCCCATATCTCTAAGTAACTTGTTATCAAACCCTGTGTTGCAATCTCATATGTTAACTGTGTGTTCCATTGTCTACCACTTTATAAAGAGAGAGTGCATTTGTGAAACCATGAACCCCAGTCCATTTTTAATCATAAGAAACACCTTTCCAACACCATATACCACTTTTCTATTTTCAGCCATCATTAAATCCGAAAATACAAAAATACTTTTCATCTTGAATACATCATTTAAAAACCCAAAAATATCATTTATCATTGCATCCACCATCATTGCATATTTATTTCTTGTTTGCATTTCATAACTATCCTGATATCATTCTTACACCTTGTGCTTGACAACCACAGGTGAGGTTGAGGACCAAAACATCTAACCTTGTTTTGTAGGTAACCAAAAGAAGGATAAGAAGATAAATCTACCACTGCAGATTCCCCAAGAGTTCGATATTAAACCCTCGAGTCACCCCTCGTGGGGAAAACTGTCTTCCACTATACTATACACTGTGCACTTGGAGTCTCAACCTAAATCCCGTTATTTGTGCAGGCATCAAGACTTGCTCTTCGGGATCATCAAGACGTTTTCTGGCGCCGTTGCCGGGGAATCGTAGCTGAGAGATTTATCCAAGGGTGTGCATCATCGCATTCATCTCACAACAAAGTCAACGTCACCAACTTGTGCTAACACCTAAGCTTGGGGAGGTTGCACCTACGTGAGCACCATCTTATCCATCTTTACTTACAAAGCAATTTATTTGTTTTGTTAGTGTCATTTCATATCATATCATATTTATTTCAGTTTTGCATAAAAAATTAAAAATACCAAAAAAAACTTGCTAAAATGAATCCTACTGCTGAAATGAACAACTTTGGTCAATACTATGGAGAGTCATTGATGGATTCTTGGTATAGAATTAAGGGCACAAGTAAAAAATGGTGTCATTAAATATACTCCTGCCACTGTGATAAGAAACTTCTATAAAGGTATAGATGGCTGGTCTAAATGTTTTCTAGACTCATTGACTAGTGGAAAATTTGCTTCTGGAAATCCCTCACATGCTAATAATTTGATGGAAAATTTATTTGGGAATTCTATAGAATCCAAATATGAAACTGGGATCAAACAACTAAAAGCTTCTATGGATAGGTCAACTTTATGTCTACAAACTTATGTGGAGGACTATCCTACTAAAAATGATTTGCATTTATTTATCCTTCATACCAAGTCTAGGATGAAAAAGACAAAAAACACTCTTTCAGGAATCTCTTTGAAAATGGAAACAATATTGAACTATGCCAAGTCTAAAAAGAAGTTGACTAGGGAATTGAATGAAAGAATATCTTCTATGCTGGAACCTTTAGATAGGGATATTAAGAATCATGTTGAAGTTGAGGAAGTTAAAATGCTTAATGAAGTCAAGGATCCTTTCCTTGACTTAGAAAATTGTAGGTTGCATGAATTAATATCTACCTTACAAAAATTTGCAAGTGATCCTTCCATCAACACTAACCAAGCAGGTTTTGGTTCTTATATTGCTAATCATGTCTTGAAAGAAAAGATTGCTAGGTACAACAAAGAGGCTATGATACCACCTAAGCTTGGGGATATGTGGATACCTAAGGTACTAGTAACTATTGGAAAAGAGACACACCATGCCATACTTGATCTAGGATCTAGTGTCTCTGTTTTATCTAAAGAACTATATGAAGTGCTTGAATTGAAAAATCTTGAAAAATGCTCTAATGAACTAGCACTTGCTGATGACTCTATTAAACATGCTTTGGGAAAAGTAAGTGATGTTATGGTAGAGTTACATATGACTTTTGTGCCTTTGGATTTTCTAATCATGGACATGGGGAGTAAAACCTCTAGTCCTATTATTCTTGGAAGACCTTTTCTTCGTACCACAGGTGCTATCATTGATTCAAAGGAAGGGAATGTAAAGTTTTAGTTTCCACACAAGAAGTGTATGGAACACTTTCCAAGGAAGAGGGAACCATCAAAGTTCAAGCTCCCTCATGAGCTTCATCTTCAATAAACAACAAGTAAGAAGCCTAGCTATATGACTATAAAGAAAACGCTTTGCGGGAGGCAACCCGGTTATTTTTGTGTGTGATTTTTCTTTGTGTCCTCTTGCTGTAAAAAGAGATTTTGTGTCTAGTTAGGTTCTGGAGTTTTTAATAAAGTGCCAAGTTTTACCCTTTTTGGTTTGAAAAGTTGCTTATAGCGTTCGGAGATTTTATTCCTGCACTAGTCAGTGCACGGTATGATTTTTAATTCTTATTCTGTAACTCCGAATGAGCTCATATTTGAACGGTAGTTGCAACTTTTCATCCTCTGTATGCATGAATGTTTTCGGAATTTTTCGAGAAAGTTTGGTAGGGTAGAAAAATACGTTTTGCTGCTGCTGTTTTTCTGGACAGATTCTGTCCCATTTTGTTTGATGCATGCTTTGAGCTTTTAAGTTGAATCTTTTTGATCCAATTAAATTTATGAGTAGGCATACAACATTATACACTTTCTGGACATGTCATATGAATTTTTTGTTCAAGGATTATATGCAGCAAGGAACCTATTTGTTTATCACTATTAATGCACCTCACAGAAAAGAGATGGGAGAAACGGTGTTTTGAAGTTTTTTCACAGGGATTGGAGGAGATGCACCAAGAGCTATCCAAGGATGGTGAAGACCATAAGCTTGGGGATGTGAAGACAACCCCGCTGGACCTACACACTCTCGGTTTGCACACGTCCAACTTCTGTTTTTCGATCGAAACACTTTATCGCAAAAACTTGGAGCGTCGTTTTTTGTTTTTGTTTGAGTCTTGAGAAACCACCACACTATCCTTGAGAAACCACCACACTATCAATTATATATGAGAGAGCTACTGGAAATATGGGTTGAAATATGTTGGATGCTTTTATAAGATTGGGAACAGGGATGTTTGAGTTGATTTTTAATGATACATATAGTTGCATGATTTATGAGCTTGTTTATGAGTAATAGTTTGCAAATTCTTTTTGTAGAGCTATCACTTATTCATGTTTTGGGGCTGATTGTTATTTTACATGGTTTAACATGGATTAGTTAGTTCTATGGACACTCATGCATGCATCTAGATGGTCAACTTTCTCCCTTTTGCTAGCCCAAAAACTCCAACAAGCAAAAATTTGGATTCTATAGAATCAGCGGCTCAAACTTGCAGTTTTTCTTCATTACCAGGACGGCTGAGCTTGGTGGTATATTATCTGAGGAGTGTATTATTTCTGCCAAACTTTTCATCCAATGGCGACTTGACTCGCCTTCCTTCTGGACGCAACGCTCGAGATCTTCTATATTGCAGAGTCGTTTGCAAGTTCCTTGGAAGTTCTTAACGAAGGCATCCTTCAGTTCCTCCCAAGTATTTATAGAGTTGGGAGGCAAATTTTGCAGCCATATGTGGGCTGCACCTTCTAGCATCATGTTGAGGTACCTTGCACATATTTCCTCTGAGGCGTTCAAAATGCTCATCCCCATCTCGTAATTGTTCAGCCAGGTGGTTGGATCCATGTTGGCGTTGTAGTTTGCCACCTTGCGTGACCCTTTGAAATCTTCAGGAAAAAGTTCCGATCTGATCCTTTCAGTGAAACACGCCGGTCCTTTGAGTCGCGAGGACAGGGCTGTGGGCGCGCCCGCGGGGTTATCTGTGGGCCGCGTTTGCACCACTGGCATATTCGCCTGCGCTTCTGCGACTTGCTCCTGCTGCCTCTGTGCGACTCCTGATACGTTCTCTGGTGGCCTGCTTTGGACGCTTCTTTCTGCTGCAATCCTGTGATTGGCTGGTACGAGGGGCAGCTGTGCTTCGGCTTCCGCCCTATTGGCTTGTTGCAGGACTGCCGTACTTAGCATCTGAATCGCACGCCGCGCCTCAGCATTGACCGGGTCATCGCCTGTTGGTACCATCTGAGTCAAGATATTAGCCGCAGCATACATATTATCGACAGGGTTCTGGTAATGGCCCTGCGGGGTTTGAAACCTCCTTGGTTGTTGCTGGGTCTCTTGATTTGTTGGTACCCTTCCTTCCGAAGTCGTCTGGATTCGCGTTCCCGCGGCTGGAGTGAGCGGGATTTCCACTGTTGGTTGAGTCGCGCGCAGTTGTGTTTGCGGGTCAACCTGTCGTTGAGTCGCAGCCAGCGCGGCTACTCTCTGCCGCTCCTGTTGGATTCCTTGGTTTATCTGATCGAGCCTGCGGCGCTCTTCTTCCATCCTTCGAACCTCATACAGGAGCTCGCCCCTGGCGGCCTCAATTTCTGTTGCACGGAGGGCGGCGTTCGTGGCTGACACGGGGACAAGAAGTGGGTTGCTTGGGGGTGCCGATGCCTCGGTTTCTCCAGCAGTTCCTGATGCGCCTGCTCCTCCGGTCGTGTAAACCGCGACTTGCGCCGTCTCTCGATCTGGTGATAATGCGATTTCTGGTGGGTAACCCCAGCAACTTTCTTCAAAGGCAGGTATAATGGACCCAAACTCTTGCGAGTCCATGCTTTCCACGGATTCTTCCCCATCATCGGCGACTTCTTCTACTGAATCGCCTTCTTGGACCGATCTAATGGACCTGCCACCGATGAAGCCAACGAAGACGTTGATGGATCCAAACGGGATGACGTGGCCGGTCTCCAAGTAATCTGCTTCCGGCCCCCAGCTTGAATCGTCGATGAGGGGTGTGCCATTGACCGTGATGATACGGCCAACAACAAGATCTTCAGCTCCCTTCATGGTCCTGCGCGGAACGTGACGCGCTTGACCGCAGGCCCCACGGTGGGCGCCAACTGTCGTGGGTTTGTCACGTCAGGTGTCATGGATGACTTCGTAGGTGTGGGATTACGCGAGTCAAGCATCTCCGAGCTTGGGATCACAGGAACAAAGATCAACACAGATTTACCCAGGTTCGGCCCCCTCAATGTGAGGTAAAAGACCAACTTCCTGCCTACCCTAGATTGGTATTGATATGATAATCGAGGTGTTACAATGGAGGCGATCCGATCTGGTACTCGCTGTATGAGCTAGGGTTTAGGGCTTGATAGTTTGACCCTCTCTAAGTCCTGCGAGTCCTCTTTATATACACAGAGGCTCGTCAGGTTACCAGAGTTCTACACGAAGCCTGATTATCTTTCTTGTCTTCCAAGGCAAGTTTGCACCGACCTTCTGGAACTTTCCTTTATCGAGTCGCGATGCGAGATTGGCCCATCTTTCACGTGGCCCATCAATGATAGCGCAGCCTTAAGTCGCGGGTTAATCATTCCCCCGACAGCTGGTTCGTAATGAACAGGAATTTCTGACAGCGATGGTTGATGGGACTCAACATGAGTTTGAGCATTCCCTGCTGTCGGTGATGGTTCATAATGCACAGGAATTTGGGCAGTATGCGAACTAGTTGCTTCACTACTCTCCCCCTTCAAAACTAACGACAGTAGGACTTCTGGTTTTGTGCCACGGCATTTGCATGACGCTAGCCAAGAAACCCACTGCTTTGTCCGGTCAAGCGGCAACAACTCCCAGTAAATATTTGTCCGGGATTTGGTCCATAGCGATTGAATCCTAACCGTCCAGAAATTAGGATCGTAACCAAAATTCACCGTGAAATAGCACTGGA
The DNA here is from genome assembly GCA_947311845.1 of Poa pratensis. Classification (NCBI taxonomy): domain Eukaryota; kingdom Viridiplantae; phylum Streptophyta; class Magnoliopsida; order Poales; family Poaceae; genus Poa; species Poa pratensis. The sequence continues at coordinate 12,064,482 of CAMZMU010000037.1, forward strand.
CAGCGCTAATTTCCACTTTCTCTGGCTCTGTCAACTGAATCTCCAAATTATCAAATTCACGAAGATCAACCCCAGACTCAGTTGCACGGACTGTACCGGCACCGTAGTGCACTACAATATGTACCACTTCCATTACCTAGACAAATTTTTGGCATCGTCAAATACTACACACCGGATATATCTAAAAATTACAACCACCACTAATATTAATCCGGATCAAAATATACAATATATCTAACCGACAAAATATATCTACACTGCTAATATTAATCCTAATAAAATTATGCGATATATCTAACCGACGAAATATATCTACACTCTGAATATTAATCCTAATAAAATTATACGATATATCTAACCGACAAAATATATCTACACTGCTAATATTAATCCGAATCAAAATATACAATATATCTAACCGACAAAATATATCTACACTCCGAATATTAATCCTAATAAAATTATACGATATATCTAACAGACAAAATATATCTACACTGCTAATATTAATCTGAATCAAAATATACAATATATCTAACCGACAAAAATATATCTACAATGCTAATATTAATCCTAATAAAATTATACGATATATCTAACCGACGAAATATATCTACACTAATGCAAACAAATATTTATACATCTACCCACAAACTATATTCAAATTTAACCAAAAATTTTTAGGGATTAGGGTTTACCCTTGATGCGTGTCTAGCTCCCGCTGTCCGGCTTCAATCTAGCACCACCAGCACTGCATCAAGCCTCTCCTTGCCCAACAACAGCATGCAGCACCACTATCCACCATTGTTGACCACCATTGCTCCACCTCCACACCCCCAAACGCCTCCACAAAGAGCTAACCCATCAACAGATCGGGGATGCCCCAACCCTCCTCTCCACTATTTCTTGATTCTGTGGGTTTGTAGGGATTTTTTAGGGATAAGATTCGGTGCTATTTTCGTTGGAAATGGAAGAACAGAAGAGGAGAAGGAGCAGCTCGAGCGAAGGAAGAAGAAAGAAGAAGAAAGAAGGCCGAGCCGGGCGTGGCGTCGTTATCCCCAGCTTTCGGCGGCGCCCGTGCCGAAAGTGGCTTTCGGCCGCGCCCACGCCGAAACAAGGTGGGCCCCGCCTGCCGCCGCACCTGCGCCCATGCAGATCATCACGGGCCGTGCCGACACAGCGCTTTCGGCCCTGCCCCTGCCGAAACTGACCTTTCGGCGTAGCCCGTGCCGATAGAGGCTGCTTTCGGCGTGGCCACTGCCGACGCCGCGCTAAAACTCAAATATTTCAAAACGCGTGCTATTTTCCGAATTTCAATTTAAAAAAAATTATTAAAAAAAAAATTCGTGGATCGACCGAGTCCGGCGCCTGCGTTCAAAACCTGGATGCTGCACTTTATTGGCAAAGGATCCGACATCGTGTCTTGTGACAATGCCGTTCTGATCATGCCATGGCATGGTGTCGTAGATTGTATTGTAGTAGCACAGGGAGACGTACTGTGAAGGGTGTGATAGGACTAAACCACAGTGGTACGCACGTTCATACATAGAGAAACACGTCCGAGAAGAGACATCAAGTCTCCACGGTTCTTTCAGGGGATCGATCCAGTGCATTCCTAATAGGGACAGGGATCCAGTGACATGCAAATGGCATGTCAAAACGTAACATGCGCCCATCTATCCACCGTTCACACTCTATCCAACGGTGGAGGTTAACCCAAAAGTTGAAGTCAAAATTCAAACATTTCAGGAATTTTTGAAATAATTCTAGTAAATCATACATGGTCCGATTTGTATTCTGAGAGAGTTTCGCTTCATTTGGACAACCCGTTTATGAGTTAATAGCCTTTTAAGTTTGAAACATGAAAAGCTATTTAAAAATTAACCAATTATCGAAATGAAGCGAAACTCTCTCAGAATTACTAGAATTATTTCAAAATTTTATGAAATGTTTGAATTTTGACTTCAACTTTTGGGTTAATCTCCACCGTTGGATAGAGTGTGAACAGTGGATAGATGGGCGCATGTTACGTGGTGACATGCCATTTGCATGTCACTGGATCCCTGTCCAACTCCTAATAGGACATCGGCCATGTCTGTGTCACTGTGTGCTTACGAAATGGCTACCCGTGCTGGCCGGCTCGGACTAGGCCTACCTCGGACCCGAGCGCAGTAGCATGCATGCACATACACATCGAACAGTTCCGACGTGAAAGCTAGCGAACTATAGCTCTAGCGCGGTCACAGCACGGCGACATGTAGATCTCGATCGATAGGGTGGTCACTGATGGCGAGAGAGCACTGGCCAGGAAAGAGAGGCCCCGATTAACCATCCTCGGCAAGCATGCATGCAGATGCAGCTAGCGTCTCGGGCAGACAGACAGACGCCGGCCGCTCGTTTCAGAGCTGGTTTTTAGTGCAAATTGTTTCTTGTGTCTGGACTCTGGAGTGTGCACTGTTCGGCCCCCCATCCACCCCGGCCGGCCGCGCCATGATATCACGGCCACCTCTCCCCCGTGTGAGGGAGCTGCGCCTGCGTGATTGATTGCCACATTTTCCATTTCCAGTTCCGGTGTCATTTTGTACCTGGGGGTTGTGACATGGACACGGGGATGGGGGCGGGGAGGGCCGGGATGGAGACGGATCAGGAGGGGCTCAACCTCAGCCTGTCGCTGCAGCAGCAGCAGTCGCCGTCGTTGCCTCCGAGGTTCCAGGCGGTGTTCGCCTGCTGCTACTGCCCCAGGAAGTTCAGGAGCTCGCAGGCGCTCGGCGGTCACCAGAACGCGCACAAGCAGCAGCGCGACCAGGCCAGGCGCGGCCGGGACGCCACCACGGCACTGACGCTAGCGGCGGCGCCTGGAGACCAGCAAGGTAAGAGCGCCGTCATCTACGACGGCAACGACAGCGTTCCGACGAGCTCTACGGTTCCAGATGCCGGCCCCACCGACGCTAGGATGTACCGTCATCGTCAGCAGGTCGTCGTCTCAAGTGCTCCGGGAGGTGCAGCCTCGTCCGGATCCGGTGCGGGGAAAAGCAACGAGGAGCTCGCGGATGAGATGATTGACCTGTCCCTGAAGCTATGATCCATCGACGCAGGGGCAATATGAGCACCCAGCTAGCAGGTTGCCCCAGCACCCAGCTAGCAACCGATCACCTCTCACTACAGGAATGGCCACCTGTGCCGACGGCCGAAGCCCGTCGGCAAAGGTCCAAAAGCCGTCGGCACACCCCTATGCCGACGGCCCCCGTCGGCACAGGGTGGTCGGCATAGGGCCTTGTAGGCACAAGCCACCTGGCCGTCGGCACAGGTATAAACCGTCGGCACAGCTTTTGCCGACGGCCAGAAACGCACCGTCGGCACCTTGTTGTCGGCACAGCGGCGCGTGGGTCCCACACTGGCCGGGCCAGGGGTAGGGGTCTGTGCCGACGGCCAAACCGTCGGCACAGACCTGCCACGTGGAGGCAACTGGGCGCTCCTGGGATGAGCCTGTGCCGACGGCATTACCGTCGGCTCTGTGCCGACGGCAATGCCGTCGGCACAGGTTTGTCCCAGAATTTTTTTTATCCAGCAGCTCGTTTTTTGCAGCAAAAATAGCAGAAAAAATAATAATAAATCACGACAAATTCACAACAAACAAGATCACACAGTGGCTCCATCTATTGATCACAATGGATGACAAAATGTATATCATCAAGTACCCATCATCAAGTATATCATCAAGTCTAGACGCCCAAAATCCCTACATCTATTGCGGCGGCGGCGACGGCGACGGGGTGAGCCCCATATCTCCCCGGCTGATAAGGGGTGAGCGTCGGATCACCGCAGCAGAAGCACCGGAAGTAGGCGAATCGCCGGAAGCACGAGGAGAAGCTGAAGCACCGGGAGAAGGACCATCGCTATGTATCGGTGTGGTGCGATGCGAACCCGTCGAGGAACTAGGAGAAGCAGAAGGATCAACGTGTGGGTTCTCCGACGAGCCTCCCGTTTCCTACATGTTTGAGCAAGAGTTAGCAACTGCGAGGCAAAGGAAAGCAGTAACCAGTGGTTTGGGATCAAACTTACCGGGGTTCTTTTGTAGAAGGAGAGAGCGAACACGTCCCTCGATGGCATCCGTGGAGTCGGACCCGGCTCCGGAGGCTCCTCCATAGGAGGGGCTACCCGCACTCCAGTGGTGAAAAAGTTCAGCACCGACTGCAAGATAGTTCAGATGTCAGGTGTTGCAAAAATGAAGGTGCAAACTAGGGAAGTGGGACTTGTCATATTTGACAAAAGTAAAGGTTAAAACTTACAGCTCGGAACAACTTTTGATACTCGGTCCAAGGCTTATTCTGCTCCTCCCACTTGGCAAAGGCCACCTCATACTGCGCATGAGCGGCAGCGTAGGCTTCCTCAAAATCGGGCTACAATTTCGAAAATAATGAATCTCGTCAACTTAGCGATGCAAGAACGAATGTCGGAAAGAGGATGCAAAAAAACTTACATCGATGGAAGTGGATCGACGAGGCTGTGGACGAGGCGGGATCAGTGGGCTGTTGTCAGGGAGAGTAGCTTTTGCCTGCGTGAAGGTCATGGCAGGCCTAACCACCTTATTAAGAGTGCGATTACGGCCATGCGGCCTTCCGTGCCCCGAGAGGACCACCGCCCTGCATCGCGAAAAGAATTGTTATTCATACCAAGTAGAAACATGCGGTGAAAATAAATGCACGTTGTTCCATGTATATATATACCGACCTCTCGTCGACCTCCTCGCTCAAGGGGTCATCCACCCATGGGTTCAAACCCATGAACGTCGTGCAGTAGCTGTCCACGGCCTCCTCGGATCCGCCGTAGTACTCAGGAAGCTGTGGCTGAGGCTTCTTGAGATCGGGCTTCTTTTCCCTCATCTTCTTCCACGCACGCAGGTGGGAGCTTACCGTCCCAGTATCGGCGTCCTGCATCACGAAAAGAAATGTTATTCATACCAAGTAGAAACATGCGGTAAAAATAAATGCACGTCGTTCCATGTAAATATATACCATCTTATCCTTAAAGAGGAAGTGGTTGCGGTTTCCCGCACTGTGTGTTCCCTCGGAGCCTCGGTTTGCCTTGTTCCGCTGGCTCACGGCGCTGAAATCCTCGTCTTCCCCGACCCACCTCCTAACCAACGCATCCCATGCGTCTTCTTTGCGGTCGGCCCAGTCGGGCATAACCTGAAAATGCAATTCAAGAAGAGCTAAGTGCAATGGCAACTTAGCAGCAATATAGAATTCCATTGACAATGTACTTACCGAAATGTACTCCTCCCTTGTCATCTCCGCTGCATTCTTGGCATTATCCGCCTTCTTGGCCCTCTTGCCCGTCTTCTCAAAGGCAAAGTCATTGGCGGATGTAAACTTTTGGTTGTAGAATTGCTGCCGTGTCAACCTCACACAATGAGCATGCAAAATGCTAGACGCAGCTTGCTGGTCCAGCACACGATAAAACCGCTTCAACCATGCATAAAAAAATTGTGAGTCATGAGTTATCACGGTGGGGTCATTAACTATGAACGGAATTCGGAAAATATGTGTTACCCAAAAAGTGGTGATCACGGCGTCAGCAGCTGTCTCGAACGGTGGGGACGGCGCAGCCTCGTAGTCCGCCCATTTCGTGGCTAACTTCGCCTCGTCGTCGGGCCCTGTCTGGTACAAGCCTGGCCAATATTTCCTGATCAGAGCTCCAAGCATGCTGCCAGGAGTGCGAAAAATCTTAGGGCATGTCCATGTCCATGAACTGCACAATAAGTAAACATTAGTACATATGCCAAATTGTGAGGACCAAAATGAAATTCATGTTCAAAATTACAAAACTAGTACACTTACTCAACGCCATGAGGCTCAATGAGGGTTTTCGCCTCCTCGGTCTTAGGCCAGTATTTTTCCTCGGGGACTCCTGCTTCGCCACGCATCTTCTTCCGCTTCGGCGCCGCCTCCACCTCCACCTCGTCCTCCACCTCCAGCTCTAGCTGGTTCTGGGAAGCCACGTCGCCTGAAGCGGAGGGCAACTCAGAATCCAAGTCGCCAGAAGCGGAGGGTGGGTGCTCCACGTCTCCTCCACCTCGCCCTCCACCTCGCCTCCACCTCGCCCTCCACCTCGCCCTCCACCTCGTCCTCCACCTCGTCCTCCACCTCGTGCACCCTCGTCCGCGGCGTAACGCGAGGTGGTAGGTCGTCCACTCCGTGTAAGGTTAGACTTCTGTGCCTTCAGCGTACTAAGCAAGGTAGCTGCGCTTTCCTTGCCCTGACTCATATTGTTCAATCAACTGCATTGAGAAACAATAAATATTAGCACACAAGTATGACAACATTAATATTGAAGCAAATAGTAAACTAAAGAACAAAAAAGTAAAAGAGAGGAAGAAAAAGAGAAAAAGAGAGGAAAATAAAGTGCTTCCAAATTCATTTACTTGCACTTCTAAAACTTGAATCTGTCCAGAAATCACTATACCACTCAAATCTATCCAGAAATACATCTATAAATGACTAAAGCACAAAATTATGCAATAAATCATTCTTATGTTACTAGACAGCTACTTGGTGCTGCCTAGAAACTTCTAAATCATTTATACCTGCAAGCACAACACATCCAAAATAATTCTTGTCCATCTACAGCTTGAGAACAAGCAAGGAAATAATCTATACCACCTAAAACAGCAAGAAAACATGCTAATCCAAGCTATTCTACCTAGTAAGACAACAAGTAAATCTATCAAATTATTCTTATTACATGATCTGGATATCTTCTATACTAAAATCCACAACACCAGTGGCACCACAATGAACAATCCACATGATTCCATGCAAGAGTTCATCAGCTGGATGAACTGGAGCAGTACCATGATCATTTCTAGGAATAAATCCTAATCATTTCTATACCGAGAGCTAGAGGAATCCAGAGAGAGGAGAGGAAGAGAGGTAGTGGTGAATCATACCTGACGTCCGCCGTCCGCCGTCGGGCTCTGGCCGTGGCAGTGGAGGTCTGGAGGAGCAGGTCCGGCCGTCCGCCGTCGGGGTCTGGCCGCGCCGCCGCGGTGGAGGGGGATGCGGGAGGGTCTGGCCGCGCCGCCGCGGTGGAGGGGGGATGCGGTGGAGGGAGGAGGAGGTGGAATGGGGGGATGCGGTGGAGGGTGGACGCCGGCGAGCAGGCCCGGCCGCGCCGCCGCGGTGGAGGGGGGAGGGTCGCCGGTGGTGCGGTGGAGGGGGGAGGGGGAGGGTCGCCGGTGGTGCGCTGGAGCCAGCGGGCGGTCGATTTGGATTTGGGTTCGATTTCGTTTCGGCCGGCGCGTGCCCTGTCTAAAAGAGACAGAACCTGTGCCGACGGCTTTGCCGTCGGCATAGCCTTTTCCTTTTTTTTAATTCCATTTAAAAAAGAGACAGCACCTATTTGCTATAAATTTTAATTCCATTTTTTTATTCCATTTAAAAAAGAGACAGCACCTATTTGCTATAAATTTTAATTCCATTTTTTTAATTCCATTTAAAAGAACCATTTTCCATTTTTCGAGTGCGAAAAATGGGTTTTTTTGTGAAGCAGCAACCACAAATATGTTGCAAAAATTGGGTCATGCATTTTTTGAGTACACTAGACCATGTTATATTCACAAATAACCAAAGTGTTGGCTGTGAAAAGGTTTCCATGCTCCTCTTTTGAAAATGACAAATTCCTGCCGATTCAGCTGGAAACGGGTAAAATTTGAACTGCAGGTGCATCGTAGTTTAGTCATGATTTTTGGGAAAAATCATTTTTAGGTACACAACTACCTATTTCATCAGAGATATACAAAGAGTTTCTCAATATTCAACCCCTAGCTACGAACGGTCGTGCCCGCCATCTTGACTTCTTCCTGAAACCGGCATAGAAAATTCTACAAAATTGACGAAAAATCAAAATGGTGTAAGACCTTCGCGTGGTGTCATTATATATGACCTAGTATCCACCAAAAATAATAGACTTGGAATACCAAAGTTCTGTTGAAAATGTTTTCAAAGGAACGAGCTATCTCCTACGAACATTCTAGGGTTTCGGGCCAAATGACGGGTGTTTTGGCCACATCCATGGCATAGTTTGCTAAAATGTGCCCATCTTCCACACAAACATGCATATTGGAAGCATGAACAATGTTTATGGAGGAAGTTTTCATATTTATTAGAAAAAAAAACCATTTTCCATTTTTCGAGTGCGAAAAATGGGTTTTTTTGTGAAGCAGCAACCACAAATATGTTGCAAAAATTGGGTCATGCATTTTTTGAGTACACTAGACCATGTTATATTCACAAATAACCAAAGTGTTGGCTGTGAAAAGGTTTCCATGCTCCTCTTTTGAAAATGACAAATTCCTGCCGATTCAGCTGGAAACGGGTAAAATTTGAACTGCAGGTGCATCGTAGTTTAGTCATGATTTTTGGGAAAAATCATGACTACAACTACCTATTTCATCAGAGATATACAAAGAGTTTCTCAATATTCAACCCCTAGCTACGAACGGTCGTGCCCGCCATCTTGACTTCTTCCTGAAACCGGCATAGAAAATTCTACAAAATTGACGAAAAATCAAAATGGTGTAAGACCTTCGCGTGGTGTCATTATATATGACCTAGTATCCACCAAAAATAATAGACTTGGAATACCAAAGTTCTGTTGAAAATGTTTTCAAAGGAACGAGCTATCTCCTACGAACATTCTAGGGTTTCGGGCCAAATGACGGGTGTTTTGGCCACATCCATGGCATAGTTTGCTAAAATGTGCCCATCTTCCACACAAACATGCATATTGGAAGCATGAACAATGTTTATGGAGGAAGTTTTCATATTTATTAGAAAAAAAAAACCATTTTCCATTTTTCGAGTGCGAAAAATGGGTTTTTTTGTGAAGCAGCAACCACAAATATGTTGCAAAAATTGGGTCATGCATTTTTTGAGTACACTAGACCATGTTATATTCACAAATAACCAAAGTGTTGGCTGTTAAAAGGTTTCCATGCTCCTCTTTTGAAAATGACAAATTCCTGCCGATTCAGCTGGAAACGGGTAAAATTTGAACTGCAGGTGCATCGTAGTTTAGTCATGATTTTTGGGAAAAATCATTTTTAGGTACACAACTACCTATTTCATCAGAGATATACAAAGAGTTTCTCAATATTCAACCCCTAGCTACGAACGGTCGTGCCCGCCATCTTGACTTCTTCCTGAAACCGGCATAGAAAATTCTACAAAATTGACGAAAAATCAAAATGGTGTAAGACCTTCGCGTGGTGTCATTATATATGACCTAGTATCCACCAAAAATAATAGACTTGGAATACCAAAGTTCTGTTGAAAATGTTTTCAAAGGAACGAGCTATCTCCTACGAACATTCTAGGGTTTCGGGCCAAATGACGGGTGTTTTGGCCACATCCATGGCATAGTTTGCTAAAATGTGCCCATCTTCCACACAAACATGCATCTTGGAAGCATGAACAATGTTTATGGAGGAAGTTTTCATATTTATTAGAAATTATAGCCACTAGTCTACATCTTTATTTAATCCATAATACATCACAAATAATGTAACTAACTTCTGAGCCGTTGGATCAGCGGTGTGTTTCTTTCGCTTGATCCAACGACTCCCAAGCTCTCGAAGGAAACACACGATCCGCGTACTTGTTCCTGATTGGCTAGCTGGAGGGAGTCACTCGAAAGGGCTTGTGAGCTGTAGTATGCCCAATCAGGAAGAAGCACACGGATCGTGTGTTTCCTCCCAGCGCTTCTGAGCCGTTGGATCAGCGGTGTGTTTCTTTCGCTTGATCCAACGACTCCCAAGCTCTCGAAGGAAACACACGATCCGCGTACTTGTTCCTGATTGGCTAGCTGGAGGGAGTCACTCGAAAGGGCTTGTGAGCTGTAGTATGCCCAATCAGGAAGAAGCACACGGATCGTGTGTTTCCTCCCAGCGCTTCTGAGCCGTTGGATCAGCGGTGTGTTTCTTTCGCTTGATCCAACGGCTCCCAAGCTCTCGAAGGAAACACACGATCCGCGTACTTGTTCCTGATTGGCTAGCTGGAGGGAGTCACTCGAAAGGGCTTGCGACCCTATATATAGCCCACCTCCTCAGACAGGTTACTCACTCACACAAAACATTCCAGCGTCACTCGGAGAGGCATCTTTGGGCAACCAGCGGCAAGACGTCTCTGATGACCTGTGACCGTTCCAAACGGTTGCAGATCATCAGAGATGTCTTGCCGTACGGTTGTAGAATATCAGAGACGTCTTGCCGGACGGTTGTAATCATCAGAGATGTCTTGCCGGATCGAAGTGACCCTCAAACACAAAACATTCGGGTTCCCTAGCTATGCCCGACACTGAATGCAACGACATTCGACCGTGAATCAGTGTCGGGCTGTAGCTAGGAGACACCGTGTGTTTTGTTGCCCAATGAGGAAGAAGCACACGGATCGTGTGTTTCTTTCGAGCGCTTGTGAGCCGTTGGATCCAGAAGAAGCACACGGATCGTGTGTTTCCTTCATGTGCTTCTGAGCCGTTTCCCGCCCAAATATTTCCCGCCACCGTTTCCCGCCCAAATATTTCCCGCCACCGGTAGTTCTATATAACCCAGTCGAAGGTAGGCATGGTACTCACTTGAGCGCAAGCATGGTGTGTATTGGTCCTTGCGAGAAGTGTGTGTCTGGGTTTCACATTTCCGCATCCGAGCATCTCGCTAGGCTGTCAAGCAATTTGAAGGTAGATGGTAGGGTAGTTCCAATTGAAGAAATTTTGCACACTGAGAGTCATCTCGCTTCACTCGGGGCGAAGCTATGCCGCGATGGGTTTCCGTATAGAACCCCGCTCCAAATTCGTGCAGAAATGCTCAGGCTTGCAGATAAGTTTGACAGGAAAGTTACGAATAGTCCGTTCTACCGAACTGAAGCTGACCGTAATTCGTACGGTCGTTCCTGTCTCTGGGTAGTTGACAGCGATGATGACGACGATTTCATGCCGTCGTCAAAGTAAAGGAGGGTTGAAGCACTGAGCAAGAAGGCTGAAGCTTTGTCCAAGGGCAAAGGCAAGAAGGCAGAATCTTCGTCAAAGGGCAAGGGTGGCAGCACACGCACGGCATAGGGTGGAGAAATTTGTTAGTTGTTCGTGATTGTTGTAATTTGTTCTACATGCATGTTTACTTGTTTCTTAGTCAATTATGTATCGGCGGTTCAAGAATGTGTAATTTATGTTGTCACTGTAATTTGCATGGTTTGTTTAATATCAATGCGAAAAGTAGTTCAAAGGGGGTAGAAAAGTAGTCGAAAGGCCGGTCACACCTCGGAGTCCCGAGATCAACAGAATCTTGGGCACACTAAAATCTTGCAAACTTACACTAAAACCATGCAGAAGCAAAAATTCCTAACGTTTTCGTCTACCCCCATAGACATGCGTCGAAAGGGGGTAGCCCAGTGGAATTTTTTGCTTGGCTGTGTTAGGTTAGGCCATGGGAAGGTGACAAACATCAACATTAACAAATTGCAAGAGATTGTTGACAAGGGAGACTGTTTGACCTATAGAGATGAAATCCTCTCATCTTGGTCTTCTTATTGACCCAAAGAGCGACTCCTCGGTGTCAAAAGTAGTTCAACAACTTGGTTTTGTGGGTCTGCAGCTCTACCGTGAGGGAAAATTCTACTCAAGCCAACTTGTGAAGGATTGTTTCTCAAATTTTGTGAATAGACACCCACCAATTGGACGACGCAATAGACACCCATCTATGTACATAAAAATGAATAAAAATGGTAGACGCCTGTGCCGACGGCTTTGCCGTCGGCACAGAGTGCCGTCGACGTCACCTCATATGCTGTGCCGACGGCCTCCTGTGTCCCGACGGTGGCCGTCGGGAAAGAATGTCTGTGCCGACGGCCGTTTCTGTGCCGACGGACTTGTCGACGGCTGGTCCTGGTTCGCCCCTGTGCCGACGGCCCCGATAAATAGCCGTCGGCACAGATAATGGCCGTCGGCACAGTTCGCCATTCCTGTAGTGTCTTCCGTTTGGTTCATTTCCTGGCGTCATTTCTTGTGTGTCCATTTCGTTTCTGCTATGCCTTATCAGGTTAGTTATTGTTGGCGGTTCTAGTTTGGGCTTGACACTGTACTCCATCTTTAGATATCGCCATGCATGGATTGTTAAGTAGTTACATTAGCTGATCTGTGACGTTGCTTTCAGTAATCTACTGCTGGTTGCATGCAAATATTTTGTCCTAGAATAGACGATGCTTTTAAAAGTAAGACTGAACTCCACTTTTTACCTTCTAGTTAAGTATTTGTGACAATAATTACCCCATCTAGTGAAAAATCATCTAGATTACCAATTTTAAAAAACTTTGGACACTCCTTTTCAAATGTATTTCCGTTGGGATCCTCATATATCGGATAGGAAACACAACTCGCTCACACCCGAAAATAGCAGCATATTCAGCTTCATTCGTTTGCGCCTCGCCGAAAAAGTTAATTTTCAGCCCGGAATATCCTCAAACGCGCATGGTACTAATTTGAGGTTCTTGGCCTTTTCCAAATCATGATCCATCAAAAGAATGTTGTTGTCGCCTTGTCGGCATACTGTAGGATGGATAGACCATCATCAACGAGATGCGACACGACCCCAAAAATTTGGCCATCCACTTATGCCCGTTCAGTAAGTATAGCGAGCATATCCGCGAAATATTAAACAAAATCGGTGAAAGTGGGAAAGCCTTGGCGAAGCCCTTTCGTTGTCTGGAAATAGCGTATGGTATCTTCGTTAAACTTGATAGCCACACTTCCTCCTGACACATACTTCTCAATCCACTTACACCAAATAGGAGAGAATCCTTTCATACGTAGCGCGGAAAGAGCCATTTTATTTTATCATATTATTTTTTAAATCGCACCATTTAGATTTTTTGATACAAACTGTTTCATGCAAAATGACTACTCCATTAAGAATACTTCTACCTTGCACGAATGCCGATTGATATGGTCGTACCACATTGTCAACAAGTTTAGCTATCTGCTGATTTGATTGGTTATTAACCTTAGTCTCATGTTAAGTTCAATAGTTATAAGAGGTTACCTTCTCTTTTCTTTATTGTAACCTCCACTTGTGTTTGCCTCTCACCCACGAAGGAATTGACGCAAATTGTGAATTTTATTATTCCATCGTTGGATCAGCATGATTCCTTTGACAGGTCATACCCAGATTGCGTGAACTCGGTAAAAATGCCATCTCGGCAGCCAATCGAATTCAAATTTGAACTGGCGATGTTTACCGGTAAAAGGTGATACACCAGAGTTAAGTAGTAAAGCGGCATGATCCGACAAAGATTCAGTTTTGTCGAGGGCATGGCCAGAGACCATAGGAAACTTCAATTACCATTCAGTTGTCACAAGTACCTGTCAAGCTTCTCAAAAGTCGGAAATGGCAGAATTATTTTCCCAAGCATATTGTTGGTAAGACCACACTACCTCTTTCAAGTCAAAACTGTCAATTACAGCATTGAAAAGAAAGGGACCCCAAACTATCAAACCTATTTATTATTTTTATCTTGCTGATATTCTAGGTATTAAAAGTCCCCGCCAATATAATCCACATAAGATGCAGGATATGTCTACAACAATTTATCACTTCTTTTAGGATGCCTTAAGGCTATCATTGTGCATCGCCATAAACTTCCACTAGGCTCTACTTAAAATTGTCAACCTTATTGTCATGAACGAAACCATCTTTTTCCGCGTTATCTAGTTCGGTTAGTTTTGGTAAAATAAAAATAAAAATTGGAGACCTTGAAGGGTCGCGGGTAGGCTACGCTAGCGCAAATCAAAATTTTCTACCGCAACAACCAAGGAACTGCTGCAGTTATAGATCACGGGATTACCACTAGACGCGCTGTGCCGTGCCGAAGTCGGTGAAGCGAGTCGGGGCAGGGTAGACGTACAATCCTCTCCGATCCAGTCGCTCCCTCGAACAGCTCCCACGAACAGCTCCTCTCGGCGGTTCGTCCAAGTGCTCCAAGCATAGCACCTCTATCGGTATCCACACGTACGGCGTGGAGGCGCCGCTCGCCGGACTGCTAGGTCCGCGCGGGCAGCAGGGGTGTGGGGAGACGGTGGCTGGGTGGATTGTGGTGCGGAAATTGACAACCCTAAAACGTCCAGCCTCCTCTCCTTATGTAGACCTCCCCATATTGGGCTGCCTCAACCGAAGCCCATTCTGGAGCCTATTCCAGCCCAATCTCGGATCCAATCCGAATTCTGCCTTCACTGCCTTAAGTGTGTGACCCTATAGGTTCACGCACGTTGAGAGATGACACGAGTACACCTACTCGGCCAATAGTTGGTAGCGGCTTCTAGCAAAACGTGCCAACTCCCAAACGCACATAAAGATCGTATCGGACGAACCATCACAATGTTTATGTCATTCCCTTTGCCTCACGATATTAGGTCAAGCCTCCAACTGACCTCTCTTTCTCGATTCTGTGATTCGGAATCCCATACTAGGTTAACCCTTAAACTTATGTAGCACGGCCATGCATTTCTGGATCCAATCACTCGAGGGGCCCAGAGAAATATCTCTCTCAAGAAGAGAGGGGCAAATCCCATCTTGACTGACCATGCTCCGCAGCATGTTTCACGACAAACCCGTAAGCTACCTTTATAGCTACCCTTTCACGGTGTAGCGTTTGATAGCCCCAAAGTAGGTCGATTCACATCTCGGGTACATGCGACAATCTCAGGTCTAGGGACAAGGCATACACATCATGTAGAGAGAGAACTATGAACATTGTTGCATCGTCTCAAGGTGGGTCAGTCCAACTCTATGTTCATAACATAAGTCCACATTACTGGTTTGACATCTCCATGTCTATGACTTGTGAAACATAGTCATCAACCAATACATGTGCTAGTCTAATATTCAAGTGTGTCCTCACATGAAGTCTGACTAGGGACATATTTAGAATAACCATACAAGTAATGAGTTTCACAAACAAGTCACGTACTTGCCAATCAATACAAAGACATTATTCAAGGCACATTATTATAAATCATGGATACATCGAAATATCATCATCTCTATGATTGCCTCTCGGGCATATTTCCTACAGACCTGTCCATCGTTCAAGTTACATATGGTTTAGTTTATTAATTTCACTCCTAGATTCCAACAAATTACTTCCAACAGTGACTTCGAACAAGTGAAAAAAAAATGGGACCCCTAAAAAAAAATTAGAAGCCATACCTTCGTCGAAGTCTAAGTTTCTTGCATCAGTCCTCTGCACCGCTTTATCAATGGAATCCTCGTCGGTGTCGGACGAACCATCACCAGACACTCCATGACGCACATTACAGCGGAGATGATGAGTAACAGGAGATGGCGCATCCAAGCGTGTCGATGAAGGAAGCATCAGATTACCAGATAAATCATCACCAGCAGAATTATTTTCCCAAGCATATTGTTGGTAAGACAACACTACCTCTTTCAAGTCAAAACTGTCGATCACAACATTGAAAAGAAAGGGACCCCGAGCTATTAAACCTATTATTATTTTTATCTTCCTGATATTCTAGGTATTAAAATCCCCGCCAATATAATCCACATAAGATGTAGGATATGGCTACAACAATTTATCACTTCTTTTAGGAAGGTTGCCTTAAGGCTATCATTGTGCAACGCCATAAACTTCCACTAGGCTCTACATAAAATTGTCAACCTTATTGTCATGAACGAAATAATCTTTTTCCCCGTTATCTAATTCGGTTGGTTTTGGAAAAAAAATGGAGATATGTCCATCGGTCAAGTTCCATATGGTTTAGTTTATTAATTTCACTCCTAGATTCCAACAAATTACGGGCAAGACTTGGGTAGGATCTCACCCTTAGGTGAGATCGTAGGATCAACTTTTTTTGAAAATTCAAAACATGTCGAAAAATTCCGAAAAAAATAGACAACACGCATCTATGTTACATATGCAACGTCAAAAATTGGCAGCTCAAAACTCGACCTACAGTTAGAGAAACAAAAATGGTAAACCACACTGTGAATAGTGTCCAGATCTGAGTGACACTATTCACACCGAAATTTCTCTTTTTTGTTTCTCTAACTGTAGGTCGAGTTTTGAGCTGCCAATTTTTGACGTTGCATATGTAACATAGATGCATGTTGTCTATTTTTTTCGGAATTTTTCGACATGTTTTGAATTTTCAAAAAAATCGATCTCACCTAAGGGCAGATCCTACCCAAGTCTTCCCCAACAAATTACTTCCAACAGTGACTTCGAACAAGTGAAAAAAAAATGTGGGACCCCGAAAAAAAAAATTTAGAAGCCACACCTTCGTCGAAGTCGAAGTTTCTTGCATCAGTCCTCCGCACCGCTTTATCAATGGAATCCTCGTCGGTGTCGGACGAACCATCACCAGACACTCCATGACGCACACTACAGCGGTGAGGAGTAACAGGAGATGGCGCATGCAAGCGCGTCGATGAAGGAAGCATCAGATTACGAGAAAAACAATATCAGCAGCAGCTAACGGGCTGCCTCCAGCTAGCGGACTGCCTCCCACGGCCTGATGCACCGCCAGCCACAACACCATCCCGCCAGCAGATGGCCCAAGTCTCAGCTGTGCATCGCCGACAGCAACATGGTCAAGCAGGCTGTGCCGGCCCGAAGGGCCTCCTGCTGCATCCTCCAGGGCGAGCCGAAACCTTGGAGGGCTCGATGTGGTGCCACCGTGCCAGGTGAGGTCAGCCGGCTCGCCCATCTCAGTTTGTTCTGGGCTGCAGAATGAAGAAGCAGCCGAAATTGGCACAGGGACAGAAAAAAAGAACAAGTTGGTTGCCCTCGGAAATGTCTTTTCTGTCATAGAAGCATGTGCTACCACTACACAAAATTCGTATTTTAAAATGTCAAAAAAATTAAACAAAAATTTCGGATATATATATCTGAACATTCTATATTCACACATAAAGTTTCGCGGGAAAAGGACATTTTTGTACCTAGTTTTAAAAAGACAAATCTAAACGTTTATGACTGTGAATCGGGTTGTGTAATTCATATACATCAAGCTTCTGCTACGACGACAGAGTTCATAACGACGAGGAGCGGCGGTTGACCGCGGACAAAGAGGACCAAACACAGTATTAACACGTACATACCTATCGTATAATATCTACTCGTATATGTCCACCGAAACGTCGAAACAGCGAGATGAATCTACTCGACAAAGGAAATCGAGCACGGGAAGGGAACCACAATGTCGATGTGCAGATTTTTCATGTACAAATTATTCGAAATTTGATTGTTTAGATTAGATGAAGTAGTTTAATAGAGGTGAGCAGACGACAAAGTTAGGTAGGTGACACATATGATCAAGGAAAAAAATAGCGTGCTATCAAAAATAGCGTGGCCCTCCTCCAGAAGCTATACAAGATATAGCGTGATATAGCGAAGTTACATATAAAATAGCGTGATGAAAACGTTGTAAGAAATTGCCCAAATATTAAGGATTTCAGCACTAATTTTTTTTCCAGAAACAATACATGCATAACCAGGTAACCATATTCAAATGTCAAGGCCAAATTCATGGCACGAATACAAATATGAGGCTTAAAACCATGAAAAAGTAATAAACTAAAAGATAAATATTTTATACTTTTATTAGAATCATTGACATCATCTTCAAAATAACTAGAAGAACCACCAGATTGCCCGCCATCATCATCACCTAACGTTATTTCCAGACTTTTTGTTAGCGTAGCTATAACGTTACCACGTTTAGTGTGGTTTCGAGCGTATAAGACGAAAATAGCGCCGTAGCGTCAACTTTATGCTAAATATAGCGTAGCCTCTCCAAATACGCTATATCGTGCTATTAACCGGAAAATAGCGTGCTATTTTTTTTCGTTGCGTATGATAGGAAAAGTGGGCTCTGGATAAACGGCCATTTTGAGCATTTCTCAAATGCTAAATAAAACTATGTTTTGGATTTTACTAAGGTAACTAAACAGGCTAAATTTGTAGCCATATAGCCTGTATGAAGGCTTGCGAGCAACCAAACACGCCTTAGTTGGATGGGGGGAGACTGGAGAGGTTGCGGAAACGGGGTCCCAAATTTGTTTAGGAATATAGAGACCTTTTAGGACTCTGTTACAGCATGTTTTCTTCTTCTCGTCTAAAGAAAGTGTAGCCTTTTTTAGGGATTTAGGGTGGATTCAGGAATACTGCTCGAGATGCTCTTAGGTCGCGCTACACTGGCCACAATCTCTCTATCTCTATCTCTATGCATCTTTTTGACGGGATCTACGATGGGGCAAAAGCCAGCCTGCACTACGCATCTTCATCCTGCCGGCCGGCCAAGTTGGCGCTGCTAGTTTTATTAGTGATCGATGGATCCCCAGCTAAAACGACTCCTTGTCCTTCCACCAGATACATACGCGTGCGTGATTAATTGCGCACATGCACGCCAGCATCAGGCTCCCCGTCTCGCTCTGTCTGAGCTGAGCTGGTCGGAAGAAGAAAGGATCATAGATCACCCAATCAATCTGACGAAACACTTGGGCGTCCCCTTCAAACACTGCGTCCGCGGTGACGTCAATGGATCATCCTCGGCCCCGACAGAAGCGACGTCAATGGATCAATCCCATCGCCTTATCACGTTACTATCTACTGTACCTACGGCTGCTCCCTCCTCTTGCTGCTAAGCAACAATATTTTCCTTCAGAACTGCGAGTAAGCGGCATATCATTAGTCTCGTCCATGCACGCAGTGCTAGAGCAGTGGAGTCTTTTGTCCTTCTCCGATCCCGGCACTGTCTCCACGATCCTGAGAAAATTTAAGAAAACAACCAGAATTACTCGTTTTCTTCTGCGCTAAACCGATTTCTGATAGGTGGACCAATTATTAGGGTGACGTGGCAACACGGAGAAGGCCCGTTCGGACAGCTGTCAACGGCCCCGTCATGAAATTCCAAAAAACCATCACAATTGCACATGAAGTTCGCAAATCAACCGGGATTGAAATTTTACAAAAAGATCCAAAAAATTAAACACATCTGACCTTTGTCACCCGACCATCACCGTCGAGCCACGTCACCCCTGATAGTGGATCCCACTGTCACAAATCTCGTTAACGTGACTAAAACAAAGCATCAATGCTACTTGAAAAGAACCGGCGCAACCCCGGTGGATTCTTGAAAAAGTTACGTATCACGGTTGATTTGCAGACTTTCCTGCGTAATTGTGGTGGTTTTTCGGAATGTCATGACGGGGCCGTTAACGACCGTTAATGGATGTCCGAATCTGCCGTCTCCGTTTTGCCACGTCACCCCTAACAGTGGGCCCCCTTGTCAGAAATCGGTTAGCGTGGACGAAATCGAGCATCACCGCTATTTGAATGCAACCAACACAAAACTGCGGATTTTTGAAAAAAAAATCCACGTGAATTTGCGAACTTCCCGCTAAATTTGTTGGAATATTAGGCATAATTTCCATGATTAATTCCAGAATAGTAAACATGATCGCAACAGCTACTAACATGTTAAACTCGAAAATACTAGACGTATTAATTAACATGAACAGCAGGCAGACATCTACAAACACAGTCATCGGAACGTGACGAACGTACCGAACGATTGTAGATGAAGTAGTCGTTGGAGCAGCGACGACAGCAGCTTGAGCGGCGACAGTAGCAGCTCGAAGAAGACGACGTTGGAGACGAGTCGCCCGCGGACCCGGAGATCGTCCAGAAAGTCGAGCCGTGATGAAGAACTTGAAAGCAGTCGCGCGGAGCGCTTCCCAAAAACCTTATTCGCCCTCTCCCGTACAGGATCACAAGGACGAGTGGTTCCGGAGACCTGCTGTCCCGTTCGCCGGTGCACGCCGGCGCACGGGATGGAGTAGACTACGGTGGCGGCGCAAGACACGAGATTGGCAAAACCTAGATTGGTTTGGTGTGTGTAACGGCGCACGCAGTGCACAGCAATATATAGTGCGGTTCGGGAAACCCTAACGGGTACAACGTGGGCCGGCCACGTCCGAGTCGGTTATAGGCATCGGCTCGGCTCATTCCCGCAACCCGCGGCGTGTCGTGACGAGACGGACGGACGGACGGACGGACGGACGGCGGCGGAGGAGGAGGAGTGCGCACGAGAGAGCCTTATTGTTCTCACAAGCTTACCAAGTGGTACAACACTCCACTATATAAGGTGGTGTTTGTCTCCTCCAACTAGCAATGTGAGACTAAACTTTAGCACCACTTTGCACCTCCAAAATTCTGCCATGCACATGGGCCAATTTGAGATTTTTCAGGAATTTTATTGGGCTGCCCAAAATGGGCCCAAAATCTAACAAATTTGTGATGTTTTCTTGAATTTTCTTCCACGATGCTTCACCCTGTACGACGTGCTACTCCGTCATGTACGTGCTGACCTGGTCGAAAGAGACCTTGCCGGGAGAATTTCCACGATGAACCTTTTTTTCATTTCTGAATTTTTCCACGGCCGGAAACTTGTAGGCAACTACTCCCTCCGTTGCAAAATAGATGACTTCCATTTGTCAAGATACGAATGTATCTAGACTTGTTACACATCTAGATACATTCGCATGTAGACAAATGAAAGTCATCTAATTTGGAACGAAAGGAGTAGCATCGTTAGTACTAGTGGTGCCCATATCATTGATGATTAGCCAGCACAGATGGATGGCTATGGCACGGCCGGAGACCGGAGTACTAATTATTTGTCAACAGCGCCGTACTGCATGCTGCTTTCTGCGATTAGTTTCCTTTTTTTTCTTCTTTTTTTTGCACAAGAGGTGGGGCCCAAAGACACCAGAGCTGCATATCAATCAAACACGTGGCAGGTACATTTTACAGGAAGGTCCTTTTCAACTAAAGCCCTAAGAGACCTACTATTCGAATAAAGGACCTTCGAAATTACAAAAAACACCTCAGAGCTAAAGGATAAAAAGCAATTAAGCCCTTCAGTGCCACTGCCACAGCTCGCCGGCGATCTCCAGGCGCCGACGCCGAGATCATTGGAGCATCTTGTGCTCGGAATCTCCCTTCCGACGAGCAGTCGCAGACGCCAGCAAGCTAGACCCAGCCGGGACAAACCACTTGGTTAAATCGAGCCACCGAGCACTGGCTTCTGGACGAAGAGGCCTCCAATGAGGAGGTTGAAGAACGGCCACCTTCTTGGCCAGAGATCGCGGCGGCAAACTTGGCCACCGCGTGAGATGCTCATGGATGCAGCAATAGCCTCCCCACCGAAGCAAAGGTAGCGAAGCAGCTACTCTTCCACCCCTCGCCTCCACGGCCGGCCAGAAGAAGATGCAGCCACCGTACACCTCGCCCGAAGAAGAGGCAGCAGCGCTTGATAGCGGAGCTTACCTTGAACAACTCCTGCATCTGCTTCCACCATGGAAGCTTGCTGAAGATGTGCCGAAGTCGTCGTCCCACGTCGCGCTCGAACGCCAGGACACACCAGCTCCAGAACCACTCCACAGATCCTGAAATAGAACATAAGCACATCTTCCTCTCCTCGCCTCCACGGCCGGCCAGAGGAAGGCAGTACCGCTCCAATTTTTGATCTGCAAAGCTCAACTCTTGATCTGCAGAGTGGATGATACGGCAGTCGATTTTATTAGAAAACCTTCGACCATCTTCAACCCTGCAGCAGATCCGCCATGGATCCGAGCTGCAGAGGGGAAGAGGGCCGCCTCCGGCGTCGCTGCGGGTCACCAGAGCACAGGCAAGAAGAAAGAAGAAGAAGCAGAGAAAAGGGGCATCCGCCACGAAAAATCCTACCCTAACCCTAGTATCTACAACCCAAGCAACGCATCCTCTTCCACCCCGGCCGGCAACGCCGCCGGTGGGGAAGAAGGAGCGTGCCGGGCGCCGGATCTGAAGGGGAAGTTGACTCTCAAGGGGAAGAGCGAGTCGCCACAGGGGACAAGACCAGAGACACCGTCTCGGCCTATTAGTTTCCTCTCTTCTCTCCCGCTTTCGTGAAGCACAAATTCGGCAAAAGAGACACAATTGACCACGAGTCAAAATTATTTCACAAACTAAACGATTCAGCGAAACTATTTTATCGAAATAACCATTTTGGATAGCGCCCAACAATCGAGCGCTATACTGGGCGCTACACATCTGATTAAGTAGCACCCGACTGTAAGGCGCTACACCTCGGCTGTTTTCAAACATTAATATATGCAGTACTCTACATAAACATATGAATCATGCAGCCCAATTGGTCACACCCGTGTGGTCGGTTAGGTAGGTCCCGGCTTCAAGTTCTCCTTTGCACAATATTTTCTATATTCTTTTTTTTTCCCAAAAGTTCACAGATCACATCTTCACCGCCGCTGCCCGATTCCAGCCCATGGCGCGGGTACTCGGCGACGTAGGCGGCCACGTCGGCGCGGGGGGCACCTCGAGGATGTGCGAGTGGAGCGCGTTGGGGCTGTCGCGCGTGATGATTACCGGCGGCTTCAGCTTGTTCTTGGATCCCATCGGACGGCCTCGCGGCTTGCGCAGCGGCGCGATGGCGCCCGCCTCCACCGCCGACACCGCGCCCGTCTAGACCTGGCCCTGCTGCGGCGGCTTACTCTCCGGCTAGGTGGCCTCCAAGGGAGCCGACGCCGGCATGGTCGACGGTGGCAGCTGCTGCTGCTGGTGGTGCTGGAGATGCTGCATCGGCAGCTGCTGCGGCGCGTAGTCCAGTAGCGCTTGCCCTTGCCACCACTTGCCGTTGCCGGTGGCCATGCACGTAGCCTCGCTCCAATCCGCCACACTGACTCGCTCTACAGTAAAATCACACAGCCCCCTTTCTTCCTACCGCTCTATGTAATCTGTACATATGTGATCTGTACGTGAACTTTTGGGGAAAAAAAAAACGATTTTTTTTTGCAAAGCAAGACTTGTACCTGCGACCTACCTAACATATCACACGGGCGTGACCAGCTGGGCTGAAAGTTTCATTTGTCTATATAGGAGTACTCCATATAATAACGTTTGAAAACAGCCGTGGTGCAGCTATAGCGTCCGATTGTTGGGCGCTACCCAAAGTGATTATTTCGGTAAAATAGTTTCGCTGAACGTTTAGTTTGTGAAATAGTTTTGACTCGTGGTCAATTGTGTCCATTTTGTCCATTTTGCCCACAAATTCGGAAAAAGGGCTTAAAGCGTGACAGAGATGCAGCATGCGGGATAGGGCTCTCGACCCACAGGAGGCGACCATGGCGGCGCCCAGCCCGGCCGCCGCCTCCACCCCACTGCCCCGTGCTCCTAGCCATAGATCGCCGCCGCCAACCCTCTCCCCTTCCCCGTGCCCGTTTCTGTGGGCGGACTGTGCAGAGGATGGCGTCGAGGATATTTCGGTGGTGCGCGATTCGCAGCCGGAGGGGACGCTAGATCGGCTGGCTTCGCAAGATTTCGTGTCGGCCGGCGGCGCCGAGCTGGGTGGGGGAGCCATGCCGCTCGGGCAGCTGGCACGCGCGGCTCCTCCTCCCCCTGCGGGAACACCTCCTCGCTTCCAGCCGCCCTTCCGCAGGGCTCTAATGGAGGATCCCAAAGCGCGAGGTGTGCTGTCGCCTTCTCCCGCTGGGTCGTCGCCAGTGGGCCGGCCTCGCCGCATTCAGTCCAAGGTGGGTGCGGTTGGAGGTAGTCTCATTGCTCCTGCAGGTGCGAGCCCTGTGCGCCTTCATGCCCATCGTCTGGCAATGTCGATGGGGCACCGGCACGCAGCAGAGGAGCAGAGGGGCTTGGGGGCAGCGACACGCAGCCGAGGAGAGGAGGGGCTTG
The DNA here is from genome assembly GCA_947311845.1 of Poa pratensis. NCBI lineage: Eukaryota > Viridiplantae > Streptophyta > Magnoliopsida > Poales > Poaceae > Poa > Poa pratensis. The sequence continues at coordinate 12,088,292 of CAMZMU010000037.1, forward strand.
GAGCGGCGGTCGGCGCATTCATGTCAAGACGCGGAGGGTTGGAGCATCGTGCGTCCGGCGCATTGGTGGCGTCGGGACGGCGGCTGCACCGCCCAAGCTCCTGCTGCACCGCGCGCGCCCTCGGCGGATGGGGCTCGCGGCAGCCGGCCGGCGACGCGGGATGGAGCAATCCGGGCGAGACGCGCTCTCCTCCTTGTGAAGATGCGGGGACGCTGCTTCCGCTGTCTTAGTCACCGCCACTTCGCCATTGACTGTCGGGGGCTCAAGGTGTGCTGGAAGTGCCACAAGCCTGGCCACCTCGCTGGAGGGTTCTGTGAGCCTCCGGCTTCTCCTCCACCTGCCAAGCCACCGCGTAGGAGGGCCACCTCGACCTCTCCTCTCCGCTCCTTCCGCGACGTGCTCTTGGCACCGGCGGAGCTTGCGGGCGGCTTGGAGCTGGACGTGTGCTGCTCCGAGGCAAAGGAGGAGGTGTTGGCCTGCAGGCGGGGCTACAAGGAGGGCGTGGATAGTGCTCTCTCGGAGGAGAACGTGCGGGACGGCCAGATGCCCTTGCTTTTGCAAGGGAAGGATGGCGACCGCGAGGCGAGGGAGCAGGAGGTGTTGGTGTGGCAAGGACTGATCGGCGAGATGTCGGCGTGGGACTCGTGTCCGGCCTCGGGGTGCTCCCCGTGTCCGGTTGTGCGCGACGAGCCGCCTTCTATCGTCTCGCCAGGCGATGCGTCCTGCGAGGTGGTGCTGCTGTGCGAGGAGGTGGAGGATGAAGAGCAGTGCATTGCCCAGCCTGGAGCGGGCTCTACCCTGTTGTCCGCTCAGGGTGAGATCGTTGTTGAGAAGGGCAGCAGCTCGTGAAGGACTTTGTCTCGCCGGTGCAGGCTGGACCTGGGCAGCAGGACATGGAGGTCGGTGCATCTCTGTGCCCCTTGTCGGGCTTCTTAGCCCGGATCACGGTGCCACTTGCGGCCACCGTATTGGGCACGCCGGCCACGCCGTTGGTCCACGAGATGGAGGCGGAGGCGCCGTCTGTGTGGAGGAGCGAGAGACTCGCCAAGCTGCACCCGAAGGGCGCCAACATCGAGCAGCTGGCCAGGGAGACCGTGGCGCGCCGTCTCGGCTCACTAACCGAGGAGGCCCACCCCTCGGGGCGCCGGTGAGAGGACTTTTTGGCCTTGTTAGATGTCTCGGACCGGCCCTTCTCGGACCAGGAGGTGGCGGCCATCGATGACCTCGTCCTCGCCGTGAACAAGACCAAGAAGAAGAAGACGACGACGTCAGGGAACAGGATGGTGCGGCAGATGCCGCCGGGGGAGGCCTAAATGATGAAGCTTCTGATGCTTGGACACTCCTTCTTGCAAATGCTGAGAGGAGGTGTTTTTTGTGTCTGTGGGGCACAGGGAAAACTGTGCGTTGCTGATCGAGATTGTCTGTTGTCATGGCGAGCACTTGTGGGTTCTTCGCACGAGGCTAGGAGAGCGACTGGCGAAACCATCATCCACTTGATTTGGCGGACAGGGAAGGAGAGGAGCCAAAGGACCTTATGCAATGTGGCAATCTCGCCTTTGGAGGTGGCGGATTTGGTGCGGGAGGAGTTGGCGATGCGGGCTTTCGCCCACACACAAGATTCTGGAGACTAGTTTTTGTTGTTTTTTGCTTGTGAAGGGATTTTTTTTCCCTTTCTCGAAATTCTGTAAATAACACTCTATTCTATCTAATCGGATGATGGATACGACCGTCTTAAACCTCAAAAAAAAAAGATGCAGCATGCAACATGTGTAATGCAAGCAACACTTTCCTTCAGCTTCAGAGAAGATCAGATCATCGATTCAGAAAGTACACTGTGTTGCAGTACAGAGTACACTAATCAGTGATATATAGAGCAGAGATCAGTAGTATGCAAAGTACAAAATGTTTTATTTTTTAATGTGTTCTTCACTACAGCTATTACACAAGGTTCTCAATCGATCGTATGCTAGTTCTACGACTGCACCGTCTCTGAGAAAATCAACATATATACAGTCTCTAATTTACCTTCCAATCGCTCTATATATACTGTCGTGCCGTGTAAATGTATAGTAGTATGTGGGAATGGGTGAAATTCAATCAAGAAGGTAAAAATGAACGGAGGAAAAAAAAACGAAGAAGATCAGAAGTATTCCAAGTTGAAATCGAAATTTGCGAGGAGGCTCTGTTCTTGGCAGCTGGGAAGCGAGAACTTGTGCTCCAGCGACGCCTCGTCCTCCATCTCTGAGAAGGACAGCTGGTCCGTCTTGGCCGCCCAGCGGAGCACCTCGCCGACGTCACTGTTCCAGTTGCTGCTGTTGCTGGAGCTTTCCCCGAAGCCCAGGTTCTCCGACACGTCCAGCACGCTGCTGTAGTCGGCGGCGCCGAACACGGCGTCGTCGTCGTCCGCGCCATCCTGCTTGCCACCGCCGATAAACTGGCCGTACAATGCCGCCGCGTTCGCCGCACCGAGGTCGGCTCCGTACCCGGTGCCGAAGTCGGCGCACACCGGGAACGGGTCGAACACCGCCGACGGCCTCGTAGCCACGCCGTGCGCCGCGGCTGCGGCGGTAACAAGCGGCTTCTGGTCTTCTTCCTCTTCGGCGTCCGGCAGCAATGCCGTGGCGTCGGCGATGGGCTTGTGCGTGGCGGGGTCGATGCCCTGCTGCCGGAGCTTCTTCTTGACGCAGCTGTTCCAGAAGTTCTTGATCTCGTTGTCGGTCCGCCCGGGCAGGTGCGACGCGATCTGGGACCACCGGTTACCGAGGATCTCGTGGAGGGCGACGATGAGGTCCTCCTCTTGCTGGGAGAAGCAGCCGCGCTTGAGGTCCGGGCGGAGGTAGTTGATCCACCGCAGGCGGCAGCTCTTGCCGCACCGGTGCAGCCCAGCCAGCCTGGGCACCGAGCTCCAGCAGCCGACGCCGTGCCGGATGATGTGGTTGTACAGCTTCTCGTCCTCCTCCGGTGACCACAGCCCCTTGCGGAGCTTGGGCTGCACGCCGTCGCCGCCGCTGCTCGACAGCCGTCCCATTGGTTTTCCTCCGACGAGGCGGCTACCTAGAAACTGCTGGCCGGCCTCGTAGCACTCCGAAGAGGCTACTTAGATGGATGATTCTAATGGCGATCAACTGACCGAAGGTTGCTTCCTGCCGATCGTTGCCCGGTGGCTATATATACGGGGGGAAGCGTGCGTGGCAAGAACGGCAAGCTCACTCGGCGAGAGGGAGAGAGAGAGCTTGGTGAATGAGTGAGGTGAGGCCCGATCAAGTAGGTTTGAAGCAAGCAATGACACCTTCGGTCTGTGGCACACAGCGGGATAAAATAGTCTCCTCGCCGAGGAGAAACAGAGAGAGGGAGGTCACTTTCTCACACTTACGGTGTTAGTTGGAGACGTGACTTTGTCCCACAAGAAAAATAAGCTTTTCTATTTTTCTTCCACGACACAGTATGGCCTATACAGTACAAACACAGACGCTCACATACACGTACACACTCACTCTTATGAACGCATATATGCACACACTACACCTATGAACATCTCCAATAGACTGAGCCGTTTGGAGTTTTGAGATTGACGAATTCACAACAGACGCTTCGCTGTCGATGATGATACTGCTTAATTATTAAGAGCGACCTAACGAGAAACTTGTGGCTAATTAAACAGCAACCGTACGGCATGAATGCAACCGGGGACCTGTGAATCGATCCCAACTGGTAGTACGGTGCAAGCAATTAAAACTCGCGTCATGGTACTGCTAATTGCTACTGCTCATCATCCTGGTCATTGTTCAGCAGCTAATCGATCGTCAAATCTGTAATCACCACTTGATCATTGACCTCAGCGGCCGATCACGTCCGCGCGAATCAACGGCCTGGCTCTCTCTGCCGACCTTCACGTTCCATCCATCAGGTCCCTACTGTGTGCAGCCTGCGTCCAAATACAGAGATGCATAATCTTACTCCCCGGCAACTAATCACATCGAAGTGATGCCAATGCGGTAAAAATGTAAATCGTTGATGTATGTCCCTCCCTGTCTCTCTCCGTTGACAGCGGCCGGCGACGGGGCCTTCCAGAACGCGCGCTCATCACTGAGCTGCGGTTGCGGTCCGTATCTTCATTAGTGGAGCGACAGAGGAGAAACCCACGGGCGAATTCGCCGTGTGTCTGTCGGTGAAATGTGGCAAACTTATGGTGACGCTGAATTCGTCGTAGCCTCGTTAATTACGACCTTGTAGTACTGTCGTATTCGCAGAGGAAATGCTGGTTGAAAAGAGGCTGTACGGCAGAATCCACTTTGGACGAGGTCAGAAAATCACCAGCGTCGACAACAGTGTTTCTTATATTCACTCTTTTCGCAGGCTAGCTAATCGTTTCATCGAAGGAGTTGGGTACCTACCACAATTAGCGGGAAGTTCGAAAATCCAGCGGTATTTAGTAAGTTTTCAAAAATCAACCTGAATTGTGTTGGTTGCATTCAGATAGCACTGATAGTTCGATTTAAAAGCGTTAACAAGGTCACTGACGAGCGAGGCCCGCCGCGAGGCTGACATGGCAAAGGAGAACATGTTAAATGGATACATTTGTTAGAAAAGCTATAATTTCATTCTGAACTTTTCTGTAATTTTCCACATCAGCCTTCTCGTACCTCCTGCACGAGTCGACCTTCTCCTACCTCTTGCCACGACCTCCCGCCGCGTGCACCGCCCTTTAGCCCATGCCACGTGCCTCCTGCCGCCGCCTTGCGTCGTCGCCCCAACCCTCTTGTCTCTCCCACGACCTCGTGCCTTGGTCCACCGCCGGGGCAGCACATGTCCCCAGCTGTTTGGGACTTCCGTCGAGGCCCTGGACCCTGCCGGCGACACCGCTGTAGCACGCGCCGCCCACGCCTCAGGACACCGCTGCCGTGAGCCGGCCACTCTTGGGGTTGCACTGTAGTAGCTGTGGTAGGCCTACTAGTGGACATGGAGCGGCCTAGAGGTCGCTCGGGATGGCCGAGCCCAGCGCGCGGCAGCCGCCGCCTGGAGGTCGCTCGGGATGGCTGAGCCCAGCGCTCTCGTGCCATGTTGTCGTCGTGTTGCACAACAGATGCCTAGGGGTAGGCTTAAGTTTGGGGCCGATGGACTCTAGAGGATTCGGGGAGGGATAGCGCGCAGGATTGCACACACAGAAGACAAACGGACGAACACGAGGATTTACCCTGCTTCGGGGCTCTCGTGAGAGATAACACCCTACTGCAGCATCTAGCCTATTTGGTATATTTTTCCCTCTGTATATGACTTTTACAAGTGCTCCTTGAGCTGTGAAAGAATTGCCTGCAAGAGGGCTTTGCTAGCTAGAAGAAGAGTGGCTTCACGGGGAGGCGGAGGGAGAAAATGAGCCCAAGGGGCTGCCTTGCCACCTCTTCCCCTGGTGCTCTTTATATAGGTGCCCAGGGGACAAGTGAGGGGGCAAGCAGACAAAGGATACTGTGCACTGTACAATGTTGATGAATTGACTACTGGGGTCTTGTCACACTGCGCATGCGTCACGCCGGTACTATCCTCTGCACTGTGCTTGCATCACAGGGATGGGCTTGGTACGTCATGTCTGTCCTTCGTCTTGTCTTCTAGCGCTTGTCCTCTGGATCTTCTCGTCTTCTTCTCCTTATCTTCTAGATGTGGCAGTGGGTATCTGGTACTCGTCGAGGAACCGCTCAGGATGCTGTACGTCGGTCGATGAAGTCGGTCGATCTTGATCGAAGGAACGTCGGGCGTGGTGTCGCATCGCTGACAGCTCGGTCCAAGTACACCGGCAAGGAACATCGAAGGAGAGGCTCTGGGTGACTCGGGCTTGGTTGAAGCAGCGACCGAGATGAGAGCAGGCCGAGGCGTTGGTGACGCCGGCCCAGGCCCAGCCGGGGTCTGGGGATGTCTCGGTCTGCCGAGATAGGCAGAAGTCGGCCTGCTGATGACTCGGTCCACTCCGAGGTGAAGGAGACTCGGCCCATCCGAGTTAACGGAATGTCGGCCCAGCGGCGGCCCGCGCGGGAGAAAAGGTGGAGCGACCTCGGCCTGCTCGAGGCAGAGCGACCTCGGCCCGCCCGAGATAAGCATATGCCGGCCCGACACTGCATGGAGAGATCTCGGCCCATCCGAGGCTTGTATATGTCGGTAAAGGCCTATTTCGGCCTAGCATACAATATTCCGGCCTAGGCACAGCCAATCTCGGCCCAGGCTGGTCTCTTTTGCTTTTCCTTTATCTTTTACTCATTTATTTCATGTTTCTCTCTTTTATTAACTCCGTAAAACCATTAACTTTGGGGTACCCGGGGTTACATCCCCGACATTAGTCCCCGAGGCTGTGGGGGACTCACAGAGTCGCGCACAGACTTTCAAAATCAAATAGCAATATTAAAATCTCCATGTAAACAATATCCTGCCTGCATGGGCACCATCATTTTTTAAATCGCCAATACGTGCATGCTCGACATATTGCCTGCATGGGCTCGGTCATATACTGATGTCCTTACCGACATTGGCAAGTTTGACATATTGCCTTCATGGGCATTGCCATATATCGATGTCTTTGCCAACATAGGCAAGTTTGACATATTGCCTGCATAGGCACTGTTATATGTCGGTTTTTAGCCACTTTGGGCGTTTACCGAAGTCGTATGTCAACATCATGAGCTGGATTGATATATTGCCTGCTTGGGCATATCTCATATGTCGGTTTTTAGCCACTTTGGGCGTTACCGAAGTTATATTGGCAGCCTTAGCTGAACCAATAAATTGTCTGCATGGGCTAAAATGACACTTTGCCTGCGTGGGCATTTGACAAATGACGAGTTGAGATATTTCTCAACACGTAATACTCAGTGAGATCAGATACCTTTCGACTCATTGAGCCGAGATAACGATGCTACGATACTCTGGTAAGCTTGGATAATTGAAGAACCATGATAATGGGTAAAGTAGGTAAAGACGGTGATTATGAGATACTTGATGATACGAGATAAATGCCTTGATATTGGGCAAACTGAAAGAACCGATGATTTGGTAACACTGGTGATACTCTGATACTTTAGCAAGCCGTAATGAGCGGCGTTCCGAGATATGAGATGATACTGTAATATTTTGGAGAACCGAAATAAACGGCGATTTGAGAATACCGATAATGCCATGATATTTTTGGGTAATCCGAGATAACCGATATAACCACGATCTTGGTGATGAATATTCTCTCGGTAAAACCGATACCACCTTTCAACGTTAGTTCAAGCATACATATAATGAATATTTAACGGGAACAACAATTCTATTACAGATGAAGATTACTCTGGCATATGACGGAAATTAAATCTAGCTGCAAAACTATGCACTAGGATGCAAACTCGGTTTCAACCGAGTCCCCGAGTTACTTTTCTTATCTAGGAGAAACTGTAAAACTGACTGTCCGGCCAGTCCCCGGGTCACGACATCTCGTTCCCGGGGAAAACAACTAAGCAAGGTACGAAGGGGCAGTCCCCGAGTAATCTTCGAGATTGTCTATTTAAACGCGGAGCAGATCTATATACAATAAACACTTACGCTTGTATTGTTGACGGAGAGTAGAAGTAGGCGACCGGGATTTTCAGCGAACCGGGATTCCAGTCGAGCTGGGCTCAATGCTGCGTCCGTCGCCAGCCCAGGCGATGTCGGCCCACCCGAGATGCGCTCACGAGGCTGGGAGGTCAGCCTGCCCCCGCTGGACCTCGGCCCTCCCGAGATGTCGGAATGCCGACACGGCTATCTCGGCCCACCGATATGTCGGGTGACCGAAATACAACCCTCGGCCCACCTGAGATGTCGGATTGCCGACATGAGCATCTCGGCCCGCCTGGAATGCCGGACTGCCGAAATGAACAACTCGGGTGAGGCGGAGCAGGGAGCCGGCAGGGGCGAGGCCACGGCGGGGAGCCGGGGTCGGTCGCCGATGCGGATGCGGGGAGCCGGCCAGGCGAGGCGCGACCGAGGCGAGGCGGGGAGCCGGCCAGGCGATGCGCGGGAGGCCGGGCAGGCGCACAGGCAGAGCAGGGGCGGAGCTGGAGGAGGCCGAGACGGGCTCGGGCGGAGCAGCTTTCGGCGCGGACGCGAGCTCGGGCCCGGGAGATTCGGGCGGAGATGAGCAGGCGTAGAGGACTGCACGGGGATGCACGGACGCAGGTTGATGCAGGTGACGCGGACGCGCGGAGGAGACGACGACGCGCGTGGGCGTGAAGCCAGGGTCTCGGGCGCCGGGGAGTCCTGCGAGGAAACGCTTGAGGTAGGCGCTTGTTAATTCGGCCCGGAATCCGGTTCAAGCATCCGGATGCCGGTCTGGGGTTGCTTTATGTCGGCGATGAGCTAAAACGCGGGGACAACTTTGATGTTGAGTCCCCCGAGTTAACGAAGAAAGTCCCGTCCGAATTTGATCCAGCAAGCGCCACTACCAGCCCCACGGTGGGCGCCAACTGTCGTTGTGTTGAACAACAGATGCCTAGGGGTAGGCTTAAGTTTGGGGCCGATGGACGCTAGAGGATTCGGGGAGGGATAGCGCGCAGGATTGCACACACAGAAGACAAATGGACGAACATGAGGATTTACCCTGCTTCGGGCTCTCGTGAGATATAACACCCCTACTGCAGCATTTAGCCTATTTGGTGTATTTTTTCCTCTGTATATGACTTTTACAAGTGCTCCTTGAGCTGTGAAAGAATTGCCTGCAAGAGGGCTTTGCTAGCTAGAAGAAGAGTGGCTTCACGGGGAGGCGGAGGGAGAAAATGAGCCCGAGGGGCTGCCTTGCCACCTCTTCCCCTGGTGCTCTTTATATAGGTGCCCAGGGGACAATTGAGGGGGCAAGCAGACAAAGGATATTGTGCACTGTACACTGTTGATGAATTGACTACTGGGGTCTTGTCACACTGCGCATGCGTCACGCCGGTACTGTGCTTGCATCATGGGGATGGGCTTGGTACGTCATGTCTGTCCTTCGTCTTGTCTTCTAGCGCTTGTCCTCTGGATCTTCTCGTCTTCTTCTCCTTATCTTCTAGATGTGGCAGTGGGTATCTGGTACTCGTCGAGGAACCGCTCAGGATGCTGTACGTCGGTCGATGAAGTCGGTCGATCTTGATCGAAGGAACGTCGGGCGTGGTGTCGCATCGCTGACAGCTCGGTCCAAGTACACCGGCAAGGAGCAGCGAAGGAGAGGCTCTGGGCGACTTGGGCCTGGTCGAAGCAGCGACCGAGATGAGAGCAGGCCGAGGCGTTGGTGTCGCCGGCCCAGGCCCAGCCGGGGTCTGGGGATGTCTCGGTCTGCCGAGATAGGCAGAAGTCGGCCTGCTGATGACTCGGTCCACTCCGAGGTGAAGGAGACTCGGCCCATCCGAGTTAACGGAATGCCGACCCAGCGGCGGCCCGCGCGGGAGAAAAGGTGGTGCAACCTCGGCCTGCTCGTGGCAGAGCGACCTCGGCCCGCCCGAGATAAGCATATGCCGGCCCGACACTGCATGGAGAGATCTCGGCCCATTCGAGGCTTGTATATGTCGGTAAAGCCCTATTTCGGCCCAGCATACAATATTCCGGCCTGGGCACAGCCAATCTCGGCCCAGACTGGTCTCTTTTGCTTTTCCTTTATCTTTTACTCATTTATTTCATGTTCCTCTCTTTTATTAACTCCGTAAAACCATTAACTTTGGGGTACCCGGGGTTACATCCCTGACACCTGTGCATCGCGCTGCCGCGTGAGTATGCGGCTGCCGTCCGACAGATCTCGAGCAACGCCCTTGTGTCCAGTGCACCCCGCCGCCGCACGCGTGTGCATACCGCGGAGATTGCCACGTGCTCCCGCCGCACCCACCCGTTTCCTTCACGCCGATGGAGATTCTGACGGGGAGTTGTTGCGGCGGCGTTTGGTCACGGCAGCCACCGACTCCAGCTCATTTGGGTGCTCCGCTGAGGTTTGGGAAGGCAAGCTGTAGGTTGAGGCCGGCACGCGCGCAGAGAAGAGGATGCTGTCGGCGGCGCGCTCGGTGGAGCTTGGGAAGACGCGCGGTGGTCATGGGAGGCCGACGACGGCCACTGTAGGTCCGACGGCCATGGGAATTTACTTTTTATTTATTTTGGAGAGGGAAAGGAGAAATTTACAAAAAAGGCCCAGACATTAGACATGTCTCTTTTCGACCGTTTCTCCTTTGCCCGCCAGCCTGACTGACAGTGGGTCCCACTGTCAGATAACTCGCTAACGCGGCTACTGAATACGGGTGGATTTGCTCCCTTATCTCAAACAATTGCCGGCCCTTAATTTACATACCGTCATTCATATGGCGAGTAGTATAGTTTAGCCAGCCAGTGTTAATTTAGGTTCACCTGGTAGTTCAAGAAAAAAAAAGAGGAGCTGGAAAGTTACCTGTGAAAAGTGAAAATTACATCTGGGGATTAAATTTAGGACGCACGTACGATATGGCAGTGCAGACCCCACAAAGCACAAAGCACCTGATCCTTGTACATGAAGGAAAAGGATGTTGCACGAGTGCTCTCTAGACCGACAGATACAGTGGCAAAAGGCTCCGTTTGAGTCGCCTGTACGGCACTGCGTATGTGGACATATATAGCTTCGAATGTGGTCGATTCTCCAATGGAGCTACCGAATCTCGACGATGATCCACGCACGTACCAAAAGTAAGACCAAAGTCTGGCTGGCCGGCCCGGCCCAGATTAAACATCGCGCTGAAGCCTTCGATCGAGCAGCATTATTGATTACCTCGCACACGTTTTGCATGCATTTTTTTGTTTGTTTCAGTAGCCGCGGCCCATAGCACGCATGTTTTGTGTTAGTTTCAACGGTGCAGTCGAAACTAGGAGAAAACCCGAGCATGCATGGACGGAGCTTGTGTTAATTTCAACGGTGCAATCAAAACCAGAAGAAAACCCAAATTAAACATATGCATGCACGGAGCTCAAATCTGAATTTTGTCCGTGCGAGTTAATTACACGCATGCTTGCATTACAGTTTTTGGATCGTACTCTCTCCGTTCCAAATTAATTGACTTGGTTTTGTCCAAATATGGATGTATCTATATTTGTTTGATGTCTAGATACATCCATGTGTAACGAAATGTGTGTCAATTAAATTCGAACGGAGGGAGTACGTCTGATTTTCTGTTCTTGCCCGGCCAGTTGGTGAGACGAGAATGGTCACACGCCAACAAAAGTTGCACGGACGCCCATCGATGTATACTTCTTAATTGATTAATTAATATATCATCGTATTTTGTCGGTTTTGTGCAGTACGTAGCTTGCGGAGTAATGGCCAATGATGCTGCTCCGAGCATCGAGAGAGGGTGCCGGCCGGCCGGGTGGGAGGTGACTTGCAAACGCCACAATTAACTACCACAACTCCACAATGGAAGGGCACGGAGGAGAGAGCTTGCGTGAGTTGGGAAAAGCCCGGCGACTACACGGCGGGTTGTTCGTAGCCGGTCATCGTCGTGCGCGAGCTGCATGCGGGCCATGCATGCCGGACGAGGAGGCCGGACGGACGGCCGGCTGGCCGGAGCGAGAACACGCGTACACCGGCCGGCCGGCGGCCGGGTCGCTTCGAGCGTGGTGCAAGCAAGGCAGCTAGCTCTAACGGAATCGTAGCTAGCATAGACAGTATACGTATAATTCAAAAAATAAAAATAAAAAATAGACAGTATACGTAGCTGACAACTGTTGCGGCACTCTGCATGGCTGGTGTGCTACCGGTACGTAGAGGCTCCGTTAGCGTGGCCTTGCAATTTTCATCACAGTTGCAGACTTGCAGTTGGGGAGAGACAGCATGCGGTTCATGAGCAGATTAGGAGCGATTCGGCCGTTATCCATCCATGCGGACGTGCATATTCTTTGGCGTGATGCATGCTTGCAGTGTGGGCTTGTCCTGTTCCTTTGCCAAAATTTGAATCTACTTCACCGAAGGTAGGCAGGCTCTCATTTTCTAATCAAGTTGCTGTCGAGCTCAAGAGCTAGCGGTTACAGACGACACGGTGCCATTTTGAAACCAAGCATAAAAGGGCATGGGGATCGATAGTCATGCAATCAAATTATCGTGCAGCAATCATGCATATCGTCCAAACGTGGGAGAGTTGTGGGGTAATTATCGCGCGCTTATATGAGAAATACATGCCAAAATGACACCTATTTGCTCCCTACGGATTATACATGTACTCCCTTCATTTCTTATTATAAGATGTTTTAGCTTTTACAATGTAGACTACATACGAAATAAAATGAGTGAATATACAGACTAAAACACATCTAGAACTCTAGATGCGCATAAGAGTCTTAGAAAACTGAGAAAAAGGTAAAATATTTTATATTTAGAAACGGAGGGTATCTCTGCGATATTAATATATACTCTTTATCTAAAAATTTAGAAACGGAGGGAGTACGCACTAGTACTCATAATTTCGGATGTTTACTAAACATGGTGCACCTTATTGCCAAGTTGAGCTTCCTCTCATACGTGAACATAAATCACAATAAAAATTATGACTTTTTTTTTGTTAATTTTCATTCTCTTAAGAAAATCTTATTTCTAAATGGACAAAAAATCTGTCATATATATAGTTCAGATAGTTCAAGATTCCACAATTAATCCCATCGAGATGAACACATAATTATAACATGAATTTCTTATAGAAATGTATGATCAAGGTTTTTTTTTCATAGTTTAATAAAATGGACAGATTATTACAACATAGCAAACAATTTTTAGGTCTATATTAATAAATTTGTGAAGTCGCCTCGGGAATATGATTTTTTTATGGGTCGACTACACGTAGACATGGCCAAATGTTAATTAGCAAGTCATATTGCATGTGTCAATTAAGTGATGCAATGGCACAGTCGCACGCTCCGGTTGTCGGTGTCTCGAGTAATCGCGCATGGAGGTGGATCGATTGTGGTCCCTGATGACTGTTGGGAACCCCAAGTGCAAGGTATGATGTAGTGTAGCACAAATTTTTTCTTAGTTAAGAATCAAGGTTTATCAAACTAGTAGGAGATGGAGAACCACACAAAGTTCAAGTTGACCTACACACACATACACACAACTCTTTTGTCGTGGGTTTGTCACGTCAGATGTCTTGGATGGCTCATGTAGGTGTGGGATTTGCGCGAGTCAATCGTCTCCGAGCTTGGAATCGCAGGAACAAGGACGAACACAGATTTACCCAGGTTCGGCCCCTCAATGTGAGGTAAAGATCTACTTCCTACCTACCCTAAATTGGTATTGATATGATATATGTGGTGTTACAATGGAGGCGATCCAATCTGGGAACTCGCCGTAAGAACTAAGGTTTTAGGGCTTGATAGCTTGACCCTGTCTAAGTCCTGCGAGTCCTCTTTATATACACAGAGTCTCACTAGGTTACAAGAGTTCTATACGAAGCCGATTGCAAACTTGTCTTCCAAGGCAAGTTTTACCACCGACCTTCTGGAGCCATCCTTTGGCAGGCCGCGATCCTAGATCAGCCCATCTTTACATGGCCCAATAATAACGTGATCATGAAGATGAAGTCGCCGTTTTGGCCTTGAATAAGTCGCGGGTTAATTATTCCCCCGACATTAGCCCCCAAGTGTAGCCTGAATTTATGGAATATCTTGATATGTTTTCTTGACTTTGAAAGGTTCCTTGGACGTTTAGTCTGCATTTTTTTCTTTCTGGCTTGCACTTCCTTACTCTGCGACTCATGATCACGTTGGACTGGCTTTTACTCGCACTTTTGGGGTGGCCTTGAAAAAATGCATCTGACTTCGTGAGCTTCTTACTCTGTCAAGATTTGCCTGATGGCTTCAACACTTGATGATGACCAATCTTCAAATTTTTGATAACAATAATTTGCTGTAGTCCCAAGGATTGAGCTGATGTGATTTGACAATCATCTCAATTATTCTCAGAAGGATTTGAAAACCGTCACCTGTAGCTTGATATCATAGATAAGAAACAATTGTTAAGATATAAGCAATTGCAACTGGTGTTGCCGTACTATAAGCAGTACATTGACATCTAGTTATGCCTTTCTGAATCCATTAAGTGGGCACTCGCGCGACTCAGTATTTCCTAGGAACATGTGTGTTCAGGGTCGAGAGCGGCCATGATAGGCAATCAAACTCGATTGACGCCACACACCAGTACTTTGGACGCATAATGCAAGTTGCAATCCGACTTAAGATAAGTTTGATAGTTGCCAGTAGGTTGGCTGTTTCAGGGTACAAAGCCCCAAGAAACAAATGATATATAGCTATAAGCAGCTTTGTTTATGATGACACAAGGTCGCGCCTTGGTGGCAACCGAGTGTTATACATAGGGTTGGGTCGCACGTAGGCGGCGATCCCAGTTTGAGACATACGGCCGCGCCTAGGTGGTGGCCGATTTCTGATACATAAGGTACGGCCGCGCCTAGGTGGCGGCCGATTTCTGATACAGGTGTTGTAGGTCGCGCCTAGGTGGCGACCAATTTTGAAGCAAGAGCCCTTAGTGGCTAGGATGATACTCAGCTATAGACAGCTGGAAAAGATGAAACTTAGCTCTGATTAGCTTTTTTTATGTGTAGTAAGGTCGCAGTTGCGCGACGTTCCAAGGGCGAGGCGCTTCTAGACGATCCTCGAAATCATGGCGATCACTGCTTTCTTCTCTCACATCCAGTAGGTAGTACGATCCATTGTTTAGTTTTTTGCTGATGATGTAGGGTCCTTCCCATGGAGAAGATAGCTTGTGCATTCCCTTATGGTCTTGCTTGAGTCGCAGCACTAGGCCTCCTTCTTGAAAGGTGCGGGTTCTGATGCGTCTGGCATGATAGCGTCGCAAGTCTTGCTGATACACCGCTGACCTTGATGCTGCCAAATCTCTGACCTCTTCTAATGTGTCCACATAATCCTGCCGAGCTGCTTCATTATCTGATTCGACATAGGCCGCAACTCTTGGTGAATCATGTATGATATCGCTGGGCATAACCGCTTCTGCTCCATAGACCATAAAATATGGCGTAAATCCTGTGGATCTGTTAGGGGTTGTTCTTAAACTCCATAGCACGGCTGGCAGTTCCTCCACCCAACATCCTGGAGATGATTCAACCTTTTCAATAAGGCGCGGCTTAATCGCATGGAGAATTTCCTGGTTAGCTCGCTCAGCTTGTCCATTGCTCTGTGGATGTGATACTGACGTGAGGTCCAGCCTTATCCCATTGTTCGCACAAAATATTGTGTAGCTCCTTCAGAGGTGTTGCTCCCGTTGTCCGTAATGATACTATGGGGATATCCAAAGCGGAATATGACCTTCTTCAAGAACTTGACTGCTGTTTCAGCTTCACAATCTCCCACGGGTTCTGCTTCTATCCACTTTGTGAATTTGTCCACCACGACCAGGAGGTGAGTTTTTTCCCGTTGGGAACCGTCTGAAGGACCCTACCATGTCAAAACCCCATACGGCGAAAGGCCATGTGATGGGTATTGTACGAAGTGCTTGAGCTGGCATATGACCTTGCCTGGCGTATCTTTGACATCCATCGCACACTCTGATGACCTGCTCAGCGTCTGCTAGCGCCGTTAACCAGAAGAAACCATGTCTGAACGCCTTTGCCACCAAAGATCTTGACGAAGCATGATGGCCACAATCGCCTACGTGAATTTTGTGCAAGATTTTTCGTCCTTCTTCTGGTGATACGCATCTTTGGAATGTCCCCGCAACGCTGCGCTTGTATAGCTCATTGTTTATTATTGTGTAGGCCTTGGATCGCCGTGTTATTTTGCGCGCCTCTACTTCATCCTCTGGTAGCACTCCGCGACTTAAATACGCCATATATGGTTCTGTCCATGCTGGCTGTTCATGCAGGGCTGCGACTAAAGTTGAATCGTCCTCTGGCTCTGCGATGTCAATCTCTGCTGGAGGCTTAACTGATGGGTTATGCAACTCATCGAAGAAAACATTGGGCGGGACTGATTGCTGATGGCGTGAATAACACGCTCGTTGGAAGACCCCAAGAGGAAGGTATGATGCAGTTCAGCAGCAAGTTTCCCTCAGAAAGAAATCAAGGTTATCGAACCAGTAGGAGCAGCAACTCTTCAGAAGGTTGTTGGTAGCGCCGTTACTCGATCACCAACGCGGAACCTGCACACAACACAATCAAACTACTTTGCCCCAACGAAACAGTGAGGTTGTCAATCTCACGGCTTGCTGAAAACAAAGGATTAAACGTATGGTGTGGAAAATGAGTATTAAATTGCAGAGAATGAAAAAGGAACAGTTTGCAGTTTGTGGTTGTTTAATCAGTGTAAAAGAATGGACCGGGGTCCACAGTTCACTAGTGGTGTCTCTCCATAAAAGATAACTAACATGTTGGGTGAACAAATTACAGCTGGGCAATTGACAAATAGTGAGCGCATGACAATGCATATACATGACATGATGACTACTATGATATTTAATTGGGCATTACGACAAATACATAGACCGTTATCCAACACATCTATGACTAATAATCCACCGCCGGGTTGTCATCCGAGTCCCCCGTTGGTATTAAGTTGCAAGCAACGGATAATCGCATTAAGTAAAGCGCGTAATGTAAACAAACACATATGCCCGTGGACATAGCATCGTTAGGTTATCCCTAGTGGCAACAGCACATCCACAACCTTAGAACTTTCTGTCACTGTCCCAGATTAAACGGAGGCATGAACCCACTATCTAGCATAAATACTCTCTCTTGGAGTTACAAGCATCTACTTGGCCAAAGCATCTACGAGTAACGGAAAGCATGCAAGATCTTAAATAACATATAAGATAGATTGATAATCAACTTGACATAGTATTCAATATTCATCGGATCCCAGCAAACACAACATGTAGCATTACAATAATATGATCTTGATCATGTAGGGCAGCTCACAAGATCTAAACATGATGGCACAAAGTGGAGAGACAACCATCTAGCTACTGCTATGGACCCGTAGTCCAAGGATGAACTACTCACGCATCACTCCGGAGGCAGGCATGGCGATGTAGAAGCCTCCGGTGACGATTCCCCTCTCCGGCAGGGTGCCGGGAAGAGGTTCTGAACCCTCCCGAGCTAGGGTTGACGCGGCGGCGTCTCTGGAACTTTTCGTGGATATTTGCTCAGGTACTTAGGGTTTTCGCGTCGGGGGGAATAAGTAGGCGAAAGGGCGGCGGCTGGAGACCCCCGAGGGGCCCACACCACCCTAGGGCGCGGCAGAGGGGGGCCCGCGCCCTAGGTGCGTGTGGCCTCCTGGCCTCCTCTGTTGCTCCTTTGGTCCGTCAGGCGTGTTCTGGTAAAATAGGGACCCCCGTGTAGTTTCGTCCAATTCCGAGAATATTTCCAGACTAGCTTTTCTGGAATACAAAAACAGCAGAAAACAGGAACTGGCACTTCGGCATCTTGTTAATAGGTTAGTCCCAAAAAATGTATAAAAGTGATATAAAGTAGATGCAAAACATGTAGCAATTGGTATAAAACAAGCATGGAACATCAAAAATTATAGATACGTTTGAGACGTATCAGCATCCCCAAGCTTAGTTCCTACTCGTCCTCGAGTAGGTAAACGATAAAAACAAAATAATTTTTGAGGTGACATGCTACATCATAATCTTGATCATATAATATTGCAAGGCACATGTAAATGAATGAAGTGATCCAAGTCAATGGTCTATAATTTGCTACCAAATAGATAATGAGTAAACAATGAATCACACAAGCTAAACGTTTTCATGAATAGTACTTTCGAGACAAGCATCAAACAGTTTTGCATAAGTGTTAACTCATAAAGCAATAGTTTCTAATAAAAGGTATTTAATCAACACAAAGGAAGAATTTAGTTTCAGCATTTGCTTCAACTTTCAACATATTTATCTCATGGATATTGTCAACACAAAGTAGTATAACAAGTCCAATACATTGCATATAACGCATGTTGTAACAAAGTTGACACTAGTGTTTGCTTGTGGAAGACAGAAAGAATAGGAAAACTGACTCAACATAAAAGTAAAAGAAAGGCCCTTCGCAGAGGGAAGCAGGGATTAAATCATGTGCTAGAGCTTTTAGGTTTTTGAAAGCATATAGAGATTGCATAAAATATTTGATACTCCTCCCAACCTTGCTAACACAAGCCATGGCTAACCGAATCCTCGGGTGCCTTCCATCAATCACATACCATGGAGGAGTATCTATTTTTGAGAGGTGTTTGTTAATTGTCAACGAATGGTAGCGGGTGAGAACAGTATTCTACCTGTCGAACGGACTTTTAAGAGCGGCTCCCATGAAGGACGTTATTTCTACCAGCAAGGCAGATCATCCCTCTTTCTCTTTGGTTTACACACATTCAGGTATTTCACTGTTTGTCATTGCTTACTGATGAATCAGGGCAAAAGTGTGAAGAGAATTAATTGGTTAAAGTTGTAATTAATTGGGACTGGGCACCCCGTTGCCAGCTCTTTTTGCAAGTTATTGGATAAGCGGATGTATATGCCACTAGTCCAGGTGTAAAAGTCCATTCAAATAGAATAAAGAATAACCACACTAATTCCTCATGAGCTAGTAAACATTGACACAAAAAGGGAATAATAACATTTTGAATAATTTAAAGGTAGCACATGAAAAATTTACTTGGAGTGGCAAGGAAATACCACATATAGGTAGTTATGGTGGACACAAATGGCATGGATTTTGGCTCAAGGATTTGGATGCACGAGAAGCATTCCCTCTCAGTACAGAGTTTAGGCTAGCAAGGTTATGTAAGCAAACAAGAATATCAACCCGTACACCAAGTTTTATATGACAAACATATTGCAAACGTTATAAGACTTCATACCGTCTTCCTTGTTAACCAAACCCTGTTATTAGAAAATATCTAGACCTTAGGTACCACCGATGCAAACCAAATTTTCAACAAGCTTTACGGTAGTTCTTCACTAATAGGCTTAACTCATGTGATGCACAATTTAATCATGATCTACTTGTTAACTCAAAACAATTGACAAGCATCAAGTTATCCATTTTAGTGATCTACAAGATTAAGCAAGTTTTTCCTTATACCAATTACCACATGCAACATTTTCTGAACCAACCAAACACCAATCAATTTATTTCATCAACTCTCCAAACAAATATAAGTGAAGCAAGAGAGTACTTTCTACAAAAGAAAGCTAATAGCTCTGACAAGAGATACATGAAAACAAGAGCTAAAAGCTGAACAGCGCTAGATATGAATACTCAACAAATATAAGTGAAGAATAGGAGTATTCTCATGAAAAAGCGGAGCGTGTCTCTCTCCCAATCAAGAATGCTAGGGTCCAGTCAAGCTTTATTGAAAATAAAAGTGCAATACTGAAAATAAAAGCACACAGACGCTCCAAGAAAAGCACATATGATGTGAAAGAATTAAAATATAGTTTCACTAGAGATGACCTGATAATTTTGACGATGAAGAAGGGGATGCCTTGGGCATCCCCAAGCTTAGACGCTTGAGTCTTCTTGAAATATGCTGGGGAGATCCATGGGAGCCTCCCCAAGCTTAAGCTCTTCACTCTTCTTGATCCTATTATATCATCCTTCTCTCTTGACCCTTGAAAACTTCCGTCACACCAAACTCAAAGTAGATCTCATTAGAGGGTTAGTGCATAATCAAAAATTCACATGTTCTATAAAGACGCAATATGATTTGTTACTTTAAACATTAGCTACAGCCACTGATGTTATGTGAAGCTCTTCCACCCAAAAAAGAATTTCACTCAACACTAGTAAAAGAGAGAATGCAAAATAAAAAGGCATAATCTGTCTAAAACAGAACAGTCCGCAAAGACGAATTTTTTCGAGGCACTTACGACGCTCAGATCGAGAAACTTGAACTAATGAAAGTTTCAGACATTCATAAAGATTACGCACAAAAATTTCAGATTTAATTAACAATCTGGTGATTTTAGGAATTTCGTACAGTGAACAGCAAAAATCTGTTTCTGCGCAGCAATCAAAATTAAGCATCATCTTAACATTAGAGGCTACTCTTGGCACAACAATGCGAGAAAATAAAGATACAAAGGAGTTGCTACAGAAGTAAACACTCCTTGACTCAATAAAAGAAAAATTGCAGAAAAAATAATGGGTTGCCTCCCATAAGCTTTTCTTTAACGCCTTTTAGCTAGGCACAAAGCATGCATCAAGTATTACCAAGTGAAGAAGCATCAAAGAGAGGTCGGAAGTTTTCTCAACAATGCAATTTATCTTATCTATGTAGGTTTCGGAATTCCCTTTCTCAATACCTCTAGGCTCATCATTTCATCAAATGGGTTTTCAGGAACAATCCAATCAAAATTCTTTTCTAGTGCCTCCTGCATTCCTATAAGCTTAAAAGGTATTGGTATTTTAACTTCCCCCTCACATTAGTTTCTTAGTGTACTTGAGCCTCTCTTTTTCAAGTTTTTCAAGTGTATTAACAACGTCAATACAATACCAAGCATCTTGTATTTAATAAAAACTTTTCTAGCTTCCCTAGCAACATCACCAAATTCTTTAAGTAGGGTTTCTAAAACAAAATCTTTCTTTTCACCATCTTCCGTATCATGGAGTTTTAGAAACATGTGCTGCATTATGGGACTAAGATTGACAAACCGAGCTTCCAACATGTGAACTAGAGAAGCTGTAGCAATTTCATAATTTGGAGCAATTCTATCTTCAAAATCTTAACCATACTAACATGATTAAGAATTCCTCAATGTTATCTCTTCCAATGATAGACCCACTACCCACAGATATTTCTTTTAAAGTATACTTAGGGAGAAGCATGATGAAATAATAAAACCAAACAGAAAATAAACTAGATGCAAGTAACTAATTTTTTTGTGTTTTTGATAATTGAAAGCAAACAAGATAAAATAAAATAAACTAAGCAAGACAAAAACAAAGTAAAGAGATTGGAAGCGTGAAACTCCCCTTGCAGAAGACTGCTGTCTCCCGGCAACGGCGCCAGAAAAATAGCTTGATGACGAAACACACGTTCGTTGGGAGACCCCAAGAGGAAGGTATGATGTTCAGCAGCAAGTTTTCCCTCAGAAAGAAACCAAGGTTATCGAACCAGTAGGAGCAGCAACTCTTCAGAAGGTTGTGGGCGCGTTACTCGATCACAACGTGGAATCTGCACACAACACAATCAAACTACTTTGCCCCAACGAAACAGTGAGGTTGTCAATCTCCGGCTTGCTGAAAACAAAGGATTAAACGTATGGTGTGGAAAATGAGTATTAAATTGCAGAGAATGAAAAAGGAACAGTTTGCAGTTTGTGGTTGTTTAATCAGTGTAAAAGAATGGACCGGGGTCCACAGTTCACTAGTGGTGTCTCTCCATAAAAGATAACTAACATGTTGGGTGAACAAATTACAGCTGGGCAATTGACGAATAGTGAGCGCATGACAATGCATATACATGACATGATGACTACTATGATATTTAATTGGGCATTACGACAAATACATAGACCGTTATCCAACAGCATCTATGACTAATAATCCACCGCCGGGTTGTCATCCGAGTCCCCCGTTGGTATTAAGTTGCAAGCAACGGATAATTGCATTAAGTAAAGTGCGTAATGTAAACAAACACATATGCCCGTGGACATAGCATCGTTAGGTTATCCCTAGTGGCAACAGCACATCCACAACCTTAGAACTTTCTGTCACTGTCCCAGGTTAAACGGAGCATGAACCCACTATCTAGCATAAATACTCTCTCTTGGAGTTACAAGCATCTACTTGGCCAAAGCATCTACGAGTAACGGAAAGCATGCAAGATCTTAAATAACATATAAGATAGATTGATAATCAACTTGACATAATATTCAATATTCATCGGATCCCAGCAAACACAACATGTAGCATTACAATAATATGATCTTGATCATGTAGGGCAGCTCACAAGATCTAAACATGATGGCACAAAGTGGAGAGACAACCATCTAGCTACTGCTATGGACCCGTAGTCCAAGGATGAACTACTCACGCATCACTCCGGAGGCAGGCATGGCGATGTAGAAGCCTCCGGTGACGATTCCCCTCTCCGGCAGGGTGCCGGGAAGAGGTTCTGAACCCTCCCGAGCTAGGGTTGACGCGGCGGCGTCTCTGGAACTTTTCGTGGATATTTGCTCAGGCACTTAGGTTTTCGCGTCGGGGGGAATAAGTAGGCGAAAGGGCGGCGGCTGGAGACCCCGAGGGGCCCACACCACCCTAGGGTGCGGCAGAGGGGCCCGCGCCTAGGTGTGTGTGGCCACCTCCTGGCTCTCCTCTGTTGCTCCTTGGTCCGTCAGGCGTTGTTCTGGTAAAATAGGGACCCCCGTGAAGTTTCGTCCAATTCCGAGAATATTTCCAGACTAGCTTTTCTGGAATACAAAAACAGCTGAAAACATGAACTGGCATCGGCATCTTCTTAATAGGTTAGTCCCAAAAAATGTATAAAAGTGAAATAAGTAGATGCAAAACATGTAGCAATTGGTATAAAACAAGCATGGAACATCAAAAATATAGATACGTTTGAGACGTATCAATTTGCCTATTGGATCCAACCGAGACAAGGATCTGCTACTTCATTTTGTCATCGATCAACATATTCACTTGGAAGCCAGTGAAGTGTCCAGCAACTCTGTCCACCTCTCTTCTGTATGCAGCCATGTTTGCATCCTTACTGTCCCATGTTCCAGAAATGTTGAGCTTACCAAATATGAGTCTCCAAAGCAACGATGCGACTGACATTCATCTCCTTTGCTATACGTGTCCGTGAAGTTATGCCTCATATTCTGCTACATTGTTTGTGCAATTGAAGTGTATTTGGAGCACGTATCTTACCTTTTCTCCCTGGGGGAAGTGAGTACAACTCCAGCCCCGAGCCTTGTAGCTGTCTGACCCATCGAAGTGCATGGTCCAGTATTTTGTTTCTGCCATGGTGGGAGCGACTTGAATTTCTGTCCAATCATGATGAATCTGCGAGTGCTTGCGACTTAATTGATGTGCGCGGCTCGTAACTTATATGGTGTGGACCCACTCGATCGCCACTTGGCAACTCTTCCTCTTGCTTCTCGGTTGCGGATGATGTCTGCCAGCAGTGCTGAGCTGACCACAGTTATTGGGTGTTCCTGGAAGTAGTACTTCAGCTTGCGACTCGCCAATATGAACACTCCAAACACTAGCTTCTGCCACTGAGGGTAAACGCTGCTTTGAAGCGTGAGCACTTCACTTACGTAGTATACTGGCCTTTGGACTGGGTATTCCTTCCTGGCTCTTGTCTCTCTACAACCATCACGGCGCTTACGGCACGAGAGTTTGAGCTATGTACAACTGCATGGGCTCTTATCCTTTGGAGCGCCAGAACTGGAGCATTTGTCAACTGAATCTTCAGGGCTGTTAAAGCTTCGTCGGCTTCTGAATCCCAACGAAAGTATCTGACTTTTTCAGCAATCTGTATAAAGGTAGGGCTTTTTTTCCCCAGTCTTGATATAAAGCGAAAAACGCGCGATGCAACCGGTGAGTCGTGTACATCCTTGATCTTTTTTGGTTTTTTGGAGTTTGATACGTCTCCAACGTATCCATAATTTCTGCTGTTCCATGCTTTATTATACCATTTGCTACATGTTTTATATACACTTCGTATCACTTTTATGCATTTTCTGGGACTAACCTATTAACAAGATGCCACAGTGCCAGTTCCCTGTTTTCTGCTGTTTTTGGTTTCAGAAAGTTACTTCTGGAAATATTCTCGGAATTGCACGAAACAAAAGGCCAGTCCCTATTTTTCCAGCACGTACACGGAGTCCGAAGGAGAGACGAAGAGGCCACGAGGTGGCCAAACCACCAGGCGCGGCAGTGGGCCCAGCCGCGCCACCGGTGGTTTGGGCCCCTCGGGGGTCCGCCGACATCGCCCCTTCGCCTATTTATTCCCCGAGACGCGAAAACCCTAAAACACCGAGCCTTTCATCCAGAACATATTCGCTGCCGCCGCCGTCGTCAACCCTAACTCGGGGGGTTTCTGAAGCTCTTCCCGGCACCCTGCCGGAGAGGGGAATCATCACCGGAGGGCTCTACATCGCCATGCCCGCCTCCGGAGTGATGCGTGAGTAGTTCATCCTTGGACTATGGGTCCATAGCAGTAGCTAGATGGTTGTCTTCTCCACTTGTGCCATCATGTTTAGATCTTGTGAGCTGCCTATCATGATCAAGATCATCTTATTGTAATGCTACATGTTGTGTTTGCTGGGATCTGACTTATATTGATACCTATGTGGAGCTGAATATTATATTATCATGTCTATGTCATTTGTGATCTTGCATGCTCTCCGTTACTTGTTGAAGCCTTGGCCACGTGAATACTTGTAACTCCAAGAGGGGGTATTTATGCATGATAGTTGGGTTCAACCTCTATTTAACCTGGGATAGTGACAGCAAGTTCTAAGGTTGTAGATGTGTTGTTGCCACTAGGGGTAAAACAGCAATGCTTTATTCAAGGATGAATGTATTGTTTACATTACGCACATTACTTAATGCAATTGTCTGTTGCTTGCAACTTAATACTGGAAGGGGTACGGATGTTAACCGGAAAGTGGACTATTTAGGCATAGATGCATGCTGGATAGCGGTCTATGTACTTTGTCGTAATGCCCAAATGAATCTCATAGTAGACACCACAGCTCACACATGCATGTTATATGCACTTATCAATTGTCAATTGCCCAGCTGTAATTTGTTTACCCAGCATGTTAGTTATCTTATTGGAGAGACACCACTAGTGAACTGTGGACCCCGGTCCATTCTTTTACATCTGAAATACAATCTACTGCAATCATTGTTCTCTACTGTTTTATGCAAACAAACATCATTTCCATTCGATACGTTTAACCCTTTGTTTTCAGCAAGCCGGTGAGATTGACAACCTCACTGTTAAGTTGGGGCAAAGTAATTTGATTGTGTTGTGCAGGTTCCACGTTGGCACCGGAATCCCTGGTGTTGCGCCGCACTACACTCCTTCACCAACACCTTCGAAGCAAACCTCGTTTTCCTACTGGTCGATTAAACCTTGGTTTCATACTGAGGGAAAACTTACTGCTGCACTCATCATACCTTCCTCTTGGGGTTCCCAACTGACGTGTGACGTACAAGCATTGTTTCTGGCACTATTAACCTAGAGCCACCAACACGTTTTCTGGCGCCGTTGCCGGGGAAAACGAATTGCTTCTGCAAGGGGAGTCTCTCACACCCAATCTCTTTACTTTGTTATTTGTCTTGCTTAGTTTATTTTTATTTTTGTTTGCTTTCTCTATATCAAAAACACAAAAAAATTAGTTACTTGTTTAATTCAGTTTGATTTTGTTTTTCAAAATGAGTACTCCTGAGAACACTAAGTTGTGTGACTTCACTAGCACAAACAACAATGATTTCATATGCACTCCTATTGCTCCACCTGCTTCTACAGCAGAATTTTATGAAATTAAACCTGCTCTATTAAATCTTGTTATGAAAGAGCAATTTTCTGGTGTTAGTACTGATGATGCTGCTGCCCATCTTAATAACTTTGTTGAACTTTGTGAAATGCAAAAGTATAAGGATATGGATGGGGATATTATAAAACTGAAACTTTTTCCTTTCTCCTTGAGAGGAAGAGCTAAAGAATGGTTGCTTTCTTTGCCTAGAAATAGTATTAATTCTTGGACAAAATGCAAAGATGCTTTCATAGGGAAATATTATCCTCCTGCTAAGATTATATCCTTGAGAAGTAGCATTATGAATTTTAAACAACTTGATAATGAACATGTTGCTCAAGCTTGGGAAAGAATGAAATCTTTGGTGAAGAATTGTCCCACTCATGGACTGACTACTTGGATGATCATCCAAACCTTTTATGCAGGATTAAATTTTTCCTCAAGGAACTTATTGGATTCAGCCTCTGGAGGAACCTTTATGTCCATCACTTTAGGTGCAGCAACAAAGCTACTTGATGATATGATGATCAACTATTCCGAATGGCACACCGAAAGAGCTCCTCAAGGTAAGAAGGTAAATTCTGTTGAAGAAACCTCCTCTTTGAGTGATAAGATTGATGCTATTATGTCTATGCTTGTGAATGGTAGATCTCATGTTGATCCTAATAATGTTCCTTTAGCTTCATTGGTTGCTCAAGAAGAGCATGTTGATGTAAACTTCATTAAAAACAACAACTTCAACAACAATGCTTATAGGAATAATTTTGGTAGCAACAATTATAAGCCTTATCCTTCAAATGGTTATGGCAATTCTTATGGTAATTCCTACAGCAACAATAGAAGTGTGTCCTCTGATCTTGAAGCTATGCTTAAAGAATTTATTAGCACACAAAAAGCTTTCAATAAAACTGTTGAGGAAAAGTTTGAAAAAATTGATGATCTTGTCTCTAAAGTTGATAGTCTTGCTCATGATGTTGAAATTCTAAAACTGAAAGTTATGCCTAATGAAGTTAAAGATATTAAGTCATTTGCTACAGCAAATGCCATCCAAGTTCGAATTGATAATAATATTAGGATGTTGGCTGAATTGCATGCTAGGTGGGAAAAAGAGGAAGAACTTGAAAAAGAGAATAGTATAGTTAGAGTTTGTACTATCACCACCACTAGTAATGCTAATGTTTACATGCTAGTAAACCTCCTACTATTGATGGTAATGTTATTGGTGTTGTAATGTCTCTACTACTCTGCAAAGCGTTTGAAATTGCCTAAAACTGCTGAAACTTTTTCTGATAAAAGTGCTGAAATTTTTCAAACTATTGGAGACAATGGTTCCACCACCATTGACAATAATGATTTTGATTTTGATGATTGTAACATCTCTGAAGTTATTATGTTCTTGCAAAAATTAGCTAGAAGTCCCAATGCTAGCACTATTAATTTGGCTTTTACAAAGCATATTACAAATGCTCTTTTGCAAGCTAGGGAGGAGAAGTTGAAACTTAAAGCTTCTATTCCTAGGAAATTAGAAGATGGTTGGGAACCCATCATTAAGGTAAAGGTGAATGATTTTATTGCAATGCCTTGTGTGATCTTGGTGCAAGTTTTCAGTTTTGCCCAAGAAGCTTTATGATATTCTTGATTTGCCACCTTTGGAACATTGTTATTTGGATGTTTTTCTCGCTGATAATGCTATGAAGAAACCTTTGGGGCGAGTTAATGATGTTTTTATTACGGTAAAAATAACCTTGTCCCCGTTGATTTTATTGTTATGGATATTGAATGCAATGCATCTTGTCCTATTGTTTTGGGAAGACCTTTTCTTCGAACTGTTGGTGCCATCATTGATATGAAAGAAGGTAATATAAGGTACCAATTTCCTCTCAAGAAAGGTATGGAACACTTCCCTAGGAAGAGAATGAAGTTACCTTTTGACTCTATTGTTAGAGCAAGTTATGATGTTGATGCTTCTTCTCTTGAACACTTGATTTTCACTTTCTGCGCCTAGCTGAAAGGCGTTAAAGAAAAGCGCTTATGGGAGACAACCCATCGTTTTTATTTGCTGTTATTTTTGTTTTCTTTGAGTCAAGGATTTTTGTTACTTCTGTAGCAACTCCTTTGTATCTTTATTTAT